>PITA01000975.1:98574-223296 GCA_004023965.1 Spilogale gracilis
GCCTATGGGCACAGTGTTTATTTTCTGGTTTCTCCATGAAATGGTTGTCTTCCTCATCAATGCGTCTTGGTAAGGGGAGAGTCAGGATGCTGTGTGTGTCCTCCCAGTCGGGGACAAGGCAGGGGGCTGTGTGCGTCCTGGGAGCCTGGTGGGAAGGAAGGCCTGTGGGTGGGAAGAACTGGGACCTGAGTCCACAGCAGCCAGGAGATTGCAGCAACCCCGGAGAAGGGCTGAGATGGCAGTGGTGATGCTCTGGGAGCAAAGCCAGCATGGAGCTGGGGGCGGTCGTGTCCTCCCACCCTGACACACGCAGGTGCAGCTTCTAGCCCCCAGGCTGCTCTGCTGTATTCCTTTGCTGCAGACTGTGCAGGGATGGGAGGCTCTGGGGGGGGGGGGCGGGCGGGGAAGGGCAACCCAGGACAGGAGTGCAGTGAGGCCCCTCCTGACTCGAGTGCCAGGTTCAGTCTTGCCTGGTCCTGGAGTTGATCCTAAGTGAGGGTAGGGCGCTCTAGCACCGGGCAGGGCAGGGAGGGGTTCTATTTCAACATTACTTTGGCTGTTTGGGGCCCTTTCTGGTTCCATACAAATTTAGGATTATCTGCTCCAGCTCTGTGAAAAATGCTGGTGGTATTTTGCTAGGAATTGCATTGAATGTGTAGGTTGCTTCGGGTAGCGTAAAAAAAAAAATTTTTTTTTAAGATTTTATTTATTTGACAGAGAGAAACACAGCCAGAGAGGGAACACAAGCAGGGGGAGTGAGAGAGGGAGAAGCAGGCTTCCCGCCAAGCAGGCAGCCCGATGTGGGACTCGATCCCGGGTCTCCGGGATCATGACCTGAGCTAAAGGCAGTCGCTTAACCAACTGAGCCAACCAGGCGCCCCAAGGGTAGCGTAAAAATTTTAAGAATATGGTTCTTCCAATCCATGAGCAAAGAATGTTTTTCCACTCCTCCGACAGGGGCTCTAACTGTGCTTCCTGAAGTGAGGGGTGAGCCCAGAGAGACCCTGTGACAATGCAATCAAGGACCCCCCCCTGATTGCTCGAGGAGCCATCTGGGCCCCCAGGGGAGGGAGGCAGACCCTCCGGCCAGGCCACCCTGGGCTTCTCTCCTAGGGGACTGGCCAGTCTGACGGCTCCATCGTCGGAGTTCCGAGTGATGATTAGATTCAGCTGCACAGTTGCTGGCCAGGGCAGCAGCGCTGTGTTGATGGGGATCGGGCTGGCACCAGAGTGTGGGACTCGAGGGGCGGCTGGCAGGGAAATCAGAGCAGCCCTTCTGCCCCTGGCTCCGGCTTTCTGCTGGTGACATGGGAGAGTATTAGGGCTCAGAACCCTCGACAAGGGGCTTTTATTCTCAGGGCTACATTGTGGTTGGCTTGCAAAGCCCCGGAGACAGGAACAAAAGCCGAGGGGGCCCTTCCAGGTCTCTCGTCCTCCAAGCCCTGTGGGAGCACAGGGGACCCCAGCCCTACTTGTGACCTCCAGCTTCATCCGGGTGTGCCCGAGGCTGGAGCTCTGGAGCCCGAGGGATATGTCCTCCTCCTGCCCCGAAGGCCTGAGCCACCTGCAGGCTGGCACAGATTTCCCAAGGTGGCCCCGGTTCACAAGGGAATCTTAGAATCCCAGAATGTCAGCATGGGAGGAAGCCGCAGACACCTATCCTAGTCTCCGCTGAAACTTACAGGGGGGAAAGTAAGGCCCAGAGAGAGGCTGTGACTTGCCCAGGGTCACTCGGTGAGGGAAGGCCTGAGCTGGGACTGGAAGAAGGCCTTGGCCTCCAGAAAGGCACCAAGACCAATGTCTTCCCACCACCGTTAGTGTTGCCTTAGAAATGGAATCCAACATATGTGCTCCTTCGGAGACGACTTCTTTCTCTCAGCAGAGTGGTTTTGGTTGTTGACAGTACCCGTATTTTGTTCTGATTGCTGAGTATATCCTGCAGTTTATCTACTCCCCAACTGATGCGCACTTGGTTTGTTTCCAGCCTCTGTCTCTTACGAAGGAAGCTGTTACGAACACTTACGTACAAGTCTTAGTTTTATAAAAACAATTTGTTACGGAAAAGATAGAGAATATTGTGGCAAATACATTTTTTTAAGATTTTACTTATTTATTTGACAGAGAGAAACACAGCTAGAGAGGGAACACAAGCAGGGGGAGTGAGAGAGGGAGAAGCAGGCCTCCCACTGAGCCCGATGGGAGCCCGATGTGGGGCTCGATTCCAGGACCCCGAGATCATGACCCGAGCCGAAGGCAGACACTCAACGACTGAACCACCCAGGTGCCCCGCAAACATATTTTTTTAATCAAGCGTAGACATCTCATCACATTTGCTTCTGTTCTTTTTTCTTTAAAGCAGAAAATACACACATAGTGAAGGCCCCTGATACTTGCGTCCTCTCGCTCCCTTCCCGGAGGTAACCGCCAGCCAGACGGCGGCTTTCATTCCTGCATACATGGTTGGCACTTATACTAGGTACAGTCCTTCATTCCGCTCAATAAATATTGAGCACCTAGTATGTGCAAAAACCCCGATCTAGCTCCTGGTGGTGCAGCCATGAACCCAACAAGCAAAAATCCCTGCCTTTGGGAGACATTAATTAAAATATATAGTATGTCGCAGAGCCATCAGCGCTTGGAGAAAAATCAAGAGAAGGGAGAGAGAATGAGGAGGAAGAGGAGTGGCTTGAAATTTTAAATTGGGTCATTAGAGAAGGCCTCACCAGTTTCCAGGGCTGTGTAAGAAATAACCCCAAACCCCAAACCAGGTGGCTTATGTACAAGAATCATACAGCACTTCTCCTGGCTTCTGTGGGTCAGGAATTCGAGAGCATCTCAGCTGGGTACCTCTGACTAGGAGGCCACCGTCAGGGCGTGGGTGGCCTGGGACCATCACCTTGAGGGCTCCTTCACTCACACACCTGGTGCCCGGCCTGGGTGAGACCAGGGAAGCTGCAGACTGGCTCAGGCAGGGGCTTTCTAGACATCTCTTGTTTCTCTGTGGTGCGGGCGGTCAGGGCTCCAGCCTGTGAGTGGGAGAGAGCCCGGAGGAAATGGAATTGTCTTATTGGAGCCAGCTTTGGAAATCAGGGTCACTTCTGCCATCACCTTGGTCAAGGCCATTACAGAGCTCTATCTGGGTCCAAGGATGGAAACACAGACCTCGCCTCCATCCCCCCATGGAGTGTCAGCATCACGTTGTAAGATCATGCAGAATGGGATCTGTACTGGTGTGCGAGAGTTCCTGTCTGCCCCAGAACACAGCAGGTGTATGAGGGCCCAAAGGAGGTGAGGGGCAACCAAACGCAGATCATACTCCGGAGGGAAGGGCGTTCCAGGCAGGGGGAAGCAACAAGAGTTGGAAGCAGCTCTCTGGCGTGTTCAAGAACTAGCAGGAAGGCCAGTGGGGTGGAGAGGAGTGACTGATGGGGAGGCTAGTAGGAGAGCCGAGGTCAGAAATGTAAGCTGGGTCTTTAGGTTCACTGCAGGGACCCCAGCTCCTCTCAAAATACGAGGGGATCCTTAGAGGGATTTGTAGCAGAGGGGTGCTATGGTCTGACTCAGGGTTTTTTTGTTGATTTTTTTTTGTTTTTTTAATTTTAATAGATCAAAAGGCCCGCTTTAGTGACATCCTAGTCCTACCAGAAAATAATCCCAATCATCCTTCTTCAGGAACACGCTCAAGTTGACCAGCCAACTCTTATTTCTAAACCGTGGTGTGTACACGTGTGTCTTTTATTTTTTATTTTTTTAAGATTTAATTTATCTGAGAGAGAAAGAGAGAGCGCAAGTGGAGACGAGGACCCGTAGCCGGTTTGTATAGTTGGAAGATGTGCTTTCCTAGAAGGCTGCAGAAGATGAAGGAACGTTCTCCGCCTGGCTTCCCTAAAAACTGAGCTGAAGTGAGGTGACTCACGGGGAAGGGCACCCCGGAACAAGGGGAGATGGAAGTCGGGGAGCCTGGGCAGGGCTGTGGGGTCAAGGGGCAGGAGTCACAGGAGAAAGCATGCAGAGTGCCCCCTCCCCAGAAGTACAAGGGACCAGAACCTTTTTCTATTGGTTTCTGTCCCCACTGGTTGAAGATCAGCTGGGGAGTGCACACTGCCTGCACCCTGAGCCCTCTGTGAACCCATCCTTCTTGAAATCCGAGGGTCCTCAAGGGCTTTGAGAGGCTTTGCTTGGGATTAGAGGCTGAGCACATGAGACTTTGCTTGGGGTGAGAGGCTGAGCACACAGAGGCAGTCAAAGCTAGAGCATCTGTGAGAGGGAAATCTTAAAATGCCATACAGGCTGGAGGGGTGACAAGTGGGGATCCTTGAGACGTCTAGGCCATAGGCACAGGCACCAGAGTCCTGGGATCAAGCCCCCACCTCCGAAACTCTGCTCATCGGGGAGCCTGCTTCTCCCTCTCTTCCCCATTCATTCACTCATCACATTTATTTAGCAGCTACTGTATCACGGGTCCTCTTCTAGGTCCTTCATTAATAAAGAGACAAAATCCCTGCCCTCCACTGCCTACCCCTACCCCCAGCATACATGCGAGTGAGGAGGGGCCCTGGGTAAACCAGTGAAAAGAAGGCAGAGGAAGCAGGATTGGGCAGAGGGAGAGCTGGCCTGGTAAAAGCACAATGAAACCACAGTAGCGAATTCTGGAGCAAGTATAGCAAGTGGGGAGGGGGGGAGGGGGAAGGAGCATGCTGCTGCAGCCCCTATTCCCCAGGAAAAGTGTGACTCAGGGGGATGCCCTGTGCAACCCAGGCAGACCCTGGTGGGTCTGAGCGCTGGAGGTTGTCTCCTGATGGCTCTTCCTGCAGATCTTTCTGGAAATGGGGTCTGCCTAGTGCAGCTCTGTGTCTACCACATGGGCTGTGCTCAGGGAAGGCCTGGTGGAATCAGACCTGAAGGAGCTCAGGGACAGGGAACTGAGACACGTGGAGAACAAGCCCTACAGACAGGGAACAGAGAAGCACAGGCCCTGGGTGAGCTTGCCTCTGAGGCCTCCAGAAGCACGGTGGGGCTGGCTGGAGGGAGTGAGCAGCGGGAGAGGAGGTCACAGCAGTAGTGGGCCAGCTCGGAGGTCGCGTGAGGACTCCCCGTTACTCTGAGCAGGAGGGGTGCTATGGCGGGGGTGGGGTGTAAGGCAGGGAGGACATTACTGAGGGAGGGCGATTCTGGAGCAGGAGAGCCCGTGAAGAGTCAGCCGCCAAGCTTCCAGGGAGAGAAGCTAAGGACCGTCAGCCCGCGGGCACCCTGTGAATGCATGTAACGGTTTCCGGATCGCGCGGGACTGGGTCTCCCTGCATCTTTAGGCAGTGTCTGCTGCCCTCTGGTGGACATTCAGGAGATTGCTCAAGCCCACTTCCCGTTTTGCTTTTGCCAGCAGTCTCTGGGTCCTGTGGGTTTATCTTCAACTCTGGGCTATAAAAACTCTTGTCAGGGATCATGGAAGCATCAGGCAGCACTTGGCAGAAACAATTCATCAAGTTAAACACAGGAAGGCAAAGGGAAACTATGGTGTGGTTGCAACAATATTTGGAGTGGAGCTGGGGCAGGGCTCTGTGATGTTTTCTATCAGGGGTGGTTAGAGACAGAGAAGTGGGGCAGAAGGATGCATCTATCTTCTCCCTTTAGTTCCTCCGGTCCTTCCCACAACCTTGAACCCAATTTCCTGCATCAAATCCTTCAGTTTGAATTTTCCAGATCTGCACTGGTTTGTTCAACATGTGAATAAACCATGACTGGGAGCAAATCCAGTTATCTGGGGACCCGAGGCTTATACAATGGGGGAGGAATTCTCATTAAAAGGAACAGAGGGGCGGCCGGGTGGCTCAGTTGCTTAGGCGTCCAGCTCTCTCTTTTTAATTTGGTTTATCCATTTGAGAGAGAGTGAGAGAGCCCACATAGAGGGAGAGGGAGAAGAGCTGGTGGACGAGTTTTGTCTTGACCCCTCATAATCAGCCTGATGTTGATGTTTTATGAAATTGTTTATGCTCAACAGGCCAATGTCATGAACTAGCCCCCAGATGCCAGGGGATGCTCTTCACTCTTTCACATATTAGTAAGCATACAATGCCCCATTCCTGGCGGGAGGATCTAAGTAATTTTGACACAGAGAAGTACCTCGATTTCCAGCCCAGGTGGGGAGTTTCAAATAAGTGAATGATTACATACACATTTATTAAGATTTTATTTATTTGATAGACAGAGAACACAAGTGGGCAGAGGGAGAGGGAGAAGCAGGCTCCCTGCCGAGCGGGAAGCCCAATGCAGGGCTCAATACCAGGAGCCCGAGATCATGACTGAGCCAAAGACAGGGGCTTAACCAACTGAGCCACCTATGTGTCCCAAAAAACTTTTTACATTGAGGTATAAACATGCAATGTTATAATAGTTTCAGGTGTATAATATGATTCACTATTCTATACATTTCTCAGTGCTCATCAAGATAAGTGTACTCTCCCTTCTGCCTTGCTGTACCCAAGAGAGCAAGATGGCTCATGAGGAGCTCTACTGGAGTCATCTGAAGAAAGATGGTCAGGGTTCTTGCCATTTCTGCTCAAACCAGCAAGGTCTGATCCAGAAAAATGGCCCCAATATTTGCTGCCAGTGTTTCTATCAATATGCAAAGGATATGGGCTTCATTAAGTTGGATTAAGTGAACTTCCTTGAATGGGTCATCCAAGATACCTACCTTAATGCCAACTCATTGTACAGAAAATAAAAATATTTCAATTATGAGTGTTTTAATGTGAAAATAAAAAAGGTAAGCGTACTCTTAATCCCCTTTATCTATTTTACCCATGCCCCCCACCACCACCACCACCTCCCTGATTCACATCTTAACCTTGTGGTATGCACTGGACACCTTAGTCCTCTTTACAGTCCTGGCCAGATAATGACCCCTTACCAGCAGCTATGCTCTGCTTCCAGCCTATCAACAAAACACCACTTCCTTTAAATTCCACTGAACTCCCTCTTTTCCCAAATCCTAAAATAACTCCCTTTCCTTTGCTTGGTGACAGGTCCCAGGACTCTACTGGTACGCCATCTCTCTCCTTGCAATGAGTCAATAAACGTGATTTTGTCAAATTATAGGACTGTCCCTGGTGCTCTGAGGCTCATTGGGCTACAGCAGAACTATACATAGTAAGTCTGACATAAGTGCTATTTAAAAAGACAGCAGGGGAAAAGGGTAAATGTCAGGGAAAGGACAGTTTGCAATTTAAACAGGATCGTCAGGGAAGGCCTCGAAGATTAGTGATATCTGAGCAAAGACCTGGAGGAAGTGGGGGATTTTTTGCAATGTTCTGAATATCTGGGAAAATATAGCATTCCAGGAGGGAGCCACAGTTGGTGCAAACGTCCTGAAAAGAGGCATGCGAGGTGTGTTCCACCACATTTTCATAGTGAGTCTACCTTGATAACCTCTTTAATTCCTAACCAATCCTTACCCCACCGCCACTCCCTTATCCAGCTTCTGCTTTTTTCCCCAAGAATTTTTCCATATACAATTCCGTGTTTATTACGTTTCTTTTCCGCTTTGCGAGAAAGCGCGGGCACCCTCCCACATCTCGCTCCTTAAGTAGTCCGAACCTGGATACTTGAGGGACTCACAGCAGGAGCTCAAGAGGAACGGGTGGAGGGGCGGACTGTACTGCTCCGAGGCCCGGGGCTGGGGAGAGACCGAGGCCAAGGGGAAGGGGAAGAGACCCAACGCGTGGGGTTTCGGAAGCCACTGTGCGACGGACCCTCAAGAATGCACCGGGGAACCAGCACCCTATAACCCGGGCCGGTAGCGCGCCCTGGCGCGTGCGTCGGCAGCGGCCCGTCCACGCGCCCGCCTGATTGGTTGCGGCGCCGCCAGGAAGCGGCGTTGCGCGTGCGCACATCCTCCGCGCGGGCCTGAGCGGTGCGTAGCTCTTCGGTCGCGGTCGTACCCGCCGCAGCCCCAACGCCCGGTTAGGGACGCTCGTGCCCGGAGCTCGGGATGTTCCCGGAACTCAATAACCTTCTCAACACTACCCCTGACAGGGCGGAGCAGGTAAGATGCCGCGCGGTGGGAAGTGGGCGGGTTCCGGAGTGGCAGAAGGCTGCATCCCCGGATGAAGTACACGCGAACCTATGGGAAAGACGCGACGTCCTCCGGCACCCGGGCGCCTGGGAGTTGTAGTGCGGGTAGGGCCGACCCGGGACCTGGGCTAGGCGCGGGCGCTTACGGAAGATGGGTACCTTCTCAAGGTGCCCAGCAAGCTTGGATGGCTGTGCTTTGGCTTACGTTCACAGACCTGTACCGGGGGCCTCTGTGCGTGCTCACTGGGTCCCGGCGCCCAAAGGAGGTTGCTTGAGAGTCGGGAGTTCGAGTCTCCACCTTTCCCAGGAGACCAGCTTCTCAACCGCCCAGAGCCGCCCACCCCCACCCTTTCTCTCTCACACACACTATCTCACCTTCTCTGGCCCCGCGGCATTGTGCAGGTCGCAGTGAACGTTGCTCTTCCCCTTCTTCCTCATGGTCTTGAATGGTCTTCTTCCAAGCTCCCCTCGGTCAGCATCGGCTTCTATCAAGTCGGCCTGGGGCACGACAGCTCCGCCACTTTGTTTTCTCCAGCCTCCTTCCCGCACTCCGGGGCATCCCGAAATTTTTCACATTTTACTTCTTCCAGGAACTTAACCTAGTTTATTTTATAACCTTTATAGCCTTCGTCTTCCCAAGAAAATGGTGAGCTCCTCCAGGCAGCCAAGGCACCGTGTGTACCAGTTAGGCCTTTTTATGAACCTGTACTTGTCAGGCAAATTATGGTTTTCAGTAAACCCTGTGGGTGCCAGTTGCCCAAGCCTGCAGATGGCACTGGTCACCTTGCTAGTTACCACGGGCACCTCCAGAGCGCTCAGCCCAGGGCCAGAGTGGCGGAATGGAGGATCAAAGTGGGCACCAGGAAATAACAGCACTGGAGGTAACCCTCAAGGTCTGTTAGTGCGATTTTTCATATTTTATAAGTGAAAACTCACAACATGTAAGTGCCCTATCTGATACCATTTGATCCCAGCCTCCCCTTTCACTGACAGGGGACTAGAGGTGGCTGGAGCAGGGCAGCCAACCCCTCTGGAGATCATCCTCAGAGGTCTTTCCAGGACTTTCCATGACCAGAGCTCTGCCTGAAGCTGTGTCCAGTGCCACTGGGATGAGAGCTTTGTTACTGGAGGTCTGTCAACTACCACTTATCCCCTCCCCCCGCCCTATGGGGCAGAATTGGTATCAGAATTAGAAATAGGAAGGAAATTGGATCACATTAGTTTTTTTGAACGCCTACTCCCATCTTGGCCGGCTGTGAATTTTTGTTGGATTCTGACCATAAAGCTTCCTTTTTCCAGAATCTTGTTCTCCCCAGGACCAGTCTCTGAGGTACCACGGTGAATGAGGAAGATGAAGCACTTAATATTCTGTTTGCCTTGGGAAACTGGAAGCGGAGATGTGCTTGCAGATAATAAGTGGCTTAATAGCCATCACTTTAAGTGTTGGTTTTTTTCAATAGTTTTGACTTCTTTTCTTCTTTTTGGTAATCCGTGTGTGTGTCTTTGTGTGTGTTTAAGATAGTGACCTCTTTCCAGGGAGTCTAATTCACCTTTTTGTGTTTCTCTTAACTTGTAGGGGAAACTGACTCTACTCTGCGATGCCCAGACAGACGGCAGCTTCCTTGTGCACCACTTTCTCTCTTTTTACCTCAAAGGTACAAGATTCACTGATGTTATGTTGTAGAAAAAGAAACCTAAGGCAAACGCAATGGGAATAGCATTAACCAACCAGGGCTTTGGTGTTTGGGTAGCCAGATGGCTGTTTATTAGGTAATAGGTTACTTGACTGTCTTGTTCCCTGCCCATCCATCCCAAAGCATGGTATGTGCTCTCTGTATCTATGTCCTGTCTTCTCTTCTCCACCAAGTGTGTGCAGTCTCACTGAGACGCGGATATGGCCTCTTGATTTAGTTCCTCCTCGGTCCTTCTGTATCTTGCGGGCTTTGGGTCCCGGATCCATTGACACGTTGCCCGGGCAGTAGATGCTTCCTAAAGAACATAAGGAGGAAAACTGTAGCACCTTTGCAATTCATAGACAGAAGTAGATTTTAGAAGAAAAAAACAGCCAAAGAAAAAGAGACTCATTTATCAACTGATTTTCCTTGAGCCCTGCTGAGCCAGGCCAGGGTAGAGAGTAAACCTTTGACACTCTTAGTCATGGTAATTCACAGTTTGAAAATTGTTTTCTTTTCCAGATAATGTTATTGTCAGCACAGAAAGAGCAAGAGAATCTACAGATAAATAATTAGCACTTACTATGTTCAGTAAGGTAGCTAGAGCTTTTTTGTGTTCCCCTTAAAACTTCTTGGATATAAAACCAGTTAAAAAAAAAACAATTGTAGGGGCGCCTGGGTGGCTCAGTTGGTTAAGCGACTGCCTTCAGCTCAGGTCATGATCCCAGAGACCCGGGATCGAGCCCCGCATCGGGCTCCCTGCTCGGCGGGAAGCCTGCTTCTCCCTCTCTCACTCCCCCTGCTTATGTTCCCTCTCTGGCTGTGTTTCTCTCGGTCAAATAAATAAATAAGATCTTAAAAAAAAAAAATTGTATTTCTGTATACCAACAATAAGCAGAAAAATATTTATTTGTTTGTTTGTTTATTTGTCAGAGAGAGAGAAAAGAGGGCACAAGCACAAGCAGGGGGAGCAGCAGGAAGAGGGAGAAACAGGCTCCCTGCTGAGCTAGAAACCCAATGTGGGACTCGATCCCAGGACTGTGGGATCATGACCTGAGCCAAAGGCAGACGCCTGACTGACTAAGCCACCCAGGCATCCCAAAATACTATTTTTTAAAAACCACAGTTCTTTACAATAGAACAAATAAGGTATACCTAGTAGTACGCCTAATAGAAGTAAATCTCAGGTTCAGTGAAATAAGATGTAATTATTATGTGTGAGAAAACATGCATCGTAGAATGAAATTGCATATGTCAGGTTTCCAGGCCCCTTGAGTCTGTCTAGACCTGCCCTAGTGCTTTTGTTTCCACAAGTATGAACTCTATGAGACTGATTTTAAGTGAAGACTTCACTAAAAATCTGTTTGGTTTTTTTCCTAGCTAATTGTAAAGTCTGCTTTGTGGCACTCGTCCAGTCCTTCAGTCACTACAATATCGTGGGACGGAAGTTGGTAAATATCGTAGACCTCTGAGGTGCAGCCCCTGAGTATGTGGGTCTCGCAGGTGTAAGTGGGGCCAAGGCTGGTCTCCCCTGTATGGGTTGTAGAGAACTTAGCAAGGGAGTGACTGTGGAAATCACTGGGTGCTGAACCCCTTATCTGAAGGACTAAGGCAGCATCTCTACCTGTTTTATTGAGTTTATAGAACCTTATCTGTTATTGATGAATCATATGCAGCTCTACTGATGCTGGACCAGTTAAGATTTTCTCCTTCTCAGTGTGGGCTTCAATCTTAGTCCTGTGGAGTTGGAGATCACAGTTTGGTCTCCCATCAAATTGAGTGCCTCCTACTATCTCTCTGAGTTTAGGGCTTAGAATCCAAATGTGGGGAGAGGTGCTTTTGTCACCTGCTCCTTATCTCATCATGGCCAGTCCTTCATTTTAATCAGATGCGGACAGACAAGAATAAGATGGCCAAGAGGCTGGTGAATCTTCTGGCCTGGCCTAGGCTGTCTCCCATGATGTGTGACCAGGGCAGCTTACTGTTTTGTTTTTTTGGTCTAGTTTTGTTTCTTCTAATAGGCCTGCCTCAGAGAGGGAAAGAAAGAGGCTACCCACTAGCAGTGATTCATTGAAATGTCAGTCTTCCTACTAGGCCACATCACTGCCCTATGTCACTCTGATGGGGAGAAACAAATGAGAGGATGAAAGGAGGGTAGACTCCCATCCTCTGCAGAGAAGGAGGAAGTCCTGGGTTAGAGGTCAGAGCATGAGCTCAGGGAGAGCAGTCATGTTAAGAACATGTTACAGTTGACATCTGTGAAACATGTCTCTGTGATCCTAGCATCTGTGTTTCTGGATGAGAAATCGGTGTATGCTCACGTCCAGATTGGCCACTTTTTCTGTTACCTTTGAGTTCATCATTGACAAAGCAGGAATGGCATGCACAGTACTGGGCACCTGAAGGACTAGAGTGTGAGCCTCCATACTCTTGGTGTATTATTGAACTGCCGCTAGTAGAACGGTAATGAGCAAGGGCAAAGGTGATGGACGGGAGTCTTTCTGTCCGCCAGGGGTCACTGTGGGACTAATGGCGCCGCACAGTGGAGGACACTGGGCAGAGAATGAACAATTGAGACTTGGAGACTTTGTTTTGGCATGAGGAGTCTAAACACTTCCATGTGACCTGTTTCTGCTCAGAGAGAGGAGGGGGTTGCATCTTTAGATTGTATCCATCTTTGGGAGCTTGTTGAAATGCAGATTCTTGGGCCCTGCCCACAAAGCTTCTGGTTCTGGAAGTCTGGAGTGGTGCTCAGGGATCTGCTTTATAGTCAGGTGACTCAAGAACGTTCTAATCGGCTAGGTCATGAAGAGCCCTATTAAGAAGTTGTGGTCTAGGGCCACCTGGATGGCCTAGTCCAGCGGGCATGCAACTCTTGATCCTCAGAGTCATGAGTTTGAGCCCGACATTGGATGTAGAGATTATTTGTAAAAATAAATATATATAAACTTAAAAAAAAAAGTCTGGTCTAGAGCTGGGTTGACCCATTTGTTTATGAATCGGGTCCCTCACCCTATAGAGTTGAGGAGTTACAGCATAGACTGTGGCCCGCGAAGCCTGTCTTACCCTTCGCAGAGTAACTTTGCCCACCTCCGAACTAGTGTGTCAAGAGTTCATGTTGCCCTGGCTTTCGTGGTAGTGCCGCCTCTGAGGAGGAGGGAGGAGGAGAACCTGTTGGTGATGAGATCTTTCTGTGTGGCCAGCACCCTGGCAATTACAATCTGGGAGCCGTGTCACTGAAAACCTCAGAGCTGCTCTGCGGTCCTTCGCCACTGAGGTGCGCCCGAAGAGGGTTTGTGAACTCCAGAGCCAATGTCCAGCCCTTTCATCTGCAGCCAGCATTTTTCAGACCTTGGTCATTTCCCCGCCATTTTATTGTCATTATTATCGTATCTAAATATGCTTAACTTGGCAAATACATATATTTGAAAAGTTTATGATACACTTCATGATGCTATTGCAAGTTAAAACCAAGAATTGAGTTGTTATGAAAACGAACATGTAAGCAAAATGTCACTTTTTGCCAACTGACAATTAAATGTAAGCACACCTGAGCACACGTGGGCCCCATCCAAGGTGGACATGTGCACATTCGCAAGACTTAGGATGTGTCCTCTGCCCTTTTGTGAGCTGGAGTCTGGTCTGTGGGATGGGTTCCCTCCCCTGCAAGGCACCGTGATTCACTCTCCCCTGTGTTGTTTAGGGTGTCAGCCTGACTGCGGCCCGGGAATGCGGGCAGCTTGTGTTCCTCGAGGGACTGAAGTCTTCAGTGGATGTCTTCTTCCGGGCTCAGGCAGAGCCTCACCCCCTGCAGTTCCTCAGGTCAGTCAGCCCACAGCCATGCCCAGAAGTGCCCACCGGATTGGGGGTCCCCAGACCAGGCTTGCCCTGTGATTCTTTGTTCCTGGTGTGTGGCCTGTGGGGGGACAGAGCTGGCTCCAGCAGGCAGGTGCTTCCCTGGTGTTGCAGCTTCATCAGAAAGCACTTGGCTCTTATCATGGGCCAGAGGGTATTATGGCTGACCCAAAAGTTACAGAAAGCATTATTTGCTGGGAGTATGGCAGAGCAGTATGTTTTTTCCAACCCTGGTTCAGAGCCCTAGCACACACTTTGTTCTGTTTTTGGCTCGATATAGGGCTCACCCAAGTATGGCCTGTGGGTCAGCTACCTGTTTTTATAAATAAAGTTTTATTAGAATAGCTGCATTCACTTGTTTGCATATTGATCCTGGCTGTTTTGCATTCCATTGGCAGGGCTGAGTTGTTGAGACAGAGACCATAGAACCCATAATCCTAAAATATTACTGTTGCCCTTTAAGAAAAAAATTTGTTGGCCCTGGGTTTGCTATTTTTTTTTGTCCTTTATGAGTGTCAGACATAAACACAGCCCTGTGCAGACTCCCCACCTGGCTATTCTTCCTCCACCACAAAGAAGTCCATATGGGAGCTCTCCCCGCTATCCCCTCTCTCAGACTCAGCCTTCTGAGGTGGCTGGAAGGCAGTGTGGAGTCAGAAGGCCCCGTGCCCTGACCCTGTGCATATGATCTCACACGCAACCTTTACCATCTCTGAACCTGGGTGTCTTCATCTGAATCTTGGGCATAGTTACACCTCACCCCCTGGGTTGTGGGAAGTTGCCGTCCTTGCTGCTGGCAGGGCTCGGACCTGGAGTGTGGACTGGTGCCTGGGCCATGTGCTCTGGTGTTTTTTTGAGCTTCTGTTGCTGGGAAGTGACCGCCAAGGGTAGTCATTGAGAGGGCAGAGGTGGCTGGGCCAACTTGTTCAGAAACAGGCGGAATCTGTTAGGTACACAAACAGCCCTTGGACCTTGGTCCCTCACTGCTAGGTCACCTGATGAATTGCTATTTACCTTTTTGTCCCCATGATGACCTCCCGGGAAGGCTTCTCCTGCCTGCCTAATCCAGAGTAATCTTCTGATGCCTTAAGTTCTTAGGGGGAGGGGCTGCACAGTCTCTTAAGGGTCCAGGAGGCTGTTTATTTTTATGTCCCCCAGTACTTTGTACCTCCTAGGCCTCAAGGAATGTTTGAAGTACAGCTTGCTCATGTATGCATTCATACCTTTTCTTTCCAATCACATCGGAACCCCTTAGTCCAAGGCCTATGATCCAGTTCTCTGCCTCCCCCAAGCCCTTTCTGGTGATGCTGCTCGGTCACAGATAAACATTCTTACAGACAGTGAACTCCCTGCTGAGCCTTGCTTGATGTTCCAGGGAGGCCAATGCTGGGAATCTGCAGCCCCTGTATGAGTTTGTCCGAGACGCTCTGAAGCCCATGGACGATCAGGCGGCATGGCGGTGCCCAGTGCTGCTGGTGGACGACCTCAGTGTGCTGCTGAGCCTGGGCCTGGGGGCAGTGGCTGTGTTGGACTTCATCCACTACTGCAGAGTCGCCGTGTGCTGGGAACAAAAGGTACTGATCACCCTGCTCTCCGTGCTCCCACCTGTGACCTCCATAGGTGCAGATGGGTCCACACCTCCCTTGCTTACAGAGACCTTTCTTGGGTATTTGCCTGGGGGTTTGGGTTTACTCTAGTAGGCCCAGGAATCTTTTTGTCTGCCATCCTCCACTCCCCTACTTGCCACTGCTGAAAAGTAAAGGCCTCCAAATGAAAAGGTTGACCGGTACTCTCTTCACTGTGGCTGATTGTGTGTGGTACTGCAGTGGTCCTAGCTCTGGCACACACTGCCTCGTGTCCTGGGACAAGTCACCGCTCTCCGTGGGCTTTGAAGATCAGTTGAGGCATAAACCGCTGTAAGAAATTGTGAGACCCAATGCCAGTATAAGGTGTAACTGTCACTGTTGAGTCATGAGGCAAAAAATTGTGCCAACACAGAGTTAAACGATGGGAGTAGCTCCACCTAGACGATATAGGAGTGGCTTTGGGGCCTGCCTCACGGGAACCCAATGGCAGCAGTTTAGGGACACGAAGCTTGCAGCATGCCCACAAAACATCTGGCCCACGGTGGCCATTCAGTGTGTGACGGTGCCCCTGACAGGAGCCTGCAGCCCTCAGCACCATGTGGTCAGGCCAGGGTGCTGGGCAGCGGTTGGGGTGAGCTAGTGGGCTCAGCTGGGGCTGCATGTCTCCACAGCAAGGGCCTGCCTGGCAGCTGGGTTCAGGGGAACTCTGGGGGTCACGGGGCCGGGAGCTGGATGATGCGGAGAGAACGGGAGGAAGAGGGGATGGAAGGGGTGCGGAGGGCGTGATCAGCCACACTGAGGCAGGCACCCTGCCTGCAGCTTATCTTGCTCTGTGGCCCACTGCCACCCTCATTTTGTAAAAATACCTCTTTTAGTTGAAAAGGTAAAACGGGAATAGTTTAAGAGAAGATAAATAGCACAAAGAGTAGTTTAGTAAAAAGTAGTAGTCTCTTGCCCGATGTGGATGTCCTTCCTGAGAGTCTGTGCAGTTATGAACATGTTTTATGTATGTGTGTCTCTGCTTTTTTCTTCACGTCGCTGGTCACCTGCCACGCCATGTCGTAGCACGCCTATATCTTGGTGTCCCTTACTAAGAGCCGAACCCTCGGGTCTACTTTATTCCTTTTAACAAGTGGACAGTGCACCTCTGAAAGGACTTTACGTTCAGGGTATCCCCTTCGGCAGGTCAGTCTCCCCCTCTGGTTCTGGTTGGCCGAGTCCGACCTGCCCTTCTGACTGTGCTTATGTGTGTCCACCTCCGGATTCTCTCTGCTGGGCCAGACAGGATGGCCTGTGCTCCCTCTGGCTTGTGTCCTGCGTTGTGTCCAGGACCCACCCACTGCCCTCTGATGCCCGCTGCGGTCTGGCACATGCTGAGCACTCAGGAGCCGAGGACTGGAAGAACAGGAGCCTGGCAGTAAGGTGGCACTTGTCGCGAGGACCACAGGCTGAGCTGAGCTTGGTTTAAGAGGTACCGAGCTGGCAGGATAGGTTGGATGTGCTGGCAAGGCTGGAATTAGGGCCCTGGAGTGCAGGCAGGCGTACTTCCCAGCAGTGGCAGTGGCGTGGAGGCTGATCAGGGTGAAGACATGCACGGGATTGGAGGCACTGAAAGCCCAGTGCCCCCTGATGGCCCTGCCTGGAGGAGCAGGTTCTCATCTTGACTCTGTTGCAGGGAAACATCGTGGCCCTGGTACACGACAGTGGAGACGCCGAGGACGAGGAGAATGGCATCCTCTTGAATGGTCTTAGTCACCAGAGCCACCTGATCCTGCGGGCCGAGGGCCTGGCTACGGGCTTCTGCAGGGACGTGCACGGACAGGTGGGCAGGGCCTCACGGGGCACCAGTTGCTGCCTCTGCCTGAGCTGAGACCATATGTGGGATGGTATCAGGCCCTAGGGGCTGTCGGGTTGGGGTGTTCTTGGGGTGCACGGGAAACCTCAGGAGTTGTGTGAATGTAAGACAGTCTGTTCCAGATGGGCTAGCCTCACGCACCAGTGCACGTTTTCCAGGATGGTCCCATCTGTGACAGAAGCAGAACTTCCCGAAAAGGAAGATTGCCACCTGGAGCAGAATGCAGGGGCCCTGCTGTCAGCAGTGGAGTACTTCTGCAGGGCCCCAGCAGGCTTGGTATACTCAGGGCGATGCTGCTCCTTTAATTATTTATCTGTCTGTTTGCTCGTTTGTCTGTTTATTTTTAAAGATATTATTTATTTGACAGAGAGGTCACAAGTAGGCAGAGAGGCAGGCAGGGAGAGAGGAGGAAGCAGGCTTCCTGCTGAGCAGAGAGCCCGACGCAGGCCTCGATCCCAGGACTCTGGATCATGACCTGAGCTGAAGGCAGAGGCTTTAACCCACTGAGACACCCAGGTGCCCTATGCTGCTCCTTTTAAACTACAAACCTGAGGGGACCCCTGGCTGGGGTTGCCGCCACCCCGCTGCTGCCTCTGACCAGAATGTTTGAGAACTCAGGCAGAAGCTGAGAGGCCTGCCTGGGTCAGGTTCTACCCTCTCCCAAGGTGCTGCCATGGCTCTCTGCCGTCTGGAACTTCTCTTTCAGAATATCCCCCAAAACCCCTACTGCAGCTTTCAGGTTAACTTGACATTGACAACTCTTCACGGGTGGGAGTTTTGACCCACAGTTAGAAAAGAAAACGGGGCAGGTGGGTGGCTCAGTGGGTTAAAGCCTCTGCCTTTGGCTCAGGTCATGATCTCAGGGCCCTGGGATCGAGGCCCGTGTCGGGCTCTCTGCTCAGCGGGGAACCTGCTTCCTCCTCTCTCTGCCTGCCTCTCTGCCTGTTTGTGATCTCTCTGTCAAATAAATAAATAAAATCTTTAAAAAAGAAAAAAGAAAAAGAAAAGAAAACAAATGGGCAAGCCCAGGGATGCTGTGTTGGTGGGGCCTGTGTGCACCGTGTGAGGCAAGGGTTCAGAGGGATTTCTCTGAGAACAGTCCTCCGGAGCATTCTAGGATGCCTAGCATTGAGACATCATCAGAATAAATTCTAGCCTTCCTGAGCCTGATTGAATGTACTGACTCTCATGAGTTGTTTTTCAAAATCAGTGTAGCCAACAAAACCATGTATAGAAAAAAACACCAACAGTGAACTTAATAATACTTCCGTGGTTTTTCCTGGGATCGCTGTTTTTCGTTTTCCTTCTCTTACACATTTTCTGTAACAAGAAGATATCACTCCTTGTAACGAAGGGGAAACCTTTAGTTTTCATTAGCTGGTAATTAGCTTTGTTTCTGAAGTGGGTCACATGGCTGCCTGGCCCATGCCTGGGACCTCCTGGTGGCCTCGGTTGCAGCTAGCGGAGGAGGCAGGTACTTGGGGGCTCCGCTTCGCTTTCATTCTTCTCTTTATCCCCGTAGCTGAGGATCCTCTGGAGGACACCCCGTCAGCCCTCAGCCCAGCAGGACCGGAGCCTCACTTACCAATACAAGATACAGGACAGAAATGTGTCCTTTTTTGCCAAAGGAATGTCTCCTGCTGTTCTGTGACCTGATTGAGGAGGACACGGAGCGATCTTGGACCGTTTTCAGATGTGAAAGATAAAGCGACGGGTCAGGATGGATCCGTACACCTTTGAAATGACATTTCAGTGTGGGCCAGCAGCCCCGCTACAATGTGGGGTGGTGGGATGGGTAGGCACATGAGGCTCCCTGGCGCGGTGAGAGGGGAAGGAGTGTTCTTGCTGCCAGGAGGGATGGGACCGTCACAAGTTGCTGCCTCCCTCACCTGTGAAGACTGAAGAGGTGAGCTCTCGCCCCAGTATCCCGTAGATGCCACACTCGGCCCGTCAGTCAGGGTCGGCTCAGGGTACACACCAGGGGCATTCCCTTAAACTGGGTGAATTTTTGTTGTGTGTGCATTATACTGCAATGAGTTTGGTTTTAAAAATAAGTAAAATGAAACAACACTGCTGTGCAGGGACTAAGAAAATTTCATATCTGTTTTTTAATTTTTTCACATTTTTTAGTTTTTGTAAAAGGGAACAGTTCATTACTCCTCCCCTCAAGTCATACTATTGTGTTGGTCATCCCACTGATAACCAGTAACTGGAGCTGCTTTTCCTCCCCAAATGTCCCAGACCTGATTAAAATATTTGAAAATTACGTGTACAGATAACTTGAGAAAGTGGTTATTGAAGAATCTAATGATTCTTTTATGAATATTCTTCACTATTACCACCCAGCTTCCTCTGAGCTACAGTTCTAAATGGACATGGTGCCCCAAAACATTTTTTTACATGATATGAATGTTGCTATTCTGTTTCTTCCCTTAACTTATCAATTTTTTTTTTTTTAAGATTTAATTTATTTGACAGAGAGAAACACAGCCAGACAGGGAAACACAAGCAAGGGGAGTGAGAGAGGGAGAAGCAGGCTTCCCGCCGAGCAGGGTGCCCGATGTGGGACTCGATCTCTGGTCTCCGGGATCATGACCTGAGCTGAAGGCAGTCGCTTAACCAACTGAGCCACCCAGCCGCCCCTAACTTACCAATTTTTTAAATAAGATTTTATTTATTTATTTGAGTGAGAAAGAGGGAGCACAAGCCTAGGGGAGGAGCAGAGGGAGATGGGGAAGCAGGCTCCTTGCTCAGTGGGGAGCAGGACCCTGGATCACGACCTGAGCCAAAGGCAGCTGCTTAACTGACTGAGTCACCCACTCAGGCATCCCTGAGTTCACTGAATTTTAATGGTTAATGATTAATGATTATTGAATATTTTATTGTGTCATCATTTTAATTTGCTCAGCTGTTCTTTGAACATGTAGGTTCTGGGGTTTGTGATTATAGATTATGTTATGAATATTTATTATTTTTAATCTCATTACAGATTTTATTTTGGGGGCATTTAGGTGCTCAGTCAGTTAAGTGTCTGTCTTCAGCTCAGGTCATGACTGGGATCAAGCCCCACATCAGGCTCCCTGCTCAGTGGGGAGTCTACTTCTCCCTCTCCCTCTGCCATTCCCCTCTACTCATGCTTTTTCTTCCCCCCAATAAATAAAATCTTAAAAAAATTATATTTTATTTTTAAGCAGTCCCTATGCCCAACATGGGCTCAAACTCACAACCCTGAGATCAAGAGTCGCATGCTCCACCAACTAAGCCAGCTGTGTGCCCTACGAATTTTATATACTATACCTGTTTGGAGGTGGGGGGAAATACTTGTTTCCTTAGAACATTCATATAGTCACTCAACAAATATTGAGCACCTTCTATATGGAAGGCTGCTGGAGACACTGAGGGTATGACCATGACAAAGCAGGCCCCTGCCTGCAAGAAACTGAGAAGTAATCCATGTAGAATTAGATTAGGTTAAGTGCTATAAATAAAACAGGGAAGGGGTACCTGGCTGGCTCTTTTGAAAGAGCGTGTGACTCTTGATCTCAGGGTTGTGAGTTCGAGCCCCATGTTGGGTATAGAGATTACTAAAAAAAGTAAATGTTAAATAAGTAGAAAATAAAAAGCAGCAGGGGCGCCTGGGTGGCTCAGTTGGTTAAGCGACTGCCTTTGGCTCAGGTCATGATCCCGGAGACCTGGGATCGAGTCCCACATCGGGCTCCCTGCTCGGCGGGAAGCCTGCTTCTCCCTTTCTCACTCCCCCTGCTTGTGTTCCCTCTCTGGCTGTGTTTCTCTCTGTCAAATAAATAAAATCTTTAAAAAAAGAAAAAAAAAAAAAAAGGAAGGGGGCCTATGAAAGTGAGGGATGATGAAATTTTAGTCTTCTCCCTGAAGCGGAATTTCTGAATTGAAGCATGGATTGGGGCACCTGGCTGGCTCAGTTGGTAGAGCGTGTGACTCTTGGCTTCCAGTTGTGAGTTCAAACCTCATGGTGAACTTGGAGCCTGCCTAACTAAAAAGACAAAGCAAAACATGCACTGGCCCTCCCGTGGTATCTGATTGTTCTTCAAAATGGTGGAGCCAGTTAACGGTGACCTATAAGTTTTCCTCTGTCAGCGTTGGATTTAACTTACCTCATACTAATTGAATAGTTGTGAGGCATTGTGTGAAAATGGGCATTTCTTTAATGACTAGGATATGATTTTCTCTCTGTATTTTCCCATGTGTGGAGAATATATTCCTCACCCTTAATCATTATTGATTAGAATCTGGGGTCTACCTTGATTTACCCATTCTTTGTCATATTTTGGAAAGGATTTTATCATTTGTTTATGTATATATTTTTTACTTTTAAAAACATTTTATCTTCAGAAAGATTTGTTTTCTATTTTGATATGCATTAGTTCAAGAAATATTTGTGGATGGCCTGTTTTATAGAAGGAACAGTTACCGTAAAGACAGTTGTAAAGGCACCTGCTTTCTCTGATGGGGGCTAGGGAACAGGCACCTAAGTAATGTGACACAGAGAATATGATGAGGGCCATAAAAACAACTCAAGTAATAGACGGTGACAGGCTGATGGTCCCAGGAAAGAGTGATTATTTCCCCATCACTTTTTGTTTTTGTTTTGTTAAGGGAGCAGAGAATTGGTGAAGAAGTTATGGAGGCAGTACTGTATGAACAAGACCTTGGATTTGTTCCTATTTTGTCTCTGATGGTACCTTAGCTCTTCAGGATTAGGGAGAGGTATTTTCCTTCCTGAGTGCAATGAAGGTGCTGTTCTTTGTTGTTGTTGTTGTTTCTAGCTTAAAATAGTTTTTTAAATATGCATCAAGTTAACTTATTTAGAATTTGCTACAGTATCATAATTTGTCTCTGTGCTAACTAAATAGCCCAACAGTATTTACTGAAGAGTAGTGATCCTTTCTTGTTATGTAGTTTGGGTTTCTTTATATGTAAAGTTCTTAAAATTGAGCTTTTCGGAAATTTGTTTTTAGTAGGTATTGAAAGGTTAGTATATTGTCTGCTCTCAAGAACCCTTGTTAAAAGAATACTGTGGGGGCGTCTGGGTGGCTCAGTGGGTTAAGCTACTGCCTTTGGCTCAGGTCATGATCCTGGATTCCACGATCAAGCCCCACATCTGGCTTCCTGCTCAGCGGGAAGCCTGCTTCTCCCTCTCTCACCCCCACTGCTTATGTTTCCTCTCTGGGTGTGTTTCTCTCTGTCAAATAAATAAATAAAATATTTTTTGAAAAAAATACTGTGCCCACTTACCTAGATGAATTTCACCAGCATGTTATCAAACTCTGTAAAGTATCCTTCAAGGATTTTTTGTTCTTGCCTCTAAAATTGTAGTTGTATAATTTTATTTAAAAAACTAGTGAAGGGAGCACCTGGGTGGCTCACTTGGTTGTCTGTCTTCTGCTCAGGTCATGATCCCGGGATCCTGGGGTCGAGCCCCATATCGGGCTCCCTGATCAGCGGAGAGCCTGCTTCTCCTCCCTCTGCCTGCTGCTCTGCCTACTTTTGCTTTCTCTCTCTCTGTCAAATAAATAGATAAAATCTTAAAAAAACAAAAAAAACAAACTAGTGAAGAAATTAATACCCTCTTATTAGACGTTTTTTTTTTTTTAAAGATTTTATTTATTTGACAGAGAGAAACAGCCAGAGAGGGAAGCAGGGGGAGCGAGAGAGGGAGAAGCAGGCTTCCTGCCGAGCAGGGAGCCCGATGTGGGACTCGATCCCAGGTCTCCGGGATCATGACCTGAGCCGAAGGCAGTTGCTTAACCAGCTGAGCCACCCAGGCGTCCCATTAGATGTTTTTTATTATTGGAAAATAAATGGTATGGTTTTGTGGAATTTTTTAGGTTGTTTTGTTTTGTTTTGTTTTAAGTAGGTTTCTTACCCAGCGTGGAGCCCAACCAAGGGGCTTGAACCCATGACCCTGAGATCAAGATCTCAGCTGAGATGAAGAGCTGAATGCCTAACCAACGGAACCATCCAAGCACCCCCGATTTTGTCAAATTTTCTATGGTGTCTTTGACATAGGGATGTAGTTGACTTTTTAAAAATGTATAATTATTCTAAGGTTTTTCTAAACTATTCTAATAATTTTCTTTTTTTCTAATAATTTTCTAATTGAGGTTCCTGAATTTTTAGATATTTTTTCTTGTTTTCCTTTTTTCAGATATTAACATCTGTAAATACTGCCAACCTTATTTTTCCTTTAAATAGTGAAAATTTTTTTATGGAAGTATAGTTAATTTACATCATTAGTATCAGGTGTACCACATAGGGATTCGACAGTTACATACATTATGCAATGCTCAACACTATACAAGTAATGGTAATTCTCATCTGTCACCATACGAAGTTATTACACTATTATTAACTAAATTTCTCATGCTGTATTTTGCATCCCTGTGACTTATTTATTTTAATACAACTGGAAGATTGTACCTCTTGATCCCCTTCACCTATTTTGCCTGTCCTCGTATCTGCCTCCCCTCTGGCAACCACCAGTTCTCTGATTTATGAACCTGTTTCTGTTTATTTTTTGGTTTCATTTTCCGCATATAAGTGAAATCCTATGGCATTTGTCTTTCTGTGTCTGACTTATTTCACTTAGCATAGTACACTCTAGGTCCATCCATGTTGTTACCAGTGGCACCAGTTCATTCTTTTTCATGGCTGAGTAATATTCCAGCGTGTGTGCATGCATGTGTGTGTGTGTGTGTGTGTGTGTGTGTGTGTGTGAGAGAGAGAGAGAGAGAGAGAGATATCTTTATCCATTCATCTGTCGACAGACACTTGAGTTGCTTTCATATCTTGGCTGTTATAAATAATGCTGTGATAAACATAGGGGTGCATTATTTTTCAAATTAGTGTTTTTGTTTTCTTTGTGTTTCTTTTTGTTTTCTTTGGGTAAATACCCAAAAGTAGAATTACTGAGTCATATAATATTTCTATTTTTAATTTTTTGAAGAACGTCCGTATTGTTTTCCCCAGTGGCCGCACCAATTTACCTTCTCTTCAGTAGTGCGGAGAGTTCCTTTTTACTCCACATCCTTCCCAGTCTTGTTACTTGTTGTGTTTTTGATTCTAGCCTTTCTGACAGGTGTGAAGTGATACCTTATTGTGGTTTTGATTTGCATTTTCTGATGATGAGTGATGTTGAGCATCTTTTCATGTGTCTGCTGGCCATCAGGATGTCGTCTTTGAAAAATGTCTGTCCAAGGTCCCCTACTCATTTGTTGTTGTTGTTGTTGTTAAGGATTTTATTTATTTAGTTGACAGAGGGAAACACAGCTACAGAGGGAACACAAGTAGGTGAAGTGACAGAAGGAGAAGCAGGCTTCCCACTGAGCAGAGAGCCCAATGTGGGGCTCGATCTTGGGACTCCAGGACCATGACCTGAACCGAAGGCAGTCACTTAACCAACTGAGCCACCCAAGCACCCTCTCTGCCCATTTTTTAATTGGACTTTTTTTTGGCTGTTGAGTTGTAGGAGGTTTTTTAATTTAATTAATTTATTTTTTAAAAGCTCTGAGGCTTTTTGTTTATTTGTTTTTTTAAGATTTTATTTATTTGACAGAGAGAAATCACAAGTAGGCAGAGAGGCAGGCAGAGAGGAGGAAGCAGGCTCCCTGCTGATCAGAGAGCCTGACGCGGGCCTCAATCCCAGGACCCTGAGATCATGACCTGAGCTGAAGGCAGAGGCTTTAACCCACTGAGCCACTCATGCACCCTGTCGGAGTTTTTTTGATGTATTTTAGAGATTAACTCCTTATCACATATATATGTGTATATATATATCATTTGCAAATTTTTTCTCCTATCCAGTAATTTGATTTTTTTTTCTTTTAAGATTTTACTTATTTATTTATTTGACAGAGAGAAACACAGCCAGAGAGGGAACACAAGCAGGAGGAGTGAGAGAAGGAGAAGCAGGCTTCCCGCCGAGCAGGGAGCCCAATGCGGGGCTTGATCCCTGGACTCCGGGATTATGACCTGAGCTGAAGGCAGATGTTTAACTACTGAACCACCCAGGCACCCCTGCTTTTTCATTTTGTTAATGGTTTTCTTTGCTATGCAAAAATTTTTTTAGTTTGACATAGCTCCAATAGTTTATTTCCCCTGAATAACTTTAGTTAGGGTTTTAGAATTTGTTGAGAATGGTGTGAAAGGACATGGGCACCTGGGTGGCTTAATTGGTTAATAAGCATCTGCCTTCGGCTTAGGTCATGATCTTGGGATCCTGGGATTGAGCCCTGCATTGGGCTCTCCACTCAGCGGGGAGTCTGTTTCTCCCTCTCCCTCTCCCTCTGCACTCTCCCTCCTCCCTCTTTCTGTCTCTGTCTCTCAAATAAATAAAATCTTTTTTTAACAAAGTGACATGAAGGTATGTGTTGTTTTAATTGCTGTTTTTAAGGGAATAGGAAGTGTATTTTATATGAATTCTTAGTTTTAAAATACATAAATTATCAAGTCAGTAAAATAACCTTGGGAAGGAAAAAGAAATGCTCCTCCTCAGTCTCCTGCCCCTGCCTTTTAGAGTTTAACCAGTAATTATTCGTGAGTTCTGTACGTTTTGAGCCTCATTGAGGTATTGACACTGATTTTCCCGTGGATATGTTGAGCATCTCTCTGTTATGTGTGAGAGCCCTGAATTCCTTTTGCAGCCTTGTCTTCCTGGTATTTGTTGTATGTTCTATAACCTGCTGCTTATGGGAGGCTTGCTAAGATTTTTGAATAAATATTATTGAGCTATCATGCAATCTGTAAGCAAAGATGAGCTATAATTTTTTGCTTATCTCTGTTAGCTTGGCTATGTTTGAGCATTAGAACAATGTATGCCTCAGCACCCTGAGGTGCCTCAGTTGGGTGAGCATCTGGTTCTTGGTTTCTGCTCAGGTCATGATCTCAGGGTCCTGGGTTTGAGCCCTGTGTCAGGCTCTGTGCTCAGTTGGCAGTCTACTTGAGGATTCTCTCCCTCTTCCTCTGCCCCTCCTCCCTTCTCTCTGTCTCTCTCTCTGTCTCTCTGTCTCTCTGTCTCTCTCTCTTTCAAATAAATAAATCTTACCCCAAAAAGAGCAATATATGCCTCATAAACCATGTTGAGGAACATGCTACTTTTTGTGTGCACTAAAATTCTTACTTTATTTTATCCCAAATTAGGATTTACATTGGTCAAGGTCAAGTAATTTTTTGGAGGTAGTTTAAAAACATTTCTTTGTTGGGGTACATGGGTGGCTCAGTAGTTGAGTGTCTGCCTTCGGCTCAGGTCCTGATCCCAGAGTCCTGGGATCAAGCCCCGAATCGGGCTCCGTGCTTGGTGGGAGGCCTGCTTCTCTCTCTCTCACTCCCTCTGCTTGTGTTCCCTCTCTAGCTATGTTTCTGTCTGTCAAATAAATAAATCTTTTTAAAAATTTCTTTTTTGGGGCGCCTGGGTGGCTCAGTTGGTTAAGCGACTGCCTTCAGCCAAGGTCATGATCCCAGAGACCCGGGATCAAGTCCCACATTGGGCTCCCTGCTGGGCGGGAAGCCTGCTTCTCCCTCTCTCACTCCCTTGCTTGTGTTCCCTCTCTGGCTGTGTTTCTCTCTGTCAAATAAATAAAATCTTAAAAGAAAAAAAAATTCTTTTTCGTTGGTCTTTATATATAACTTTTCTTTGTTGTGCCAGTCTTAGTATTTTATTTCTGAAATAGCTATCCATTCTACTTTCTTTTTACAAAATTATTTGTAAAATCATATATACCATAATAGACTTGTGTCCAGAATATGTAAAAAACATGTCATTAAGAAGACAACCCAGTTAAGGGCACCTGGGTGGCTCAGTCAGTTAAGCATCTGCCTTCAGCTCGGATTGTCATCCCAGGATCCTGGGGTGGGGCCCCGTGTTGGGCTCCCTGCTCAGTGCGGGGCCTGCTTCTCCCTCTCCCTCTCCCTCTGCCTGCCACTCTGCTTACTTGTGCTCTCCTATCTCTCTGTCAAGGGAATGAATAAAATCTTCAAAAAAAAAAAAGACAACCCAGTTAAATAACAGGCAAAAGATTTGACCAAACATCACCCAAGCAGACATGGGAATGCCCAATAGGCACATAAAAGTATGTTCAATGTCATTACCCACTAGGGAAATACAAATTAAAGCCTCCATGACATGCCACTGTGGAATCACTGAAATGGCTGTAGTGAAAAGACAGACGATTTCCACTGTTAGCAAGGAGATGGAGAAATTGGGGCCCTCAGGTATTGCTGGTAGGGATGTAAAATGGTGCAGCCACCTTGGAAAACAGTTTGGAAGTTTTGTGGGTTTTTTCAAGATTTTATTATTTTTTGGAGAGAGAGAGAAACAACAAGAGAGCATGAGCAGGGAGGAAAGGAAGAAGCAGGCTCTCAGCTCAGCAGGGAGCCCCCCCCTGCACCCCCCCCCCAGGACCCTGGGGTCAGGACCTGAGCTGAAGACAGATGCTTAACCTACTGAGCCACCCAGGTGCTCCCTTTTGGCAATTTCTTAACATATATTTACCAAATGACTCAGCCATTCAATGCCCAGGTATATACCCAAGAGAAATGAAAGCATAAACACTTGTATGTGGTTGTTCACAGCAGTGCTACTCATAATGGCCCAGAAGTGGAAACAAAATATCCATCAACAGATGAATGGATAGACAACACAGTACAGCCCTTCCGGGGAATGCTATTTGGCAATTAAAAGGAATGAAGTGCTGCAACATGCTATAGCATGGATAAATCTCAAAAACAGGATGGCAGACACAAAAGAGGTGATAGCATACTATTCCATAGGACGGGGTGTGAGAATGGGAAATGACTCCACTAGGTTTCTTTTGGGTGGATGAAAAAATTCTGAGGTTAGAATGTGATGATTGCACTCTATGTATACTGGAAATCATTGGACACTTAAAACAAGTAAAGTTTATTTTAAAAAACCAAGGTTAGGGGATTCCTGGGTGGTTCAGTTGGTTAAGCGTCTGCCTTCGGCTCAGGTCATGATTCCAGGGTCTGGGGATCCAGCCCTGTAACGGGCTGCCTGTTCAGTGGGAAGCCTGTTCTCCTTCTGCCTGTGGCTCCCCCTGCTTGTGCGCTCCCTCTCTCTCTGAGGAATAAACAAAAAGCTTAAAACAATACAAAAAAAGCCAAGTTTAGGATCCTGATTCCACCATTTACAACTCTTCTGTAGTAACAAGCAGCCTCCAAATCCCAGTGACTTAAATGGACATATACGTCATTTAAGTTACACTTTTGGAACTATGGGTCATTGCTTCGGTCCGGCTTCATGATCTCTCATTCTGGGACCCAGTTGGAAGGAGCAGTCCCAATGTGGCACTGCTGTCCCCCTGGCTAAGGGAGAGAATGAGAGGCTCATTCTCTCAACCAATGGCTCTTAGAGGTTCTGCCAGGCCTGTGCAGGTGGCTAAAACTGCCAGTGGAGAGGGATGTGCACCCACCCTGCAGGGAGGCACCATAGTGGCTGGACAGTGGGCAGGGCTGTCTGTATGATCTGCCCGCTCACTGATAAGGAAGAAGGAAATAATCAACTGTAATGATTTTACAGGTACCCTCTCCAATGTCCCATATGAAACCAGAAGCCAATCCTGAACACAGAGCAAAATCTTAAAAGTCACTTTAGACCAAGGCCAGTTGTCAGGGCGGCCCAGTACTGTTTAATTTCCCCTAACAATGGTGTGTTGGGCAGGGAGGAGGCAAGACATGCGTGGCCTTGGAGAAGTGGTCCTGAGTCCAGTGGAAATGAATGGGTGTGAAGGAGGGGGGTATGAATCTTTGAAGAAGGCTTAAAAGGCACCAGAGACCTGCACCACAAAGGGACTGCTTCTGAGTCCCACTTTGCATTGTGGCTACATCTACACCTTATGCCACCCCAGAGCTGTGGCCTCTGAGGGCAGGAGCAGGGTCTGCCTGGCGTGGGTGCGGCTGAGCTGACCATACCAAGGGCAGCAGGGTTTGAGGCCAATCTGATTCTGGACGCTTGAGACCTGGTCCTAAGGGGCGAGGTCAGGTGCGATCCGGGTCTCCGCGTGGGCCCCGAGCAGTCTCAGTGTGTAGCATCCGGGGTTGTCCAGCACTGGGTGGGCCAGGACCCGTGTCCTCACAGCAGAGGAAGCCCCCTTGGTTCCCCTTGTATGAGACCTAGTAAGGAGAGCTCTCTCGGGGTTTTCGGGATGCTCAGATGAGCTCTCAGCTCAGCACGCAGCACAGAGTAAACAGTGGACGCAGCTATGTGATTCCAACAAAGACACAGTCTGTGTAAAATGGTTATATGCCGATCGTGAATGGAAAAACCCAACACCCTAAATCTGCCACCCATACATAGCCACCCACTGCACAGCAGCAGCACCCAGACCGTTCCTTCTCCCTGGATGACTTTCCGTAAAAATGATATCGTACTATACAGTTCATTTTGACCCATCTTTCAGGAACAGGTTTCAACAACAGTAAGTATTCATAAAACTTGCCCTTTAAAAAGGTTGTAGGGAAACTCGTTTTATGGACTGAATTATTCGACTCATCTGTATTTGTTGTGCATCTGTATTGTTGTTTTTAATTTTTTGCTGTTTTAGACGGGGACCTAGGCATCTTGGGCACGTTCTCTGTAATTCTCTGGAGGGTGAATTACTGTCAAGTCCTGCTGTGGTCCTCAGGACCCAGTCCCATCTTCAAGCCCCGCCTCGCCCTCGCCCCGCCCAGGACCGCCAGCTCTCCCTCCCTCCGGGTGGCGCGGTGGGCGTCCGCCAGGGGGCGAGCGGGAGCCGAGGGCGGGGCTCTACTACGCATGTGCGCGCCGCTGGAGCACGTGCGGGTGGCGGTGAGGCCGGGAGGGGAAAGGTAGGAGGTGAGAGGTGAAGGGGCGGAGAGCTGCGCGGGCGCCGAGCGGCCGGGAGAAAGAGGGCGGGCACCACGCACCCGGACCGCGGGCCGGGAGCGCGCACGCCACGCCCCGCCCCCGCCGCTCCGCTGCCGCTGCCGCCGCCGCCGCCGCCGCCGCTCGGGAGCTGCTGCCGCTGCAGGTAGTGTCGCGCGTGTCCCCACGGCGCCTGTCCCCAGGCTGGGGTTCGGGCCTCCGGCCGCGCGGCCCCGGGAGGTCGGTGTTGGGGGCCGCCGGGGACAAGGGCGCCCGGGCGTGGGCGCTGTCCAGCAGCCATGCGGGCCAGGAGACCGCAGCCCAGAGAGGGGCCGGGCCGCCGCGTCCCCACCCCCACCCCTGCCGCGCCCCCGCCCGCGCCCGCGTGTCCCCACCCAGCTTCTGGCCCCGGGGTGACCACTGCTGGGAGAGGGGCTGGCGCCGCGGCGGCCCCTGGCCCGCCGTTCCCCGAAGCCGCCGCTTCTAGAACCTGCTTTGGGGGTGTCTGGGTTTTCCAGAGTGCGGGGGAGAGCGTGCTGTCCACTCCTGTCTCTCTTGGGCTGTCTGCTTTTGAGGCAACACGTAGCTGCTTTGCTGGGTTTTGCTTGGCTTCTAGTTTTGCCCCAGTCCAAACTTTGCTCACTCACGTTGCCGGTGTTTACTGTGTTGCCTTGTGTTTATTATCTGAGCACATCACACGGGATTATAATGTCACGGTGGCATGAGTTGCAGGGAGCCTGGACCGTTTGAAGCGCAGAAAGTTGCACAGGTGGAAGTGCTGTAGTGCTGTTGGCCGGAGGGGGCGGAGGGTCCCCGCGGGGCTTTGGCTGGAGTTCCCCTTTCTTGCGCCTACTTGCTGTCTCACCTTCTGTGGTAACAGGCTGTGTGATTAAACTCTTCCTGGGAATTTTGTAATAATTTTTGTGGAGAAGACCTAGGAAAGGGTTCCTTAATGATATTAGTTTTGTGTGTGTTCTCTTTTAGAGTTTAGTTATAGGGTGTCTTACTGGCGTGCTGCTGAGAGACTAGGCAGAGAAAGAGGGGGGAAGCAGGCTCCCAGCTGCGGAGAGCCCCGATGTGGGGCTCGATCCCAGGGTCCTGAGATCATGACCTGAGCCGAAGGCAGAGGCTTAACCCTCTGAGCCACCCAGGTGCCCCTTGGGTTTTAGGTGTTTCACACATTTGCAGCATTCCCAGTAGGCACATCATGTAAAAAACAAAATATACATATATATATAAATGTATCTTCATAGTCATTCTTTGGTCCCAGAGTGAAAGAATTACTTCTCATTTATTGTGAACTAATCTGGTGTTTGAGAGCTCTTTTCTTTTGCTGTTGTGCAGATCTCTGCTGAGGTCTCCACGTGTTTCATAATCATTGGTTTGTCCCTTCCCCCTGACCCCATCACCCAGACCAGTTTACTGTTACGAGGCAGATATAAAGTCTCCTCCTAATTTATGATTAAACGATGGAGGCAGAAAGATGATGAATTGCCTGAGGTCATGTATGAGCAAGTAAATTGTCCAGTTGGGGTGTAAACCATGCCTCTGGGGTTCAGTACTCCTGCACTTATTAACCTTTGGTGGCGGACCTTACGAATGCTTACTCTCTTAGTTATCTAGCCATGCACATGGATGTGTCCCGAGGACCCGGGAATTACACTTAGATTTACGTGCTGTTCATTTACTCTCACCATTGGTAGCCATTTGCTGTGGCCAGGGTTAGTTATATTGGCTCTGACAGGTAATTTGTGTATGGTTTATGTCTTCACTTCTATCTGAACAGATGAGAAGACAGCTCCTTGTAGTGAACCTGGGTTTCTAGGGTCACCCAGCTTGTAAGTAGTGGATCAGGTCTTCAAACCAGATCTGCCAGACTCTGCTGCCTGAGCTACTTCTTCACTCTAACTTGCTTGCTTCCTGAGTTGGCTGAGGAAACAAAGTCCGGGTGACTACCCCCCCACACCTGAAGTAGTAATTGAATAAAATATTTATTGAACACCTGTGCTGTCTAGGTATTGTGCTAGGTGCTCTAATAATAGCTTATCTCACTTAATCATCATAGTAACCAGGTGAGATACTATTATCGTCCTCCCCCCTTAATGATGAGGTTTTACAGATGTTATCTGATGGGTCCTGGGTCACCTCCTGAGAGGCAGAGCCCAGGTGCAAACCCAGGTTTGCTTGACAACAGAGTCCATACATTTATGCTGTTCTTGTGGCAGAATAAAGTGATGGGGTGAAGAGGAGAAGCTAGCATCACAGACCCAAGTCAGAGATATGGAATCCAGCAGGAAGGAGACAGCACTTTGACTGCTGCATTTGACAGCTTCCACTTCAGTGGTCAGGGGCACTGCCCGGGAGCATGCTTGTGGGCTTGCTGGGCCATACAGAAGCTTCACAGTGGCGTCCAGAGACGGGGTGTGTGCATGCATCAATGGTGCATGGGGGTCTCAGAGAAAAAAAATCAAAACTGATCTTTGTGTTTGTTTTAGCTTTACTTGATTTTTGTTGTTATGTTATAATGTACACTATGTTACTGTAGTACATAGGTATATACAAATATACATATATTGGGACATATACTCAAATTCTTGTTGGGGGGTTTCAAATAAAAAAATTTGGAAACCACTGATTTTTTTAATATTTAATATTTATATCAAATATGTAAGATGTTGAGTTAACCATTTGTTCCTAACTAGGAAGTTTAGTGAAGTTCAGTGTAATTCCACATAATCAAGGAGAATAGTATTTCATATATTTTTAAACATTTTAAAAAATTTAATTGAGAGAGACAGATCACGAGCATGAGAAGGGGAGGGGCAAAGGGGGAAGCAGATTCCCCACTGAGCCAGATGTAGGGCTCAATCCCAGGACCCCAATATGACCTGAGTGGAAGGCAACTGCTTAACTGACTGAGCCACCCAGGTGCCCCAGGAATAGTATTTCCTATTAATAACCAATTATAAATTATTTTAAAAATTGCAGTCACGGGACGCCTGGGTGGCTCAGTTGGTTGGGCGACTGCCTTCGGCTCAGGTCATGATCCCGGAGACCCGGGATCGAGTCCCACATCGGGCTCCCTGCTCGGCGGGAAGCCTGCTTCTCCCTCTCTCACTCCCCCTGCTTGTGTTCCCCTCTCTCGCTGTGTTTCTCGCTGTCAAATAAATAAAAAATCCAAAAAAAAAAAAAAAATTGCAGTCACAATTTTGTAAAAGAGGATCTCGTACTTTTTTTTTTTTTTTAAGATTTTATTTATTTATTAGACAGAGAAACAGCCAGAGAGGGAACACAAGCCAGGGAGTGAGAGAGGGAGAAGCAGGCTTCCTGCCAAGCTAGGGAGCCTGATGTCGGGCCTGATCCTGGGACTCCGGGACCATGACCTGAGCTGAAGGCAGACACTTAACAACTGAGCCACCCAGGTGCCCCAAGGATCTCATATTTTAATAGGCTTTATGTCTCAAATATAGTAGCAATCTTAAGCTTGGAGCTATAGTGACTGATACAACCCTTTAGAAATTAAAAGTTTGTTGAACCTCTTTTTTTTTTTAAAGTCTTCCTTATTCTTTTTTTTTTTTTTTTCCAAGATTCTACTTCTTTATTTGACAGAGAGAGATCACAAGCAGGCAGAGAGAGAGGAGGAAGCAGGCTCCCTCCTGAGCAGAGAGCCTGATGTGGGCCTCGATCCCAGGACCCTGAGAGCATGACCTGAGCCAAAGGCAGAGGCTTTAACCCACTGAGCCACCCAGGCGCCCTGTTGAACCTCTATTTTAAACCTGTTTGTGTCAGTCAGAAATCAGAGAGACTGAAATAATCAGTTAACATAAATGTGGCAGTTGTAATAGTCACATTGGTGCTGTTAACTTTAGAGTATTTGCAAATTTTAGATGGTATTTAGATCTATTAAAATTCCAAATACGTTGACTTCTTACCACTTCTTAAAAACTAGATTTGAGTTTCTTCAGGGCATGCCACTGCAGTGGTTGTTACCTTGTATCAAAATAAGCAATTCCAGAATTCTACCTAATTTTAAAAATATCTTTAAATTCTCTTCCAGTTTATTTTACAATTGAATAGATTAGTGTTTGTTCAGGAGTTCAGGTTAAAATAACGGAAAGGGATTCGAACAAGAAATACATTCCCCTTGCTAGACAGATGAGACATTATTTGTACCAGTGGTTCTCAGACTTCAATGTGAGTTAGAATCACCTTGTTTTAATCCCGCTTTGCTAGAGTCTCTGACTCTGTAGGTCAGAGATAGGCCTTAGCATTTGAATTTCAGGCAAGTTCTCAGGCTCTCAGGCTGCTGCTGCTGGTCTACAGAACCATACTTTGAGAGTTGTGGCTCTATACAAGCGTACCTAAATCCAAAGCATGATGCCAGTGCTTGCGCGTTTCACACTGAATCCTGTCCGCACCGGTCAGTCATATAGTTTCACCAAGTGTATAACTCGTTATTGCTTTTAGACAGCTCCGCTTATTTTTAGATGATTTCACAGTTAAGATTTCATTCTCAATGATACTGCTGTTTATATTTTTTACTGCAATATGTATTTCTAAATTTCTTGAAGAGTTAGAGGTGGTTTTTTTTGTTTTTGTTTTTAATACAAGTTGTCCGTGTTGAAGAAGATTAGTAGGCAGGCGTGCACATGCACAATTTTTGTAATCACAGTGGTGACCACTAGCAGGCTTCAGTCTTGCTCATTCTGTTGTTCTCTGTCTTTGTAATGGGGTCATGGTGTTTTGTATCCAGTGTATCCATTTGTATCCATGTTATGTGTGAATTTCTTTTTCTATAAAACACTATTCTACATTATTTTTTTTTAAACTTAACCTCTCGGGGCACCTGGGTGGCTCAGTTGGTTGGGCGACTGCCTTCGGCTCAGGTCATGATCCCGAAGACCCAGGATCAAGTCCCACATCAGGCTGCCTGCTCGGCGGGAAGCTTGCTTCTCCCTTTCTCACTCCCCCTGCTTGTGTTCCCTCTCTGGCTGTCTTTCTCTCTGTCAAATAAATAAAATCTTTTAAAAAAAAACTTAACCTCTCATTTATTCTGCGTTTCCCAGTAACTTGATCCTTTGAGCAGCTTGCTGTGTTTAGCTGTGGGCTTGGGTTGCACCTTTCAGAAGACTGCATTATCACTCAGAAAGTCTCCAGTCGTGGTCCTCTTCAACAGCCTGCTCTCATGATCTTCCCCAAGCTGGCCTTCCCAGCCCTTCTTCCCTACCACCTCACATTGATGCCACCTCATTTCCATGGGTGATTAGGTCCCTTCTTCCAGCCTGAGCCTTGGTTGGGTTTGGACGTGCATTCTAATTTGTCATCCCCGCAACAGTGACTCTTGGAAACACCAAGAATCTGCCTTTAGCAAGCAAGAGAGTGTTGCGTCTTATATTCCTGTCATGAAAGATAATCTTGAATTCTTCTCCCAAATGCCATCCGAAGCTCAGCTGAGTGAAGGAACATTCATCAGACTGCACTGGAAGTTTGTTTTTGTTTGTTTGTTTGTTTGTTTGTTTTAAGATTTTATTTATTTATTTGAGAGTGATAGAGAGAGAGCAGGAGAGGGGGGAGGATTAGAGGGAGAAGCAGGCTCTTTGCTGAGCAGGGAGCCTAATGGAAGGAGTCGATCCTGAGACTCCAGGATCATGACCTGAGCTGAAGGCAGTCACCCAACCAACTGAGCCACCCAGGTGCCCGTGGAATGTGTTTTAATGCTTACGTTCCAGGCAATTTTTTTTTTTTTTAAAGATTTTATTTATTTATTTGACAGAGAGAAACACAGCCACAGAGCGAACACAGGCAGGGGGAGTGAGAGAGGGAAAGGCAGGCTTCCTGCCAAGCAGGGATCCTGATGTGGGGATCGATCCCAGGACTCTAGGACCATGACCTGAGCCAAAGGCAGACACTGAACGACTGAGGCGCCCCTCAGGCAATGTTTTGTCTTTGAGTGAAGCCAGATCATTAGGAAGCAGCATAATTCTGGCCCCTCTTCTAACTTTTTAGTAAATGGACTTTGCATGACCCCATCAGCTTGCACTGAGATCTATCTGGGAAGTCCCCAAGAAAACCTGTGAGGCCAATTAGAAATTTTTTCATGTTCAGTGCCTGGAGTGACTGTGCCTTTTCTAAGCCACTGGTTTGATTTTGTCTAAAATATACTGTGAACTATGTCAGTAATGTTTTCCCCTTTGCGTTAGCTGTTAGGGAGCTCAGAATCCTGTTTGTATTCAGAGTTCTATGGCTTGTGCTTTCTGTATTAAGATTACCTTTGGGGGCACCTGGGTGGCTCAGTCGTTAAGCGTCTGCCTTCGGCTCAGGTCATGATCCTGGAGACCTGGGATGGAGCCCCGCATTAGGCTCCCGAAGCCTGCTTCTCCCTCTCACTCCCTCTGCTTCTGTTCCCTCTCTCGCTGTGTTTCTCTCTGTGACATAAATAAATAAAATCTTAAAAAAAAAGAAAGATTACCTTTGGCTTATGTTCTGTTTAATGGTTAGTTATTTTGCTCTTTCAGATTTTACCATAAAATATAGAACACATTTCATTCCTGTTGTAAAGATTACTGCGATTATATTATAACCAAATATGTGTTCCCATCCTATTTCCTTTTTTTATTTTTTTATTTTTTTAAAGATTTTATTTATTTGACAGAGAGAAACATAGCCAGAGAGGGAACACAAGCAGGGGGGGTGAGAGAGGGAGAAGCAGGCTTCCCTCTGAGCAGTGAGTCCCATGTTGGGCTCGATCCCAGGACCCTGAGATCATGACCTGAGCCGAAGGCAGACACTTAATGACTGAACCATCCAGGTGTCCCTGAATTTCCTTCCTTTTTAAAGCCAAATAATAGCCCCTGGAATTTATATATCACATTTTGTTTATCCATTTATCCATTGATGGACTTTGTGTTGTTTCTACCTTTTGGCTATTGTGAATTATGCTGCTGTGGACATGGCTGTACAAATATTTGTTCAAGTTCCTGTTTTGTGTTTTGGGTATATACATAAGTGGAATTGATCATATTGTAAGTCTATGATTAATTTTTTGAGGCACCACCATACTGTTTTCCACAGTGGCTGTAGCATTTTACTTTCTCACCAGCAATGCTCAAGGGTTCCAGCTTGTCCACGTCCTTGCCAACACTTGTTGTTTTTTTATTTTGTTTCATTTTATTCTGTTTTTTGATGGTAACCATCCTAGTGGGCTTGAGATAGTATCTCATTGTAGTTTTGATTTGCATTTCCCTAATGAGTGGTAATGTTGAGCATCTTTTCATGTGCTTATTAGTCATTGGTTTATCTTTGGAGAAATATTTATTCAAGTCCTTTGCCCAGTTTTACATCCGATTGTTTGCTGTTGTTGAGCTTTAGGAGTTCCTTATGTATGCTGGATAGTAATCTCTTTATCACATACTTTATTTGTAAATATTTTCTGTGTGCTGCCTTTTTACTCTGTTGATATTGTCTTTTGATGCACACAATTTAAAAACTTTTATGAAGTCCAGCTTGTTTTTTTTTCTTTTGTTGCCTGTGTTCTTGATGTCTTTTTTTTTTTTTTTAAGATTTTTAAAAATTTATTTGACAGAGAGACAACAGTGAGAGAGGGAACATAGGCAGGGGGAGCAGGAGCCTGATGTGGGGCTCCATCCCTGGACGCTGGGATCATGACCTGAGCTTAACAACTGAGCTGCCCAGGCACCCGTGTTCTTGGTGTCTTATCCAAGAAATCATTGCCAAATCCAATGCCATTGAAGCTTTTGACCAATAATTTTTTTGAAGTGATCTCTGCACATGCAGGGCTCAAACTCTTGAACCCTGTGATCAAGACTTGCATGCTATACCCACTGAGCCAGCCAGGCAACTCCTAACCCCTGCCTTGTGTTTTCTTATAAGAATTTTATAGTTTTTATTCCTTTTTTTTTTTTCTTAAAGATTTTATTTATTTGACAGAGAGAAACACAGCCAGAGAGGGAACACAAGCAGGGGGAGTGAGAGAGGGAGAAGCAGGGAGCCCGATGTGGGACTTGAACCCGGGTCTCCAGGATCGTTACCTGAGCCGAAGGAACTCGCTTAACCAACTGAGCCACCCAGGCGCCCTTAACAACTTTTTAAAGTTGTTATATAAGAACACCTCACAAATTTGTCATCCTTGTGCAGGGGCCATGCTAATCTTCTCTCTGTCTTTCCAGTTTTAGTATGGGTGCTGCCGAAGTGACCACTATTTTAACTGTTTTTAAATGTACTGTTTGGTGGCATTAGATATAATCACAGTGTTGTACAACCATCACCACTGTCCATTTCCAGAAGGTTTTCATCATTCCAGACAGAAACTCTGTATTCATTAAACAACTTCTCATTCTCCCCTCTCCCCAGCCCTGGCAACCACTGTTCTTATTTCTGTCTCTGAATTTGCCCCTCTAGGTCCCTCATATAAGTGGAATCATATTGTGCTTGTCCTTTAGTACGTGGCTTATTTCACTTAACATAGTGTTTTTTAGTATATGTGCTGCCGAAGCAAGCACTAACACAGTGTTTTAAGTGTTCCTCCATGTTGTAGCACATAGCAGAATTTCATTCCTTTTTCAGGCCAAATAATATTCTGTTGTATGTGTGTCCACATTTTATTTATCTCTTCATCTGTCAGTGGACATTTGGATTATTTCTGCCTTTTGTCTATTGTGATTAATGCTATTATAAACATGAGTGTACAGATATCTGTTCAAATCCCTACTTTCAGTTCTTTGGATATATACCCAGGGGAGGAATTGCTGGGTCATTTGGTAACTCTGTGCTTCACTGCCAGACTGTCTCCCGCAGCAGCTGCCCCATATTCTGTTCTATCAGTGATGCACAAGACTTCCCAGTTGCTCCGCATCCTTACCAACACTCATTTCCCATTTTCATTTGTTTGTTTTTATTTTTTAATAAGAGCCATCCCAGTAGGTGTGAAGTGGTATCTCATTATGGCTTTAATTTTCATTTCCCTAATGATTAGTAACATTGGGCATCTCTTTATATGCCTCTTGGCCATCTGTATATCTTCTCTAGAGACATTTTCCTGTCCAAGTCCTTTGCCCATTTTTGAATAGGGTTTTTTTGTTGTTGTTGCCAAGTCATAAAAATTTTTTAGTCTGGGTATATTAATTTTTATTAGATAGGATTTGAAAATACTTTTTCCCATTCTGTGGGCTGCCTTTTCACTCTGTTGAAAATTTCCTTTGTTGCACAAAAATTATTAATTTCTTGAGGTCCAGTTTGTCTCTTTTTTTTCTTTTTTGCCTCTGTTTTTGGTGTCATAGCCAAGAAATTCTTTTTAAATCCAATGTCATGAAGCTCTTACTCTTTTTTTAAGAGTTTTATAGTTTTAGGGGCGCCTGGATGGCTCAGTTGGTTAAGCATCTGCTTTTGGCTCAGATCATGATTCTGGGGTCATAAGATTGAGCCCTGCATCACGCTCCCTGCTCAGCGGGAAGTCTGCTTCTCCCTCTCCTCTCCCTGCTTGTATGTTCTCTCTCTGTGTCTCTCAAATAAAAAAAAAATAAAAAAATAAAAGAGTTTTATAGTTTAGCTCTTTGTTTAGGTCTCTGATGCATTTCGAATTGTTGTATGTGATGTAAGGGTTCAACTTAACTGTTTTGGGTAGTGGCTATTCAGTGTTCCCAGCACCATTTGTTGAAAAGATTGTGTCATGGAGAAGGGCTCCAGGTGAACTCATCTTTGCTTTCTTCTTTACAGTTCTTCCCCTCACAGTGCTTTTGCGGATCGATGTTGGGAATGGAACCATTTTCCATGAGACATTTGTATTAAAAGCTCTTGAGATGGTAATAAAAAAGAGACTCATCACACCCCCACTTTGGGGTAAGCTATCAAGAACCATGGTGCTCTCCAGCAGGCCACACACTGTCAGGAAACGAGGCAAGGGGCTTCTGTCCTGTGTGGATATGGTTGTGGCTGCCCATGTGTAGCTGGGAGCAGGTGGCTGGTCCTAGCCAGGCTCTTGCCAACACTTGCTGGGACCAAGACTGAGGGTACTCTCTGCCTGGGCCAGAGGTCTTATGAAATGACAGGGCTGCCCCATTGGGTTGTTGGATTGTTTCTACCTTTATTTTATTTTAATTTTTTAAAGATTTTATTTATTTATTTGACAGAGAGATCACAAGTAGGGAGAGAGGCAGGCAGAGAGAGAGAGAGAGAGAGAGGAGGAAGCAGGCTCCTGCTGAGCAGAGAGCCTGATTCAGGGCTTGATCCCAGGACCCTGAGATCATGACCTGAGCCGAAGGCAGAGGCTTAACCCACTGAGCCACCCAGGTGCCCCTCTTTATTTTTTTTAAGGGTTTATTTATTTATTTTAGAGAGAGCGAGAGAGCGAGTGGGCATGAAACAAAGGGAAGGAGAGAATCTCAAGCAGACTGCCTGCTGAGGAGAGTCTGCTGTTGGGCTTGATCTCATAACCCTGAGAACATGACCTGAGCTGAAATCAAGAGTTGGACACTTGGGGCACCTGGGTGGCTCAGTGGTTAAGTCTCAGCCTTCGGCTCAGGTCATGATCCCGTAGTCCTGGGATCGAGCCCCACATCGGGCTGCCTGCTCAGTGGGAAGCCTGCTTCTCCCTCTCTCACTCCCGCTGCTTGTGTTCTCTCTCTGGCTGTATTTCACTCTGTCAAATAAATAAAATCTTAAAAAAAAAAAAAAAGAATTGGACACTTAACTGACTGAGCCGCCCAGGCATCCCTGTTTCTAGCTTTTTTTTTTTTTTAATGTTATTTATTTATTTGACAGATCACAAATAGGCAGAGAAAGAGGGGGAAGCAGGCTCCCCGTGGAACAGAGACCCCGATGTGAGACTTGATTCCAGGACTCACAGATCATGACCTAAGCCGAAGGCAGAGGCTTAACCCTCTGAGCCACCCAAGCACCCTGTTTCTAGCTTTAAAACAAATTATTTTCCCATATTCTTAGCAGGGTCAGTTAAGTCTCTTTGTTAGTCATTCCTGACCAATTCAAGAGGGAATAAGAATGTAGGTAGCTGGCACTGTGGAAGAAAATCTTTTTTTTTTTTTTTTAAAGATTTTATTTATTTATTTGACAGAGAGATACACAGCTAGAGAGGGAACACAAGCAGGAGGAGCAAGAGAGGGAGAAGCAGGCTTCCCATCCACCGAGCAGGGAGCCTGATGTGGGGCTCGATCCCGGGACTCCAGGATCATGACCTGAGCTTAAGGTAGACACTTAACAACTGAGCTACCCAGGTGTCCTGATGAAAATCTTTAATATATTTGTTGATGTCCAATTGTGAAGAGGGTCAACATCATGTACTTGGTTGTTTGTGATGACCCTCACAACCAGTTAATACAATTTTGTCTTCCCTTCAATCTGGGTGTTGCTGTGCCATCCCAATGATTATTTTTTTTAAGGTTTTATTTATTTGACAGAGAGAGCATGCACGCTGGAGAGAGCATGAACAGGTGAAGCTGCAGGGAGAGGGAGAAGCAGGCTCTCCACGGAGCAGGGACCCTGACTGAGTTGTGGGGGAGGCTTAGCCCTAGGACTTCTGGGTCATGACCCAAGTCGAAGGCAGATGCTTAACTGACTGAGCCACCCTAGTGCGCCCAGTCAGTGATTATTCTAAATGGCAGTAATCATCCTCTTGAATATATGGATTTTCATGCTTCAAGTTCGCAGAAATCAGCTTCCATTCATGAACTGAAACTTCTCTTTTCAGTACTTTTAACTCATTCTGCTGAGCACTCTTCTGCCTTATTTGGCTAATTTTGATGCTTACAGAAGCAGAATTTCCTGTCCTAATCATTGGTCCACTTTACAAAGGGAAAATCCTCTTTCCCCCAAGGTGAACTGTTTGCACTGGTGGACCGGTTTAACATGGTGAGCAGACCCGCAGTGACTCTCTGCCCCGGCACCAAATGAGGTGCTGGGTGCTCTACGGAGCACAGAAGTGATTCAGCAGTGACCTTCTTCCCAAAGGAACCACAATCAATCAGAGGAGGCTGAAAGAGAATGAACTAGGCATGATGGCAATACAGAGTTACAGAAGCTCAGAGAAGGCTGCTGCTTCCACAGGGAAGCGGTTGTTATTTTTAATTTTAGCTTTTCACTGTAGTAATAGATTCACGTGGCATAAAATTCAAAAGGAACAACAGAGTACACATGGGAAAGTTTCCCTTCCATTTTGCCCCTGGTCACCACATCCTCTCCCCAGAGGCAGCCGGTGTTACCGCTCTCCGGTATCTGTTCAAGGGTGTTCTTTGTATAGTACAAGCACACACACAGAGAGAGCGCTTTTCTTTTACATGAGAGTAGCTCCTTAGCTTTTTTTTGGTCTGTTTGTAATAGTTCATTATCAATACATAAGATCATTGTCTTTCACAACTGGATAATATTCCATTGTTAGGATGTACTTTTAGTTAGCCAGAACGGTACTAATGGACATATAGGGTGTTGTACGTTTTGCTAGTTTAGAAACACTGAGTGACCTTCTGTATCATTTTATGCATGGCCAAGTGCATCTGTCTGGTCACTTACTAGAGGCAGGATTGCTGGGGTGGTGAGGATGTGCTTTTTGTAAAACTGTTAGCTCTTACCAGGTGAACTTCCATAGGGGCTTGGTGCGCGCGTGCTGCTTAGCTGTGTGTGGCGGTATTTCTGCACGCCCTGGCCGGCCCTGGGGGAGCACACAGTTGGATCTTTCCCGGTGTGATGGGTGAAAAAATGGTTTCTTTGTGTACATTTTTTTCTTCCAAAACTTAGTTTACCCTATAGAAAAGTTAAAAAAGTAATAGAGTGAACACTTATATCAGGGGTAGTTTTAATTTGTAGCTCTCCTGTTGCCATAAGGTTGAAGGACCATTTCCATTTTCTTTGCCCATTTTTCCTTCGGACTTTGGTGTTTTCAACATTGATTTTGTAAAAATGGTTCATATGTGAAGGAACTCAGTACTTTGTTATTGATAAAAATGCGGTTATATTTTTCCAGATTATTTCTCTTTTTATTTAGGATGGTTTTATCATGAAAAAAAAATTGGTTCTTTATTGGGTCATATTCATTGGACTTTTAAGGCTTCTGGGTTCTTTGTCATACCTAGAAAGATCTTCCTTATTAGAAAAGTATGCAAAATTATCCTATGGTTTCTTAAACCACTCTGTAAATTTCATTATTTACCTTTATATATTTTATCTGTTTGGAATTTGAGAAGTGTGGGTCCAACTTAATGTTTTCCCATGTGGCCACCCATTTATTGCAACACCTTGTAATGAGTAATCCATCTTTCCTCTCACTTGTTCAGATGTCCTTTACTGTGTGCGATATACTTTGCTACATGTCATATACACTTGGGTCTGTTTCTGGACTTTCTGTTCTGCACATTAATCTGTGTATTTATGTTTGAGCACACATTGTTTTAATTACTCTGGCTTTAGAGCATGCTTTGATATTTGGCAAAGTTAATTATTCATTACCTTTAATTTTCAGAACTTTCCTGGCTATGTTTGTTTTTCTATATGAACCTTAAGGTAAATCTGCCTGTTTCAAAAAAAGAAAAATCCTTTTTGTTTTATTGGCACTGTGTTACATTTTTAGGTTAATGTAGGAAGAGTGATATTTAGGTGATGAGTCTTCCCCACTAAGATTGTATGCCTTTCTCTTTGCTTGAGTCTTTCATGTCCCTCAGAGTTTGAGAGATTTCTTGGCATTTCTTGTTAAGTTTATCCCCAGATCTTTTATGTTGTTAGTGTTGTCAAAACATTTTATCTTCTACCTTCTTGTTGATGATGTATGTGAAGGCATGGTTTTCTATATTTTAATTTTCACTGTCTGCCAGAAGTGAAAGATAAAAGTTTTTAGTTGATTCTCCAGGTATATCAGAATATCATCTGCAAATAACAGTCATTTTACTTTTTCTTTTCCAGTTGTGTGCCTCTGTTTTCTTTCTATTGCCTAATTGTGATAACTGGCACCTCCACAGCAGTAGTAAATGGTGGTGATGAAGGGTATAGGCTTGTTGGGCCTTTGAATCTGATGGGAATCTAATGTGTTCCCAGTCGGCTTGATTTTGGCTTTGGGGTTGAGAAGGATATAAATAGTTGAAGTCTGTATCTGTCTATTTATCATCTATATATATGTAAGTATATATAATATAAATGGCAGGGTTTCCTTCTTTTCTTATGGCTGAATAGTATTCCATTGTAAACATGCACTACTTCATCTTTATCCATTTATCTGTTCACAGACAATTAGGATGTTTCCATAACTTGGCTATTGTGAATAATGCTGCGCTGAACATGGGGGTGCAGGTAGTTATTCAAGATAATGATTTTGTTTCCTTTAGTTGGATTGCTAGATTATCAGTTAGTTTGGTTTTTAATCTTTTTTTTTTTTAAAGATTTTATTTGACAGAAACACAGCTAGAGAGGGAACACAAGCAGGGGGAGTGAGAGAGGGAGAAGCAGGCTTCCCGCCGAGCAGGGAGCCCGATGTGGGACTCGATCCCCGGTCTCCGGGATCATGACCTGAGCTGAAGGCCAACGAACTGAGCCACCCAGGCGCCCCATAGTTTTTAATTTTTTGAGGAACTTTTTTTATTGTTTTCCATAATGACTGTACCGGTTTACTACCAACAGTGTACAAGGATTTCCTTTTCTCCACATTTTTCCCAATATATATTATCTGTTGTTTTTTTACTTTCTCTTAATTGTTTTTTTTTTAGGTAGGCTTCATGCCTAGCATGGGGCTTGAACTCAGAATCTTTTTTTTTTTTTAAATATTTTATTTATTTATTTGATAGAGAGAAACACAGCTAAAGAGGGAACACAACCAGGGGGAGTGAGAGAGAGAGAAGCAGGCTTACCACTGAGCAGGGAGCCCGATGCAGGGTTCGATCCCGGCTCTCCGGGATCATGACCTGAGCCGAAGGCAGTTGCTTAACCAACTGAGCCACCCAGGCGTCCCTGAACTCAGAGTCTTATCAGTCAGATGCTTCATTGACTGAGCCACCTGGGCACCCCATCTGTTGTCTCTTTATTTAGTTAAGTTATGGGGGGGGGCAGAGAGACAATCTTAAGCAGGCTCCACATCCAGCCTGAGCCTGATGCAGGGCTTGATCTCACAACCTTGAGATCATGATCTGAGCTGAAATCAAGAGTTGAGGATGCTTAACTGACTGAAACCACCTGGGAACCCCCATGTTATCTTCATAAAGAAAAGCCATCCTAACAGGTGTGAGGTAGTTTTGGTCTGCATTTCCCTGATGATTAGGGGTGTTGAGTACTTTTTCCATGTATCTCTTAACCATCTTTGTCTTATTTGTAGCTAGTAACAAATTACAGCTGTAGTTATTTTTAGTAATTTTGTCTCTGAAACTTTGTTAGAATTAAGTGATTAACACACTGCCGTATTACAGTATTAGAGTATTCTTTTTTTTTTTTTTTTAAGATTCTATTTATTTATTTGACAGAGGGAGATCACAGGTAGTTGGAGGCAGGCAGAGAGAGATGGGGAAGCAAGCTCCATGCTGAGCAGAGAGCCTGACACCGGGCTCAATCCCAGCACCCTGAGATCATGACCTGAACTGAAGGCAACTCACTGAGCCTCCCAGGCACCCAGTATTAGAGTCTTCTGAATGACTGTATACTTGCCTTTACCCAGTGTAAATTTTCATGTTACTAATTATTGTCCTTTCATGTCAGCTTGAAGAACTCCTTTCAGCATTTCTTTGTAAAAGCAAGTCTGGTGGTGATGAACTCTGAGTTTTTGTTTGTGTGAAAAAATCTTTATCACTCCTTCATTTCTGAAGGACAGCTTTGATGGATAAAGTATTCTCGGTTGGCAGTTTTTTCTTGCAGCAACACTTGGTAGGGTTTTTGCTTTTTGTTTTAAGTTTTTATTTGAATCACCTGGTGCTCATCACAACAAGTGTACTCCTATTCAAGTGTACACCTATAGGTACCCCATCACCTATTTCACCCCTCCTACCACCCCTCTCCCCTCTGGTAACTATCAGTTCTCTATAGTTTAATCTGTTTGTGTCTCTCTCTTTTTTCCCCCTTTGCTCCTTTGTTTTGTTTCTTATATTCCACATATGAGTGAAAATATATGGTATTTGTCTTTCTTTCACTGATTTCACTCAGCATTATACTCTCTAGCTCCATCTGTGTTACTGCAGATGTCAAGATTTTGTTATTGTTGTTTTTTTAAGATTTTATTTATTTATTTGACAGAGAGAAACACAGCTAGAGAGGGAACACAAGCAGAGGGAATGAGAGAGGGAGAAGCAGGCTTCCTACTGAGCAGGGAGCCCAGCGTTAGGGGCTCGATCCCAAGATTCCAGGATCATGACCTGAGCCGAAGGCAGACATTTAACCACTGAGCCACCCAGGTGCCCTAATTTTGCTCTTTTTTATGACAGTACTTTTCCATTGCATGTATATACCAAAACTACTTTATGCATTCATTCATCTGTCAACAGACAAATGGGCTGCTTCCATATCTTGGCTGTTGTAAATAATGCTGCTGTAAAAATAGGGGTGCATGTATCGCTTTAGATTAGTGTTTTTCTATTTTTTGGGTAAATACTTAGTGTGATTGCTAGATCATTGGGTAGTTGTATTTTTAATTTCTTGAGGAACCTCCACTGGTCTGAGGAACCACTGTTTTCTACACTGGCTATCAGTTTGCATTCCCACCAATAGCATCTGAGGGTTCCTTTTTCTCCACTCCTTGCCAGCTCCTGAGTCTTTTTGTGTTTTTGGTTTTAGTCATTCTTACAGGTATGAGGTGATACCTTATTGTGGTTTTGATTTTCATTTCCCTGATGATGAGTGATGTTGAGCATCATTTCATGTCTGTTGGCCATGTGGATGTCTTCTTCGGAGAAATGTCTGTTTGTGTCTCTTGCCCGTTTTTAAATTGGATTATTTGTTTTTTGAGTGTTGAGTTTTATAAGTTCTTAATATATTTTGAATACTAACTTTTTAAAGGATATGTCATTTACAGATACCTTCTCCCATACCTTAGGTTGCCATTTAGTTTTGTTGATTGTTTCCCTCACTGTGCAGAAATTTTTTATTTTGATGTTTTCCCAAAAGTGTATAGTTTTGCTTTTGTTTCTCTTGCCTCAGGGGACCTATCTAGGAAAAAGTCGCTAGTGCTAATGTCAGAGAAATTACTGTCTGTGCTCTTTTCTAGGATTTTTATGATTTTAGGTTGCACATTTAGGTCTTTAATCAATTTTTAATTTATTTTTATTTATTTATTTATTTATTTACTTACTTACTTACTTCTAATCTTTTTATTTATTTATTTGAGAGAGAAACACAGGCAGAGAGGGAACACAAGCAGGGGGAGTGAGAGAGGGAGAAGCAGGCCTCCCGCCGAACAGGAAGCCCGATGCGGGACTCGATCCTGGGTCTCCAGGATCATGACCTGAGCTGAAAGCAGTCGCCCAACCAACTGAGCCACCCAGGCGCCCAATTTTTAATTTATTTTTTGCTTGGTGTGAGAAAGTGGTCTGGTTTTCCCAACACCATTTGTTGAAGAGACTGTCCTTTTTCCCATTGAATATTCTTTCCTGCTTTGTCAAAGATTAATTGACCATATAATTGTGGGTTTATTTCTGGTTTCTCTGTTCTGTTCCATTGATCTATGTGTCTATTTTTGTGCCAGTACTACACTGTTTTGATTACTACAGGTTTGTAATATAACCTGAAGTCTGGAATTGTGATGCCTCCGCTTTGCTTTTCTTTTTCAAGATTGCTTTGGTTATTTGGGGTCTTTTGTATTTCCATACAAATTTTAGGATTGTTTATTCTAGCTCTGTGAAAAATGCTGTTGTATTTTGATAGGAATTATATTAAATGTGTAGATTGCTTTGGATAGTTTAGACATTTTAACAATATTTGTTCTTCCAATTCATGAACATGGAATGCTTTTTCATTTCTTTATGTCATCTTTGATTTTTTTTTTGTACAGGTTTTTTACCTCTTTGATTAGATTTATTATTAGGTATGTTATTATTTTGGGTGCAGTTGTAAATGGGATTGTTTTCTTAATTTTTCTTTCTGCTGCCTTATAATTGGTGTATAGAAATGCAACAGATTAGGACACCTGGGTAGTTCAGTTGATTAAGCATCTGCCTTTGGCTCAGGTCATGATCTCAGAGTCATGGGATTGAGCAGCATGTTAGGCTTCCTGCTCAGTGGGGAGTCTGCTTCTCCCCCTCTCTCTGCCTCCTTGCTGTTCATGCATGTGCTCTCTTTTTCTTTCAAATAAATAAATAATCTTTTAAAAAATGCAACAGAGGGCTCCTGGGTGGCTCAGTGGGTTAAAGCCTCTGCCTTCAGCTTAGGTCATGATCTCAAGGTCCTGAACCTTTTGAGGTTCACGTCTGGCTCTCTGCTCAGCAGGGAGCCTGCTTCCTCCTGTCTCTCTGCCTACTTGTGATCTCTCTCTCTCTGTCAAATAATAAATAAAATCTTTTTAAAAAATACAACAGATTTCTCTGTATTGAATTCATGTCCTGCAACTTTACTGAATACATTTATCAGTTTTTAGCAGTTTTTGGATGTAGTCTTTTGGGTTGTCTCTGTGTAGAATCATGTTATCTGTAAGTAGTGGAAGTTTGACTTCTTCTTTGCTGATTTGGATTGTTTTTTTTGTTGTTGTCTGCTTGCTGTGACCAGGACTTTCAGAACTATGTTGAATAAAAGTGGTGACAGTGGATGTCCTTGTGTTGTTCCTGACCTTAAGGGAAAGGCTCTCAGTTTTTCCCCACTGAAGATGATATTAGTTGTGGGTTTTTCACATATGACCTTGATGGTTTTTATCTTGAGTGATGTACTTTGTCAAACACTTTTTTCTGGATCTATTGAAGTGATTATATGGTTCTTATCCTTCCTCTTATTTTTTTTTAAAGATTTTATTTATTTGAGAGAGAGAGCATGAGAAGGGAGAAGGTCAGAGGGAGAAGCAGACTCCCTGTGGAGCCGGGAGCCCGATGTGGGACTTGATCCTGGGTGTCCGGGATCACGACCTGAGTGGAAGGCAGTGGCTTAACCAACTGAGCCACCCAGGCGCCCCGAGCCTTTCTCTTATTGATTGATGTATTATGTTGATTTATTTGAGACTATCAAACCACCCTTGCAACCCAGAATAAATCCCACTTAATCGTGGTGAATGATTTTTCTTTTTAAATGTAGTGTTGGATTCTGTTTGCTAGTATTTTGTTGAGAATTTTTATATCTGTGTTTCATAGGGATATTGACTTTATAGTTCTCTTTTTTTGTGGTGTCTTTTTCTGGTTTTGGTAACAGGGTAATGCTGGCCTCATAGAATAAGTTTGGAAGTTTTCCTTCCTCTTTTGTTTTTTGGAATAGTTTGAGAAGAATGAGTATTAACTCTTCTTCTTCTTCTTCTTTTTTTTAAGATTTTACTTATTTATTTGACAGAGAGAAACACAGCTAGAGAGGGAACACAAGCAGAGGGAGTAAGAGAGGGAGAAGCAGGCCTCCCGCCAAGCAGGGAGCCCAATGTGGGGCTTGATCCCGGGACTCCAGGGACCTTAGCCAAAGGCAGACGCCCAACTACTGAGCCACCGAGGTGCCCTGGGTATTAACTCTTCTTCAAATGTTTAGTAAAATCTGTCTGTGAAGCCATCTGGTCCCAGACTTTTCTCTCTTTGGAGATTTTTTTTTTTTAAGATTTTATTTATTTGACAGCGAGAAACACAGCGAGAGAGGGAACACAAGTAGGGGGGATGAGAGAGGGAGAAGCAGGCTTCCTGCCGAGCAGGGAGCCCGATGTGGGACTCGATCCCAGGTCTCCGGGATCATAACTTGAGCCGAAGGCAGTCGCTTAACCAACTGAGCCACCCAGGCGGCGTCCCATCTCTTTGGAGTTTTTTGATTACTAATTCAATTTCTTTCTTTCTTTCTTTTTTTTTTTTTAAAGATTTTATTTATTTGACAGAGAGAAACACAGCCAGAGAGGGAACACAAGCAGTGGGAGTGAGAGAGGGAGAAGGAGGCTTCCTGCCGAGCAGGGGAGCCCGATGTGGGACTCGATCCTGGGTCTCCGGGATCATGACCTGAGCCGAAGGCAGTCGCCCAACCAACTGAGCCACCCAGGCGCCCCACTAATTCAGTTTCTTTGCGAGTAATCAGTCTGTTCAGATTTTCTCTTTCTTCCTATTTCAATTTTGGTGGGTTATATGTTTCTAATAATTTATCCATTCTTTCTAGGTTGCCCAATTTGTTGGCATATAATTTTCCATAATATTATTTTTTCTGTGTGGTTTGTTATTTCTCTCTTGTTTGTGATTTTATTTATTTGGGTCTTTTTCTTTTTTTATCTTGATAAGTCTGGCTAGAGATTTATCAATTTTATTGATTTTTTTTTTTTCTCCAAAGAACCAGTTACTGGTTTTGTTGATTTTTTTTTTCCCTTTTAGTTTTTATATCATGTATTTCTGCTCTCATCTTTATTATATCCTTCCTTCTGCTGGTTTTAGGTTTTGTTTGTTCTTTTTCTAGCTCCTTTAGGTGTAAGGTTAGGTTATTTGAGATTTTTCTTGCTTTGTTAGCAAGTAGGCCTGTATTGCTATAAACTTCCCTCTTAGAGCTGCTTTTACTGCAGCCCAAAGGTTTTAAACCATTGTATTTTCATTTTTATTTGTTTTCATGTACTTTTTCTTTTCTTCTTTTATTTCTCAGTTGACTCATTCACTGTTTAGTAGCATGTTATTTAACCCTCATGTATTTGTGGTCTTTCTAAATATTTTGTTGTGATTGTTGTGGTCAGGAAAAATACATGGTATGACTTTGATCTTTTGGTTGAGGTTTGTTTTGTGGCCTAATATGTGATCTCTTTTGGAGAATGTTCCATGTGCACTTGAAAAAAATGTGTATTTTACTGTTTTAGGATGGAATGCTCTGAATGTATCTCTTAAATCCAGGTAGTCTAATGTGTCATTCAGACCCCTTGTTTCCTTCTTGATCTTTCTTTTTTTTTTTTTAAGATTTATTTATTTATTTGACAGAGAGAGACAGCACACACACACACAAGTGGGGGAGCAACAGACAGAGGGAGAAGCACACTCCCTGCTGAGCAGGGAGCCCAGTGTAGGACTCGATCATGACCTAAGCCAAAGGCAGTCGCTTAACTGACTGGACCATCCAGGCATCTCTTCTTGTTGATTTTCTGCTTAGATGCTCTGTCCGTGGATATAAGTGAGTTGTCCCCCAGTATTATTGTATTATTATCAATTAGTTTCTTTTATGTTCATTGTTAACCATTTTTTGTATTTAGAAATTCCCATGTTGGGTGCATAAATGTTTATAATTGGTTATTTCTTCTTGTTGGATTGTTCTCTTCATTATAGTGTTCTTCTTTGTCTCTTGTTACAGTCTTTGTTTTAATGTCTATTTTGTCTGATACAAATTTTGCTACTCTGGCTTTGTTTTGACAGCCATTTGCATGATAAATTTTCCTCCATCCCCTCACTTTCCAGTCTGCAAGTCTCTTTGGGTATAAAATTAGACTCTTGTAGGCAGCATGTAGATGTTTTTATTATTATTATCATTGTTATTATTTTATTCATTCTGTTATTCTGTGTCTTTTTATTGGGGAGTTTAGTCTATTTACATTTAAAGTAATTGTTGATAGATATGTATTTATTACTATTTTGTTACTTGTTTTGTGGTGGTTTCTGAAGATTTTCTCTGATCCTTTCATGGTACGCTAGTTTTATTTAGGGTTGTATTTGGATTTCTTTCTCTGTATCTTTGCATATTTCTTAGTGGTTTTTGATTTGCGGTTACCGTTACGTTTGTAAATTATATCTTTTCCATATAGCAGTTTATATTAGGTTGATGGGCATATAAGTTTGAACCCATTCTTTTCTCCTCCCTGTGTTTTCGGTATATGATGTCATAGTTTACATCCTTTTATTTTGTGTTGCATGACTGATTTTTTTACAGAAACATTTTTCATTGCTTTTCTCTTTCCTACATTCATGCTGTTGCTTCTGGCCTTTCCTTTCCACTCAAAGAGTCCCCTTTAATACTTATTGCAGGGTTGATACAGTGGTCATGATCTCCTTTAGTTTTTGTTTGTCTGAGAAACTTTTTATCTTTCCTCCTATTCTGAATGATAGCCTTCTTGGACAGAGTATTCTTGCCTGAAGGCTTTTTTCCATTCAGCACTTTGAATATATCATGCCACTCCTTTCTGGCTTGGAAAGTTTCTGCTGAACAATCCACTGTTGGCCTTATGGGGTTTCCTTTGTCTGTAACTGTTTTTTCTTTGTCTTGCTGCTTTTAAATATCTTTACCACTATGTTTTTCCATTTTAATTACAGTGTTTGTGTGGATTTGTCAGAGGTTTTTGTTGGAAGTTCTCTGTGCCTTCTGGATCTGGATGTCTGTTTTCTTCCCCAGATTAAGAATGTTTTTGAGCTGTCATTTCTTCATATAAATTCTCTGCTCCCCTTTCTGTCTCTTCTTTTTCTGGGACTACTATGATACAAATGTACTATGTTTGTTGGAGTCACTGAGTTCCCAAAGTCTGTTCTTGTTTTGTGTAAGTCTTTTTTCTCTCTTTTGTTAAGCTTGATTACTTTTCATCACTCTGTCTTCTGGGTCATTAATTTGTTTTTCTACCTCTAGCCTGCTGTTCATTCCATCAGGTGTGTTTCTCATTTCATTTATTGAGCCCTTTATCTCTGCTTTATTATTCCTTAGCTCTGTGTTAATGATTTTACTGATATCCTCCACTCTTATGTCCAGGGAGTATCCTTTTGATCATGGCTTTAGGGTTTTTTGGTTTTGTTTTTGTTTTTAGTCTATGTGCTACCAAAGCCAGCACTTGTTTGTTTTTAAGTAAGTTCTGTGCCCAGTGTGGGGCTTGAACTCCTGACCCTGAGATCAAGAGTGGTATGCTCTACCAATTGAGCCAGTGAGGTGCCCCATCATCATTGCTTTAAATTCTTTATCAGACGTGTTACTTATATCTGTTTCACTCAGGTTTTTGACCATGGTTTTAATCTGTTCTTTCATCTGGGACAAATTCCTCTGTCTTCTCATTTTGTGTAAATCTCTGTGCCTGTCTCTCTGTGTTAGGAAGGTCAGCTACGTCTCCTGTTCTTGAGTGTAATGGCTTTATGAAGAAGAGGTCATGTAGTGCCCTGCAGTGTGTGTCCCAGGGTCTAGTAGTTCTGGGGCTGTCTCCAGTGTGTGCCCTGTGTGCTCTGCTATTGTATCCTGGTCACTTTATCCATCAGGCTAGCTGTCTACAGGCCTTTCTTTGCTTATTGTGGGCAGGGTTTGGTACCAGGTCTGAATGCTGCACCTTTTAACTTGGTGTGCTCTGGCCTGCTTGTGAAATGAGGTCTGTTGCTGCCACTGGAGTTGAGGCCTCACAGAACTCCTGGGGTGGGAGACACGGTGTGCAGGGGTTTGGGCCAGTCTTCTAGGGGAGGGTGTCCCACTCCCACTGAGCTGGGATTGGAGGCAAGCATGACTAGGAAGAGCGGTTCCACCTCAGTGCAGGGAAGTGGATGGTGGGAGGGAGCTTGGTATTAACAAATTAGGTAGGGAGTATGGTCACTACACTGGTTCCTGGTGGTGGCTCTGTGTATGCTGAGGTGTGGAGGAGGGAAATGGCGCTGCCCGTTCCTGTGTTCCTCGCAGGAAAGAGGGTGTCTCTGTGAAAGCTGCCTCTCTAAGACATGCTCCCAGATGAGCAACTAACCTCCCCACTGTGTGCCCCGCCTCTCTTCAGATCACTCTATCTAGGGTGTATGTCTGCAGGCTGTTTGCCCTGCCTCTTCTCCAAGAGTAGCCCAGTGTCCTCTCAGCCCTTCCAGAACCACCCAAGCATGCTGACCTTTAAAACTCCAGGCTTTTGGGGCGCCTGGGTGGCTCAGTTGGTTAAGCGACTGCCTTCGGCTCAGGTCACGATCCCGGAGACCTGGGATCGAGTCCCACATCGGCCTCCCTGCTTCTCCCTCTCTCACTCCCTCTGCTTGTGTTCCCTCTCTGGCTATGTTTCTCTCTGTCAAATTATAAAAAAAAATTTTTTTTTTAAAACTCCAGGCTTTAAGCCCCAGTAGTTGCAAGAACTCAAGAGATTCGGTCCGTCTTGCTTTCCAAGGCAATTGCTATGGAGATTTGTTTTCCCTATGCAGTGTTGCGTGTGCTACTCTGTCTCTTGCCGTTCTTGCCTGTGGTTCCCTTCCCAGTGCAGTAGCCACTATCCATTTCTCTCCCAAACTTCATCTGTCCACGTTCTACCTTCTTTGATGTGGTCTCTTCTCTACCTTTAGTTTTGGAGTTTTTTGGTCAGTCTTCAGATCAATTTCTGAGGTACTGAGGATAATTTGATAGTTATCTAATTGTATTTGTGAGACCAGGCAAGTGTAGGTCCCTCTTGCTCTACCGTTATCTTCCTCAATCTCTTATAGCATTTTGAATACATCAACCCATTCTCTTTTGGCCTATAGTGTTTTTGCTGAGAAATCCACTGATAGCCTTATGGGGGTTTCCTTGGATGGGAAGAATTTTTGTTCTCTTGCTGCTTTAAAAATTCTCTTTTGATTTTAGATGGCTTTATTATAGTTTGTCTTAGAGAAGATCTTTTTGGGGACCTCTGAGCTTTATGAATGTGGATGTCTAGATCTCTCCCTAGACTTGGGAAGGCCTTAGCCACTGTTTCTTTATTTTTATTTCTTTATTTTTTTAAAGATTGTATTTATTTATCTGGCAGAGAGAGACAGCAAGAGAGGGAACACAAGCAGGAGGAGTGGGAGAGGGAGAAGCAGGCTTCCCACTGAGCAGGGAGCCCCATGTAGGACTTGATCCTAGGATCCTGGAATCATGAGCTGAGCCCAAGGCAGATGCTTAGGGACCGAACCACCCAGGTGTGCCACACTCCCCATTGTTTCTTTAAATAAGCAAGCTTTCTACCCCTTTTTTCCACTTTTCCTTCTAGGATGCCAACAATGCTTAGGTAGTATTGATTGTATTTCATAATTCACATGGGTTTTCTTCACTTTTGTTATTTTTTTTGTTTTTGTTCTCTGGATAAGTTCAAGTGACCTATGACTTCACAGATTCTGTCTTCTGCTTTGAATCATGTCTGTTGTTGATGCTCTCTACTGCATTTTTCATTTCACTCGTATTCTTCACCTCCAGAAATTCTGTTTGGATCTTTTTTATAAAAGTTTCTATCTCCCTGTTAAACTTCTCATTTTATTTGTGTATTGTTTACTGATTTCATTTGAATCGTCTTTCTGTGTTTCCCTATAGCTCACTAAGCTGAAGTCTTTACTAGGTAATTTGCAGATCTCTATTTCTTTGGGGTCAGTTACTGGAAAATTACTGTGTTCCTTTGGTGATGTCTTATTTCCTTGATTTCATGTTCCTGGATATCTTGTGTTGCTGTCTTTGCATTTGAAGAAGGAGTCACCTCCAGCCTTGGCTCTCACTGGCCTTGGGAGAAAAATATCTTCTGTCAGCCTGCTGGGGATCCTGAGGTTTTCCCAGTGAATGACAATTGTGTTATCAGATATTCCAAATGCTTTTTTTAATCTTTTTTTTTTTAAGGGCTGCAGGGCTTGACCTCTGTGATCTTGAGATCAAGACCTGAGCTGAGATTGAGAACCCAAAGGGAGGGGCGCCTGGGTATCTCAGTTGGTTGCCTTAGGCTCAGGTCCTGATCTTGGAATCCCAGGATGGAGCCCACAGGGCTCCCTGCTCAGTTGGAAGCCTGCTTCTCCCTCTCTCACTCTCCTTGCTTGTGTTCACTCTCTAGCTGTGTTTCTATCAAACAAATAAATAAAATAAAATAAAAAAAGAACCCAAAGGGATGCTTAATTTAAGAAACAAAACAGATGAACATGGCAGAAGGGAAGGAAAAATAAAATAAGATAAAAACGGAGCAGGAGGTGAATCATAAGGGACTCTGTAACTCTAGGAAACAACTGAGGGTAGCTGGAGGGGAGGTGGGTGGGGGGATGGTAACTAGTTGAAGGCATTAAGGACATTTAATGTAATGAGCACTGGGTATTATATGGTACTGATGAATCACTGAATTCTGCCTCTGAAACTAATAATATATATTAACTAAGTTGAATAATTTAAAAAAAAGAGATGTTTAACCAGGTGAGCCATCCAGGTGCCCTTCCAAATGCTTTTTATTTTTTTATTATTTTTTTAAATTTTTTTTTAAAGATTTTATTTCTTCATTTGACAGAGAGAGAGATCACAAGCAGGCAGAGAGTGGAGGAAACAGGCTCCCTGCTGAGCAGAGAGCCCGACATGGGCCTCGATCCCAGGACCCTGAGATCATGACCTGAGCTGAAGGCAGAGGCTTTAACCCACTGAGCCACCCAGGCGCCCCCAAATGCTTTTTAAATAGTTACAATGTTTTAGAATCAATGTACACAAAATGTACAGAAGATTTTTGTAACTATTTATTTATAAAGATTTTAGTTATTTATTTGACAGACCTGGAGAGACAGAGAGGGAATACAAACAAGGGGAGTGGGAGAGGGAGAAGCCAACTTCCTGCTGAGCAGGGAGCCCGATGTGATACAGAGCTCAACCCTGGGGTCCTAGAATCACGATCTGAGCCGAAGGCAGATGCTTAACTACTGAGCCACCCAGGCGCCCCTTATAACAGTTTTACAAGTAAATATAAATGTTGACAACATACAAAGAAGGCATCACAGTAACTGAAATCAGAAATATATTCCAGTAGTCTTTGAATATGAATATGTTTTTACTACTTTTATAACTGAAAGGCAGTCATATTGTGGCTGAGCCACCCAGGCGCCTTGTTTTCTGTCTCTTCTTGCCACTTTATCCCAGAGGCAATCACAGTTGTGGTAGGTACTCAGCAGAGAAGCTAAAGGATTCCCTTTCTAGGCAGAAGACTGGGAAAGGGACCCCTGGGATCTGGAAAGTGTCAGGAAGATTGCAGAGAGGAAGGAACTCAACAAAGGGAACCCATAGTACTGTGTATGAACTCCTAGGCTCTCCTTTGAAATAGCTTGCATGCATCTGACTCTAAACAGCATACTGAGAGCCTGGAAGACTCAACAGAGGAGTAAACTTGCCCAGGTCCTGTGCTGGCCACGGCATGGTACGCCTGGGACAGATCAAAGTAGTACTATAAGAGCTGTGAAAATTAAATTGACATTAGAACACATCTCACAAAACAGGAATAGGAACCTGTGGATTGGGCCTAATCAAGTTAATTACTGTTAAACAAAAATCCGACATTTTCTTTTCTTTTTTTTTTTTTTAAAGATTTTATTTATTTATTTGACAGAGAGAAACACAGCCAGAGAGGGAACACAAGCAGGGGGAGTGAGAGAGGGAGAAGCAGGCTTCCCGCCGAGCAGGGAGCCCGATGTGGGACTCGATCCCAGGTCTCCGGGATCATGACCTGAGCCGAAGGCAGTCACTTAACCAACTGAGCCACCCAGGCGCCCCAAAAAATCTGACATTTTCCATTGCACCTAAAGAAGATCCAGATTAACATAGCATAATATCTAGAAATTCAAAATTGCTCCACATACGAAGAATCAGGAAACTCTACTCTCTCTTAAGGAGAAAGGACAGTCAACTAATGGGAACCATGACATGATACAGATGTTGGGCTTCTCAAAGACTTTAAGGCAGATATTTAAACTTAAAATTGGAGAACTTATAACTAAAACCAAATTTAAAAATTCATGAAATGACCTCATTAATGGGGGAGTTGGTAATAGAAGAGTCAGTTAACTCGAAGACGGAGCAATGAGAATGATCCAGTCCAACCCAGCAGGAATAAGTCTGAGGAAAAGTACACAAGCTGCAGGGAGTTGTGGGACAATAACAGAGGGCTTAACCTTCACATTATGGAAATCCCTAAAGGAGAGGTGATGGGACAGGAAACTGAAGAAATTATGGAAAGAAAGAAATGTGTCCCTGTTTGCAGATGACATAATAATCTACTTAGAACTTCCTAAGGAATCCATGAAAAAGACTCTAGGTAAAATAATTTTGAATAGGAGGAATCACAATACCCATTTCAAGACTTATTTTATAGCTACAGTAATCAAGACTGTGTAGTATTATTGGTAGAGCGATAGACCTGTAGATCACTGGAACTGAACAGGAAACCCAGAAATAGACCCACATAAATACAGCCAACTTCTTTTTGACTCAATGTTTGTAACTCCCCCAAATTCACATGTTAAAATTCTAACTCTAGTGTGATTGTTCTAGGAAGTGGGGGATTTGGGGAGGTCATTAGGTAGTGGGGGTGGAGCCCTCACAAATGGGATCAGTGCCCTTATAAAAGGGACCCCAGAGAGCTCTGACTCTCCCTTCTGCTGTGTGAGGACACAGAAGATGACCATCTGTGAACCAGGAAGTGGGGTCTACCCAGAAATGTAATCTGCTATGACCTTGATTTTGGATTGCCCAGCCTCCAGAACCATGAGAAATAAATGTGTGTTGGTTAAGCCATCCTTGTGCATGGTATTTTTGTTGAAGCTCAAACAGACTAAGATGTGCCAAAGCAATTCAGTGGAGGAAGGGTGGTCTTTCAACAGTTGGTGGTGGAACAATTCGATATCTATGGGGGAGGGACGGGGGAAGAGCAACCTAAGTCTAAGCTTACATCTTATACAAAAAGTCATTCAAATGGATCATAGATTTAGTTGTAAAACTATAAAAAACATTAGAAAAAAAATTTTCACAGCTAGGTGAAGAATTCTTATATATGACAAGTAAAGCATGATCATAAAAGAAAAAAATGGATAAATTAGACTTCATCAAAATTAGAAACTTTGATTCTGTCAAAGAGTTTGTGGAAAGAATAAGAAAAGAGACAAGCTAGAGACAAAGACTCACTGAAACATGTCAAACAAAGACTCATTGAAAGAATATAAGGATATCTCACAACAATTCCTAAATATCCAGTGGATCAAAGAAGAAAACACGGGAGAAGTGAAGAGAATACTTTGAGATGAATGAAAACAAAAATCACAACATAGGGAAACATGGGATGCAGCTGAAGTAGTGTTTGGAGACATAGGTATAGTTGTAAGTGCCTGTACTAAGAAAGAAGGAAGGTACCAAGTCAGTGAGCTCAACTGTTAATTACTTTAAGAAACCAGAACAGGAAAAAAAAAAAAAAAGAAAGAAAGAAACCAGAACAGGAAGGGCACAAATAAACCCAAGACAAACAGTAGGAAGAAAAAAATAAAGACTAGAAACAAATGAATAGAGAATAGGAAAACCAGAGTAAGTAAAACCAAAAGTTGGTGCTATTAAAGGATCAACCAAATTGGTAAGCCTTTAGCCAGAATGACCAAGAAAATAGGCTTCAAATTACTAGAATTATGGCTAAAAGTGGGGACCTTACCACCAACCTTCCAGAAGTAAGATGATTTTAAGGAAATACTATGAACAGTAAATATGTCAGTAAGTTAGTTAGCCTAGATGAGATAGATTCTGAAACATACATACAAAGAAACTTACTAAAGAAGGAATAGAAGGGCACCTCCCTCTTGCTCTGTCTCTAAATATAAATAGATACAATCCTTTAAAAAATAGAATTTTTTTTTTTTTTAAGAGAGCGAGAGAGAAGGGGGCTGGGAGGGAAGGGCAGAGAGGCAGAGGGAATTCAAGCAGGCTCTATGCCCAGCGCAGACCCTGATGTAGGGCTCAATCTCACAACCCTGAGATCATGACCTGAGCCCAAATCAAGAGTCAGACACTTAACTGACTGAGCCACCTAGGTGCCCCAAGAAGAAATAGAAAGTCTGAATAGCAGGAAACAGGGAAAGAGGTTGAGTTAATTTTAAAAATTTCCACTTAAAACAAAAATGGGTGCTTATGTGGCTCAGTTGGCTAAGTGTCCAACTCTTTTTTTTTTTTTTTTTAAGATTCTATTTATTTATTTGGCAGAGAGAGAGATCACAAGTAGGCAGAGAGGCAAAGAGAGCAAGGAGGAAGCAGGCTCCCTCTGCAGACTTCCTTCCCAGGACCCTGAGATCATGACCTGAGCCAAAGGCAGAGGCTTAACCCACTGAGCCACCCAGGCACGTGAATGTCCAACTCTTGATCTCAACTGAGGTCTTGATCTCTCAGGGTCATGAGTTCAAGACCCATGTTGGGTTCCACAGTGGGCATGGAGCCTGCATAAACCTTTCCATTAATAAAACCTTTAATAAAAGCCCAATATCTGATGGCCTCACTAGTGAACTCTATCAAATGTTTAAATATTTGTCATGAACTCTTCTAAAAAATTAAGAGGGAGCACTTTCAAGTCATCTTGTGAGGCTGCATTATCTTAATACCAAAGCTGGACAAAGATGACATAAAGAAGGAAAACGTCAGACTAGTATCCCTTACAAATATAGACATAGTAGCCCTTAGCAAACCAAGACTACCAGAATTTAGAAGGATTGGGCATCTGGATGGCTCAGAGGGTTAAGCCTCTGCCTTCGGCTCAGGTCATGATCTCAGGGTCTTGGGATTGAGTCCCACATTGGGCTCTCTGCTTGGTGGGGAGCCTGCTTCCCCCTCTTTCTCTGCATGCCTCTCTGCCTATTTGTGATCTCTCTGTCAAATAAATAAATAAAATCTTAAAAAAAAAAAAGAATTTAGGAGGATTATACCCAGTGATACAAAGTTGGTTCAACATGGATATAGCAACTCAGCCTTTGTAATATACCTTATTAAGTAAGGTAAATAACAAACCACAAGACTATCCCAAAAGACATATACACAAAACCGTAATAACTTTTAATGATTAAAAACAACAACAACAACAACTCTTGGGGCACCTGGGTGGCTCAGTCAGTTAAGCATCTCTTGATTTTGACTCAGGTCATGATCTCAGGGTTGTAAGATCAAGCCTCACATTGGGCTTCAAGGAGTGTGGAACCTGCATTAGATCCTCTCTTTCCCTCTGCCCCCACCCTTAAAAAAAATCCTCTCACTCTTAATCTCAGGAAACAAACTGAGGGTTGCTGGAGTGGAGGAGGGTGGGAAGGATGGGGTGGCTGGGTGATGGACATCGGGGAGAGTACGTGTTGTGGTGAGTGCTGTGTATTATGTAAGACTGATGAATCACAGACCTGTACCCCTGAAACAAATACTATATTATATATCAATAATAATAAAAACAGGGCACCTGGGTGGCTCAGTGGGTTAAAGCCTCTGCCTTCGGCTCAGGTCATGATCTCAGGGTCCTGGGATCCAGGCCCGCATCGGGCTCTCTGCTCAGCAAGGAGCCTGCTTCCTCCTCTTTCTCTTCCTGCTTCTCTGCCTACTTGTGATCTCTCTCTCTGTCAAATAAATAAATAAAATCTTAAAAAAATAATAAAAACAAAACAAAAAAACCCCTCTCAAGCTAGGAATAGAAGGGATCTTCCTCAGCTTGGTAAGGGCATCTGTGAAAAACTTTGACATAATATATTAAATGGTAAAAGACTGAATGTTCTCTTCCTAAGCTCAGGAGTAAGATGAGGATTCATTCTTACCACTGCAATTCAACATTGTACTAGACGTTCTAGCCAAGACAGTGTTTTTCTTTTTTTTTAAATTTATTATTATAATAAAAACACATAACATAAAATTGACCATCTTGACCATTTTAAGTATACAGTTTAGTAGTTAGTATTTAACATTGTTGTGAAATAGATCTCTATTTCATCTTACAGAGCTGTGAGATTCTACAGCCATTTTTTAAATGTTAATGGATTTGTTCTTCTTATGTATTATTTAATGACTTTAGCAACCTTATTTAGCGAAGACAGATTTATTTATTTATTTATTTATTTATTTATTTATTTATTTATTTATTTATTTTTAAAGATTTTACTTATTTGACAGAGAGAGAGATCACAAGTAGGCAGAGAGGCAGGCAGAGAGAGAGGAGGAAACAGGCTCCTTGCTGAGCAGAGAGCCCCATGCGGGCCTCAATCCCAGGACCCTGAGATCATGACCTGAGCCTAAGGCAGAGGCTTTAACCCACTGAGCCACCCAAGCTCCCTTAGCCAAAGCAGTTTTATAAGAAAAACAAGTAGGGGGGCGCCTGGATGGCTCAGTTGGTTAAGCGACTGCCTTTGGTTCAGGTCATGATCCCGGATATCCGGGATCGAGCCCCACATTGGGCTCCCTGCTCGACAGGAAGCCTGCTTCTCCCTCTCTCACTCCCCCTGCTTGTATTCCCTCTCTGACTGTGTTTCTCTCTGTCAAATAAATAAGATATTTAAAAAAGGAAAGAAAAGAAAAGCAAGTACGGCACCTGGGTGGCTCAGTTGGTTAAGGCGCTGCCTTCAGCTCAGGTCATGATCCCAGAGTTATGGGATCAAGTCCTGCATTGGGCTCCCAGCTCCGGGAAGAAACTGCTTTTCCCTCTGACCTTCTGCTGTCATGCTCTCACTCTCTCTCTCAAATAAGTAATAAATAAAATCTTAAAAAAAAAAAAGGGCATCCAGATTAGAAAAGAAGAAATTAAACTCACTCTGTTTGCAAATGACATGATCTCGTGTATATAACATCCTAAGGCATACACAGACACATGGCAGAGGGACATGTGTTCAGTGTCACTGGTCATTAAGGAAATATATTTTAAGACCCAATTAGTTATCAGTACACACAGTACAGCCAAAATAAAAAACAGTGGAAATACCAAATGATTCTAAATGATGGCAGATGGGAAGAAACAGAATCTCATATGCTGCTGGTGGAAAGTATAAAATGGTACAAGCACTCTGGAGGGTATTTTGGCAGTTTCTTAGAAAATTTCAACATGCCTTACTACCTAGCAGTTTCACTTCCAGGCATTTATTCCAGAGAAATAGGATAGTAAACCTTTGTGATAAAAACAAGCATGATAGATCCAGGGTGGCTGAAGCTTGGGGGAGATGGTGATCCTGAAAAGCTGTGGGACAGAGCCTGTAGTCTACATATAGTTGTTGTTTTTTCATCTTTTTTGCTATTACCTCCACCTCCCTTGGGTCTTTGGCACATATATTTTTCTTGTTTGATTCTTAAAAGTGTGAGTTGTTTGAAGAGAATTTTAAATGTTGAGTGTTTGCTGAAAATAGCACAAAAAGACAATCATTTAAAAATTATAATATATTATATATATGTGGATTTTTCCGAAATTTTCACATGTATTTTCTTATTCAGGGCCTGTTTGAAACTGTGGGCGTCTCAAGCAGGCTGATGGCAGAGTGGGATGAGCCTGCCTCTCTAGTCTATCATCAGGGATGTGCGCATTCCGTTCCTAAGGCCCTTTATTTCCTTTTTTTTTTTTAAAGATTTTATTTATTTGACAGAGAGAAACACAGCCAGAGGGGGAACACAAGCAGAGGAGTGAGAGAGGGAGAAGCAGGCTTCCCGCCGAGCAGGGAGCCTGATGTGGGGCTCGATCCCGGGTGTCCAGGATCATGACCTGAGATGAAGGCAGTTGCTTAACCAACTGAGCCACCCAGGCGCCCCAGGCCCTTTATTTTCTGAGCCAGAATGTCGGACTTGATCCAGGCTTGTCCTCTATAGAATTCCTCAGGGCTGTTCTGACTGGTTCTAGGAGTTTTTTTCATTATATGGACAGCTGTGTAATTTGTGTCTAATAACAAACTCCTTTGTTTTTGCTTATGGGGGGTCTCCAGCAAAGGCGGGCAGCAGAATTGTTTATGTTTTCTTGTAATGTACATTTTGCCCCCCCCATCCTTTCCACATGTTGTGTCTCTTTAAATTGAGGAAGCAGAGCTGTAGATTTTGATCTGAAGAAACCTGTAAGTATGGAGCAATGTAGGAAAAACAGGTTTTTGGATCAGGTTGTGTAAATTTTGGAGTAGCTTTGCATTAAAATGTATACAGTGGAGTAGAGATGACTAATGTCTCCTCTTGCTAGGTTCAGGTAGGTTGACTAATGAACTAGAATTTGCTTTTTTTTCCCACTTTGTTTTCTGGGTGCTATGAAAATTAGCAGTTACTATAACTGATAAGATTAAGATCAGTGGGAGCTGAAATTAAATAAGATTATGTCAAAAAGAGTTGGTTTGCTGCAAACCGGAAGTGAATTAGTTTTTTTTCTCTCTGTAGTTGCACTTGTAAAAGCGGGACTGTAGAGGTGGGGCCCCTCCCTCTCTTGTACTACCTAGGTGTGTACAGAGGAGGCGGAGGATATGGGGATTACAAAATTAGAATTTTTTGGAAGGCTTGGTTTTGCAACACTTAAGGTAAGAGATGTGAGACTTGCCAGAGGACTGAGGTTGGAAGAAGCACAGTCGGTTTATGGCCTTCGGTCTTTGGGGATCCCTGTGATAATGTCTTTCTCCCTACAGGTGTACAGCTCCTCAGTGTTTGTTTCCACATCCCCACCCTGGGGGCAGGTTGGAGGGCCAGGGCGCAGGAGCAGAAACACTGCTTCCTGGGGTCCTTGTGTCCACTGGGTGGTGAGCACTAGTGGGGGTTGCCCCCTGTGGGTGCTCTGCTAAGGACCTCTCTGACATGCCCCGCTCCGGGTGAGCCTTGTGAATGGCTGAGCTGCTGGAAACACCTCTGCCGCTTGGGCCAGCAGTTGCCACCTGCAGACGCCTCTATCCCGAGCCTGTTGAGTTGACCCACAGAGGGTTCTATTTCCTTAGAAGTTTGCTGGACTGCAAAATGCATATGCAATTGTGTTTCCTGGAAGGTGGAAGGAGTGTTAGCCATTCATCTTCTTGTGAATTGGCTTTGGTGTCACTCCTTTTGCCTCTCCTTTCTGGTCTTGACACTGCTGAAGAGTCACCTCTTTGGCCTACGTTTCCATCAGTGAACCTGATCCAGCCAGGACACAAGTCTGGGCACGTTCCCTATAACACAGACTAAAGGAAACAGCAACATGGAGCAGGAGAAATGGGTTTATATTTGGATAACAGTGGAGAGCTCCTAATGAAGGGAACTCTAGATCCCTGGGCTTCTTGTGGAGTTTTATATTGTGATTTTATTGGTTTAAGATTTTCTACTTGGAAGCAATGGAAGCTAATTTTGGCTCACACAGGCCGAAAGAGGATTTATTGGAAGGATAGGGGATGGTTCACAGCCTGGAAAGAAAAGCTGCTGAGCCTCATCTTCAGAAAGGGCTGGTGTCAGAGGAGCCATGATCTTGGGAGCAGGTGTTAAGGTCCGGTGTCGACCGCCTCCCCAAAGAGAAACCGAGGATGCTCAGGATAATGCAAATCGCACAGCAAGGTTTATTTCCAGCTAGCCGGAGGTCCAAGTTTATTTCCAGCTAGCTGGGGTCCAAACATCCGCCCAGTGCAGCGGGTTTCAGCAGGGACCCTGAAAGCAAGGGTCTAGGGGTTTATATGCATTTCCAACAGCAAGCATGAGCCACACAGTTCACAAGTCACCCGCCCATTCTTAGTTTGCATCAAAATACCTCCGGGGACTCTCCCTGGATGGGTTTAACTGGTTGGGCGTCTCCCCCAACCTGGCTCCCCTTTGTTTTCCGGGGGCCATTTATCCATAACACCTGGAGCTGTTTTTAATGAGTAAACAGGATGGCGGCTTGGATTCCAAAAATGGACCTTACACAGGAACGTTTTGGGGTTGAATAAGCACCCCCACATCCAGTTCCTCCTTCTTTTTGCTCAGCAGTCAAAGTCCAGGTACAGAGGCCCAACCAGCTGGCCTAGAGTGGGTCAGGGAGGGGCACCTTGGCAGGCAGCCATCCAGACCCAGTCCTGTGGAGAGAGGTGTTTCCTCTGTGTCACGAAGGCGACCGGTGCTGGGGAGACCACAACAGGATTGTGTCCTGGGAACAACTGCCTCACCAGGAGCAGTAGCTTTCCTGAATGCTGCTGCCACAGTGAAATTTGTTTTCTGTCAGAGGCCTAAGCTTTTTGGTGTTTTTTGTGTGTGTGTTTTTTTGTTTGTTTTTAAGATTTTATTTATTTATTTGACAGCAACACAGCGAGAGAGGGAACACAAGCAGAGGGAGTGAGAGAGGGAGACGCAGGCTTCCCGTCGAGCAGGGAGCCCGATGCGGGGCTTGATCCCCGGTCTCCAGGATCATGACCCGAGCCGAAGGCAGTCGCTCAACCAACAGAGCCACCCAGGCACCCCATTTTTGGTGTTTTTATTATTTATTTGTTTGTTTGTTTATTTATTTATTTATTTATGTAAAGATTTATTTTATTTAGTTGACAGAGAAACACAGCGAGAGAGGGAACACAAGCAGGGGGAGTGAGAGAGGGATAAGCAGGCTTCCCGCTGAGCAGGGAGCCCGATGTGGGGCCCAATCCCGGGTCTCCAGGATCATGACCTGAGCTGAAGGCAGTCGCTTATCCAACTGAGCCACCCAGGCGCCCTGGTGTTTTTATGTTAAAGGGTAACTCCACTGAACATTCTTTACCAGTGAAACACTCTTCGTGCAAGGATGTGTTTTCTGGGGGGTTGGCCCTGTGCAGAGTTTTTCTGGAAATCCCAGGGATTTCTGTCAATCTGGCCTGTGCCCAGAGAAAGGTGGGAGGATGTCCAGAACGCCCCTTTGTCAGCAGCTGAAGGTGACGCTTTTCCTTTGCCACCTGTGGGAACAGTGCTCTCTCTGGAGTGGTCTTTTAGAAGTGCGTCTGTGGAAGAGGGTTGACATTTTATCATCAGAGCTAAAGGGGCAGTTTTTGGCCTCTTTGGTTAGACTGACTGAGAAACTGCCCACAGTTACTGAGAGCTGACCAGAGGGGCGTGTGGGCGCAGGGGCACTGATGTCTCCAGACCTTGCATGTGGGCATCCTGAAACACGTCTCCAGCCACACATCACAGCTACCTCCCCGGCAGCCCCAGTGTGCAGAGCCAGGACTCGTTGACTTTTCTGCCTTCTTGCCAGGTACCTGCCGATGGTGTCCGTTGTCAGTGCTGTCCGGCGCGCACCAGGCTGATCCATGGTCACTTTCCGGGATGGCAGCAAGGTGACTTCAGCTGAGGATGACCCTGACTGAAAGGCTGCGTGAGAAGATATCTCAGGCCTTCTACAACCATGGGCTGCTCTGTGCATCCTACCCCATTCCTATCATCCTCTTCACGGGGCTCTGCATCTTAGCCTGCTGGTATGTTTCTGAGTTGTGCGGGCTCTGGTGGGCCACTGTGTTGGAACAGTAGGTTTCCTAATCCTGATTGCTCTATAGCCCTTGGTCTGTGTGTACTTTTTACACAGTGGAACTGGAGGCTCATTGGAGCTGGTGAGTTCGAGTCCTGAGGTGTTTCACCACTAGACTGAAAACAGTTCAGGCTGGCAACAGTGACATTTCATTTTGGTGCCTGGTTAAAAGCAGGAGTATGTGAATGTTGTAATGCAGAGCGCATTTGAACAGTTCCTTGGGTACCGTCGTGCAGGCTCACCCAGAGACTTGGTTCTCTGCTCTCCAGTCATTTTCTGTGTTCACAAGGAGCCTCTTTCTGACCTTTTGCTGATGCTCAGGGCCTGCTGTGCTCCCCGACAACTGCCGTGCCTGCTATAGCTGCTTTCGGCTCACATCTGTCTTTCTGTTGCAGGGCCTCACGGCAGCCGAAAGCTTCAGCTGGTGATGACACATAAATGGACGGTTTTGGTGTAAAAGATATCTGATGGCCGTTTTGGGCTCTAAAACACTGACAGCCATGAAAAGAGCCCAGTGTGTTATCTTTGCCTCTGGAAAGATTTCCACATTCTTTGTACATCTAACGTTTGTTAGATGTATTCAGTGCTGTGCTGGAAGGAGGGTGGTTCAGGACTGAGCTCGCTGCCGCATTGTTAATGATCCCAAGTTCTTCTCTATGAGTATCTTTCATTGAGAATTTCCTGCTGGGTGCTTCAGGAATATAATTAATCTCATCAGTACTTGTAATAACCTTGGGAAGCAGTCCAGTTATATTTCCATTTAACCAAAGGAGGATGGAGTTGGAGCCTTGCATGGTCTACACAGTTAATAAGCAGGGACACTTGGCTTTAAATCTAGGCCTAGGGGTTCTGGTGTCTGCCCCCATGGCATTCCGTTACCCTGACTCTCCTTGCTCTGGCTCAGTGTATTTGTACTGATGCTTAAATTTTGTTAAATTGTCTTGTAAAAGAGAAGATACGGCTACATCCTGTAGGACCCAGATCTTGTGTGTGGCTTTTTTCTCCACGTTAATTATTTTTTTTAAAATCTCTCAAGATCATGCGTTTTAAAAGTCCTCTCTGTCCTTCAAAATCATACTTTTCTAGGCCTGGCCTCTGTGGTTCTCAAACTTGAGTGGGCAACAGAATCACCTGGAGGCATGCGCAACATGGACTGCTGGGCCTTGCCAGGAGTTTCTCATTCGTCCGATCTGGCCTGGGTCCAAGAATCTAGTGCTGAGAACCACTAGCCTGTCTTTCTTGAAGATCTGTCTGCAACTCTGCCACATCGCCCCTAAAAGTGTCTTCACTTTTATTCTGGTTTCTGGAGCAGCTCATGGGGACACTCATGGTTATTATGCGTGGTATGGCTTCCTGTTGAGGGTGGTGGGACTGAGCTTCTCCTGCACTAAAGCCTCAGGCCCTCAGTGGCCTCTGCACATGGGTAGGTGGGTGGTAAGCAATACTTGGTACATTGAGTTCAACTTGTATGCTGTGTGGTCATTTTGAGTTGAAGAGCAGGTAGTTGTGATTCCCTTTCCACAAAGAACTCTAGCTACAGGAAAAGGAAAGGATGTTTCCTGTTTGCCATTCATCTTAGGGGATTGGGTGTCGCCAGCTGAGAGCAGGCAGCGTCCTGGATCGGGAGCGTGGGATACAGGTAGCGGCGTGGGTGCAGTAGGGCCTTACCTCTGAATGAGTAATTTGCTGTTACACAAGTGTTTCAGAACAGACCGTCCTTGGATTTATGATGTGAGGGCCTCTGGTGTGAAAACCTTAGGAGATGGTACAGTCTCAAGTTTGGAGGACCCCTTCTCTGCTCTGGGTGAATTAGAATGGGCTGGAAGGTTGGGGAAGAGGCAGATGTGCTGATAGCAGTATCAGCACAGCTCACATGCAGCCAAGCCTGCCTTATATCCCGCAGGTGCTCCTGGCTGAAGATCAGTCCTGAGAAGGGTGGGGCGAGGCTTGGGGTAGGACTGGGCTGAAGACTGATCTTCATTAACTCCTGGCTTGTAGGTCCTTTGTTGCTTTCCCTTTGACACGTGCCGTTCCATTTGGTGCTTGACATCCTTAGAGACGATGGTTGTGTCCTAGTTGTTTTTCAAGATGATGAAACTAGCGTGGAGAGCTGATAAGTGGTGGTACAGCCGGCAGGTCCTTGTGGAAAGCCCTGTATTTTCTCCACTTCACCAAGGTGATAGGAACTTTTTGAAGGACACCATTTGGTGCTGATAGCTTTCATTGCAAGGAGCTTGCTCCCTGAACAGGAAGCCTAAGAGACATGGTCTCTGCTGCTGTGGGCCAGGAGCAGGATCTGTAGGCAGGACCTGCCTAGATGAGAGTAGGGAGGCTTTTTGAGGCATTAGCTTTTTGTGACAGAAGTTGAGGAGAGAACTCAAAGTTGGGTTTTTATAGCATTTCGATAAAGATGGCAATAACACGTGCCAAGCACTGTGCCAGACCAGTGACGCGCACGTCATCCCTGTCCTCCGAAGCACAGTCGGGGCCCAGGACGGAAGGTCGCAGTGCCATTAGATGTCATGCTCAGCAGATGGACTTGGCCTTTGTGCAGAGGGGGACAGTGTCAGGGGGCCTTTTTGGGGGGAGAACCTCTGAGCCAGGCCCTGCGGAAGAATAAGTGGCATCTTCTCTCCTCCTTTCCTGTTTATGGCCGGGGCCATCAGCCAGCTCACTCAGCAGCTGGGCAGGGAGAGTGGTCCCCTGGAGAGCCCCTCTGAGAACCTCCTCTGGTCCCGTCTTCTAACGGCACTATAGGTTCCTTGTGTCTTTGCAAACATGAGGTTTTTCTTTGAAGAGGAAAACCAGCCTTAGGTACTGTCCCATTCTTTATGCTATGTGCTTCCCAAACCAGTAGCTCTTCATGTCATCTCAAAGGAGCATTTTAACAACTTTTCTTAAAATCTCATTGGCTTAGGAAACATTTTCCAAGGCTAAATGAAGTCTGTCAGCCTCCAAAAATAACAATTTGTTTCAAAGAAGCCACAGATTCTGGGCTCTTTTGTCCAAGAGACCAGATATTGTGGCCCTAGGGGACAAGCCTCCCAGGCCTCTTCTAACCTGGGAAGCTTCTTTGTCCCGGGCAGGGTCCCCGCGCCCCCGCCCCCACCCCCTGCCCGTCCCCCTTCGGAGTCTCAGGTTACCTGCAGAAAACAAGGTGTGGGTCATAGATAGCTTTTTGTGGTTTTGTTAGATATCTGCGTTCTCTTTACTGGCTTATCTCCTACTGTCCCTGGAATGAGGCACTTGTGCAGAAAGGACTCCTGCACTTGAGAGCCCTGTTCAGATCTAGTGGCCACCTGAGCTGTAGAGCCTATTTGTCAGCACGGGATCAGCCTGGAAGCAGTGAAAGCTCTTTCCTCTGGGAAAATCTGATGAAACCTGCAGCACATAGGCACTGTGGCAAGAGGTGTCTTCGCGTTTCCTGGAGGTTAGGCCGCCACACCTCGGGGCCACACCAGCTGCAGCCCAGCAAGGCCGAGGGTGCTGTCGCTTCCAGGCAGGGATGTGATAGGCGCACGTGGGATGAAGGAAGGGCGCTCGGGTGTCAGGCTGCCTACTGGCCTTCCTGGGTGCAGGTCAGAGGTTAACATGAGGCGCATGGGATCTCTTGTTGATTGTACAGCCTGCTGCTTCTGGCTAGAGAGGGTGATTTTAACTTGGAGAGAGCAAGTTAAATCACGGTCAGGCCATCCTAAACCTCATGAAGGACGGTAGTTGTGCAGCCTGTGTGGGTATCCCAGAGCAGGCTTGGCCCTTTTCCTCTTCCTTTTTCTCTGAGGGACACAGTGCCTTGGGGCTGAGGCTGTGTGTCTCGGTTGTTGTGGCCCCTGCTTGGCAGCCTCTCCCCTGCTCTGCCCATGTTTTGAGTTTCCGCGGATCACCATGGCCTCTTGGTGGGGTGTGTGCACAGGGGCTTGTGCTATATAGGCTCCTTTTTTCTCTGCCTGTGTGGCCACTCTAGACACATTTATATCCTCTTCGTGGACGAGACAAAATCTAAGTAAGTAAGTGAAGGCCTTTCTGTGACTGTTTTGGAGAGCCAGGCTGGATAGTTAAGGACAAGTCCCAAAACCCCACTGAGCTCTGCCCTGAAGCTGACACCTGAGAGCCCAAGGGACCAGCTCCTGCAGCTGCTGCAGGATGCTGCCCTGTCTAGCATGCCAAAGCCCAGGCCTCCCCCAGCAAGAGTTACTGCTGGGCCCTCCAACAAGCTCTGGAAAGGGTCTGGAATGCCTATGGGAGATCAAAGACTCCTTCACTGCCCGGAAATTCCTCAGATACAAGGGAGAGCCGGAGAGCTCAGAAATACTGCCTTCTAGTTTTTTGCTACCCCAGCTCTCCACCTGCACTGTGGTTCTCTCCTGAGAAGGGAAGAGAGGAAACCTCTCTCACCTTGATGTTTCTAGACAGGGGCATTGGGTGACTTCTGAACATCTTTTCTGTGATTGCTGTTTCCGTCTGTCTTCAGCATCTCCTGAATCCCAATCTCAGAGGACTGGGAGTGAGAAGGGGATGAGACGAGCCAGTAGCATCCCTATAATTGTGGGAACGGAACAATAGGGCAGTGCAGGGCTGATTGGTCAAGAAGCAGGGGAAAGGATCATTCAGGGTTCTAAATATACTTGCGTAGGAGTGGGTGAAAGGTCCCCACCCAAAGGCCCACCAGATGGGCTAGGGTGCCGCCAGTCTGGGCTGTGGGAGGGTTGTCACCTTACCCTGCCCCAGGACACAACAGGGCGTATGCACATGTGACCCTGACCCCCTCCCCTTGTTTTTACATTCAGGCCCCTGCCAGGGGGACAGCAACAAACAGGATACATGGATAAGTGAGGGCAAGACCAGGTCCTAGGATGTGAGAGGGCAGAGAGGTGGGTGGTCAAGAACATGTACCAGGGAGGAGGGACCACAGGTGAACCTACTCCATACCCTCAGCACACGTTCTGTTGCGGTGGACTTCAGAACACAAGTGTAAAGACAGATTTGTTAAGAATTTCCATGCTACTCTTGCGGAGTATTAAGCCCCAAGCTCTCAGACCTTCTGAGCACAGGGTCCTGTGCAGCAGTGAGGGTTGTGCAGCCACGGAGTTAGCCTTGCATGGGCCATCTGGAGGATACCTCATCCTGAACGCTTCCTGAATGTCTTCCATGTGGCTAGTATTGGGGATGCAGAAACTAAAATGGCATGTCCCCTCCCTACGTTTCCTGTATTAATCATGCAGATGAATAGAGGTCTCTGGGATCAGTGATTGCAGGCTGCCACAGAGTATAGAGGAGAGGCATCTACCTGCTTGGGGACAGAGGAGTGGGGAGGCAGTGCGGCCTTGAAGGATAGCCAGGAATTTGGCATTTGGGGGCCTGGGGGGATTTTGGTTTGGGCTCCCCTCAGTCAAGGATTTGAGTACACGTAGCTTGTGCGCGAGATGAAATGAGCGCTCGCGGCAAGGTGGAACAGTGAGCTAGGAAGGAGGGAGCAGCATCCAGCAAGTTACCCCTGCAGGCAGCTGTGTCATCCCACTGGGGAATGCCGAGAAACAGTGTAGGACGGCCACCTCAGAGCTCCCGCCTGGGTGTGGAGGGTTGGACAGTGTGTGCCAGGGGTCGGCAGGCTCTTCCCCTAAGGGGCCAGAGGGTAAGACCACATATGGTCTCTGTCACTTTTTGTTTTTGTCTTATTTTTTTAAGATTTTATTTGAGACAGAGAGTGAGCACGACAGGAGAAGGGGCAGAGGAAGAGGGAGAAGCAGACTCCCCGCTGAGCAGGGAGCACAACTTGGGGCTGAATCCCAGGACCCCGAGATCATGACCTGAGCCGAAGGCGGATGCTTAACTGACTGAGCCACCCAGGCGCCCCTTGTTTGTTTATTTAAACTAACCTCTTAAATGTGTAAAAACCATTCTTAGCTCATAGGCCACACAAAAATGGGCCACAGGCTGTAGTTTGTGAACCCCTGATCTCTACACCAATAACATCAGCCACTGGTTGAGGGCTGCCTCCAGCTAGCATCAGTTCCCACTGCTTAGGCAGAGGGGCCTCCAACAGCGGTGGACCAGTCTCGGGGACAGAGATGCAAGTGCCAGCAGCTGGAAATTGGAAATTGAGCCAGCATGCCCAGAAACAAAGGGGGGAAGGGGAGGGCGCCCGCAGCCTGTGGGGGATGTGTCAGGTGGTCACATGCGGGGAGCAGGCTGTACAGGTGTGGTAACAGTTACGGGTGGGGGAGATTGGGGATTTCAGGTCCATACCTGATTAAGAGATCAGTGATTTCAGGGGTAGAAGCAGAGTCTAGCTAGGCTAGTGCATTACTCCAGGTGAGAGGTGATGGTTGCTTAGTCCAAGTGGAAGACTGGAGGTGGTGAGATTTGGCCGTGTCTGGATAGATTTTGAAGGTGGAGCCTCAGGATTGTCTGAGGACCAGATGTGAAGTACGAGAAAAAAGGAGTCAAGATCAAAGTGTTTGGCCTGAGCAACTGGGTGGGTGGAGCTGAGACAGGAAAGGAGGAGAGGTTTTAGAGACGTGGTTCATTTCCTTTGCCCCTGTAATGTCAGGGTAAGCCAAGATATAATCTGGTCTCAGAAATTAGTTTTGCGGAAGTAATATGGGGGTGGTGGTAGAAATCCCCGGACAGTTTCTTTAAATGTCTCTAGTCTGTTTTCTAACCTTGGAACCTTCTGAAAATTACTTGACATACTTTTCTTCGAAGCTTTCCTTTTGGCTAGAATTTAGTAGGCATAGATGTTGATTATTCCCTTGCATTTTACAGTTTTGTAGAATTTGGTGTTTTTGTTTGTCTTTGTTAAAAGGAATATATATATGGTTGTTTAAATTTTTTTTAGCAAAACAGATGCAGTACAAGGTATTTGAATGTGATGTTAAGAGCACAGACTGGTGCCACACTGCCCGTGTTGACATACTGATTGTGTTGCTTTTTGGTGGGGACATAGCTTCTGCATGTCTCTCTGGGTTGTGGTGAGGCTTATGTGAGCAAACAGGTGGAAGGCACAGGATCGGTGTCTGGCACATAGATATTCAGTGAGAGAACCCATCACTAGCACAGGGACAGAAACCGGTCCACTGTCAGTGATAAGAACCATGTTGGGGTGAGTATGGGGCACTTTGGTAGCTCACAGGAGGAGCTTCCAAAGGGAACCCAGACTTTGGGGAAAGGGAAAAGACTTCCTGGGGCAGGAAGTGGTACCACAACTGAGACCTCAAAGATGAGTTATCTAGAAGAATGGGCAAACATGTTCAGCAGGGTTGGAGCCTCAGAAGCAGAGAGCAATTGCATGGCTCCAGGGCAGGGATGGAGAATGGCTGGGAGCCTCTTGACGAATTTCAGGGTCTGTGGACTTTCTCCCAAGAGACTTTATCCTAACAAAGTTGGAGACTCTGGAGTAGTACTGCCCTTCTCTCTCTTCCTCCTGTAGGGTTTAGAGTCCTGGAAGCCACAGATGTTTTTAGTAATTTACATTTGAGAAACAGGCTGCCTCTTGTCCAGTCAGTGTGTTTTGAGCAGCTGTGGTGTGGGAAGTGAGCGTAGATGTGGAGCGTACAGCCGACTTCCATCCTGCAGTGAAGCCAGAGCTCTGTCAGTCTTAGCGCTCGGGCCCCCGACTCCTCTCCGCGTGGAGTCCAGGGCTCAGCCCGTGTGCTCTGCAGAGCTTTCCAGAGCAGATCTTTAGCTAAGTCTGGAGACAACCCTTGATCCTTACCTCCAAACAGCTGAACCTTGGCTTTTGAGAGGAGCAACCATTCCAGTTCTAGGGAGTGTCAGTATGACTGACAGCCGATTTCTCCTCAGAAGCCATGGAGGCCAGGAGGCAATGGGATACCATTTAAAGTTTTGAACGAAAAAAGCTCAGCCAAGAGTGGTATATTCTACCATACGATTATTTGGTAATGAAGGAGAAACTGAGGTCTGTCTGAGGGGATTTGTTACTACTGGGCCTACCCTACAAGAAACACTGAATAAAGAAAGTCCTTCAGACTGAAATGAAGGGATACTAGGTAGTAATTTGAAACCATAATTAAAAATGACACTAGTAAAGGTAACCAGATTGTGATTTTTGGCTTGGTTTATAACATCTGTCTTTATTTTTTAGGCTTTAAAAAGGCAAGTGCATTGAACAATAATTTTTTTAAATCTTTTTTTTTTTTTTAAGATTTTATTTATTTATTTGACAGAGAGATCACAAGTAGGCAGAGAGGCAGGCAGAGAGAGAGGAGGAAGCAGGCTCCCTGCTGAGCAGAGAACCCCATGCGAGGCCTCGATCCTAGGACCCTGAGATCATGACCTGGGCCGAAGGCAGAGGCTTTAACTCACTGAGCCACTCAGGCTCCCTGAACAATAATTTTTAAATCTATGGTGATGGGCCTACAAAGATAGATTAGAATCTGTGGCAGTAACAATATAAAAGGGGAGAGACAGAGATCTATTGAAACAGTGTTTAGATACTATTGAAACTAAACTCCTCATGCTGGATGATTTCATTTGTCTTGTTTTCAAGGTCGCTGACCCCCTTCTCCTGCCAGCACACATCTGCAGAACCCCTCTGTAACAGCACTGTTCAGTCTAGGTGGTTGTAAATTATTAATAATAATTGTAATCCCCACAGTAACCAAATGATAACTTGAAAAATGCAGAAAAGGAAAGAAGAAGGGAGTCAGAGTGGCACACTACTAAAAATCAGCCAAATCCCCACTCCCAGGAAAGCAATAATTGAAGGAATTGAGGAACAGAAGTCGTGTAAGACATGCAAACACAAAGAGCTTAAGTGGCACAAGTAAATCCGTCCTTATTAGTAATCACGTAAAATGTGAGTGAATTAAACTCTTCTATTAAAAGAGACATTGGCAGGTTAGATTTAAAAAGACTCTGTCTATATGCTGTCTACAAGACACTTTAGATACTCACTACACATCAGATGTCAGAACACAAAAAGGCTGAAAATATATATTCCATGCCAAATAGTAACAGAAAGGGACCTGGAGTGGCTATATGATTATCAGATGCCATTTAGAAGGTTATGAGATAAAGAAGGACATATTGTATATTGATAAATACCCTAATACAGCAAGAGTACACAACAGTTATAAATACACACACACGGCCCAGCAACAGAGCCGCAAGGTATATGAATCGAAAGCGGACAGAATTGAAATGTGAAATTGAGAAATCCACAGTTACACTTGATATTTGAATCCTGCACATGCAGTACTGGGTACAAGAACCAGACAAGATGATAAGGAAGTGGGGCCTTGAGCAATAGTGTCTGCCGACCAGGCCCGACCGACGCATACAGCGCACCCAGCAATGGCGGGATCGGCGTTCTTCCCAAGTGCCTGCCACTCTACCTGATAGACCTAGACCGTATGATAGGTCACATCAGGCAGGTCTTTTTTTTTTTTTTTTTAAGATTTTATTTATTTGAGAGAATAAGAGAGTGAGAGCAAGAGTGGGGAAAGGTCGGGGGGAGAAGCAGACTCCCCACTGAGCGGGGAGCCCAGTGCGGGACTCGATCCCAGGACCCTGGGATCATGACCTGAGCCAAAGGCAGTTGCTTAACCAACTGAGCCATCCAGGCGCCCTCAAGCAAGTCTTAATAAATGAAAGAAGACTGAAGTCATAGAATGCCTTTTCCAATCACAGTGGAATGAAACTAAAAATGCAAGAAGGAAAATGGAAAATCCACAAATAAGTGGAAGTTAAACAGTACATCTTAAATCAATGAGTCAAGTAATCGGAAGGGAAATTAGGAAATACCTTGAGATGAGAACGAAAACAACACAATACACCAAGTCTGGTGGGGTGCTGTGCAGGTTGTATTAGGAGGGAAACGTAGCTGTGAAGAGGACTCAGTACTCATAGCTAGAATATATAAAGAGCTCTAAATCAATGAGAAGGTAATCAAAAGAGTTGAAGAAGGGCTTCACAAAAGAGGATGTGTCCAAATGACTAACAAGGGTACGAAAGAATTTTCAGCATTGTTGCACATTGAGACCTGGGAGAGACCCCACTGCCTCCCTCTGACATGGTTACGGTTAGTTGGCCTGACGTATCTAGAAGTGGCAAGGCTCTGGAGCAGTGGAGCATGACATTTGTACAGCTATTTTGGAAAAGCAGTAATAGCTACAAAGCTGAACATGTACCCTCTAACACCTAGAAATTGTCTTCTAGGAACACACCCAGCAGAAGTGAGTGCTTATGGCCACCGAAAGCCATATATAAAAATGACTGTAATAATTAAGCTTTATTCTTAATAACTGAAACTGGAAGCCAGCCACAGGTTCCTTGACAGTGGAATGGGAAAATGCACTGAGGTGTAAGTGGAATGGCACGTATCTGTGGGAAAGGGTGCTCTTCTGTGTGCACTGGCGTGGGTGGATCTAGCAAATAAAATGTAAGTGAACGCAGCCAGTCACAGGAGATCACACACGTAGAATGGGTGATTTCATTTATAAGCCATTAAAAAGGCGAAACTAATAGATGGTGATAGAAGTTCTCATTTATGTATTTGTTTCTTATTTTTTAAGTAGGCTCCATGCCCACTGTGTAGAGCCCAGCACAGGGCCTGAACTCACGAACCTGAGATCAAGACCTGAGCTGAGACTAAGAGACACTTGACTGAGCCACCCAGGTGCCCTCTGATAGTACTTTGGGGGATACTGTTTACTGGGAAAGGGCACAGGGTGCCTTCTGAGGTTCTGGAAATGTCCTGTACCATGATCTCGGTGGTGATGGCACAGCTGTGTGGGTAAACATTCACCGAACTACATCGCCCAGATTTGTGCATCATAGTCTATAATAGGGTGAATTCTCAAAACCAGAAGCTTTCTTAAAAAGATGTGAAAAAAAAAAAAAAAAAAAAGATGTGAAACAAAATGCACATCGATTTGCCAGCTTTTTGATAGAAGTCTGAGGTTTTCTCATGTGATGGTGGGTCTGAGTGTGAACCACGCCCTCAGTGTGTGTGTTCTACACAGTTTTCGTGGTCTCTTTAAATTGGAGCAGTTGCCCAGCAGTGTACCTCAGGATCCTTTGGGATTTTTGTAAGTTCCTCTCCCAAGTTTCTTATTGTTGTCTTACTTACATCTAACTTGACAAGTTTTGGGGGTTTTGTTTGTTTGTTTTTTAAAGATTTTATTTATTTGACAGCGAGAAACACAGCCAGAGAGGGAACACAAGCAGGGGGAGTGAGAGAGGGAGAAGCAGGCTTCCCACCGAGCAGGGAGCCCGATGTAGGGCTCGATCCCAAGTTTCCGGGATCATGACCTGAGCCGAAGGCAGACGCTTAACCAACAGAGCCACCCAGGCGCCCCTTTTTGTTTGTTTTTTTAGCATCTTTATGTCTCTAAAAATGTTTAACTAGTCTGTTTTATGAATTGGACTTCCTTGTAAGCTTTCTGTGACTGAAAATGAGCTTGAGAAATTCTGATCTTGGTGGCTTCTGTGAGTGTCTTTCTGGCCCTGAAGTTTTATGATTCCAGTATTTTGCACACGTGCGCTGCCCCTGTGGTGGCTTCTGCATCACTCGTCTCGGCGTCGACTGTGCCCTGTGTGTCCTGACCCTTCTCTCCTTCTTGTTCATCCCAGCTGCCCACTGCTGAAACTGCCCCTGCCAGGGACCGGACCAGTGGAGTTCACCACTCCTGTGAAGGACTACTCGCCCCCGTCTGTGGCCCCTCACCACAAACCAGGGGAGCCCAGTGAGCGGCCAGAGTGGGTAGGTGCTCAGCGTGTGGCGGGGAGAGCCCGGAGGGCTGGGTGGAGATGCGCCGAGGCAGGGGTTCTGGGAGTGTGTGAGGGTGGCCAGCTTCTGACTGGTGAATACGTGTACTCGACCAGCTTTCAGAGGCTCCACTGATACTTAGTCATGCCGTTAATAAATACCCTCATCTGAAAGGAAACCCCAAATGACACAAAAGTGAGACTGTCCTACAACACCCAGATGGGGTCTGTGGTTGCCGTGGCTGTGGCCTGGGTGGGTCCGGGTTCCTAGCTGGGCTGCTCACAAACCATGCTCGGGGCCGAGCAGCCCGAGATGGCTCTAGCAGCCAGGCCATCTCCTCCTCGCCCCGAGCGGTCATGAGGCCCATGGCACATCCCTAGAGAATGTTCTGTCATTAGAATCTTGACACCAGCTAACATACGCGGTGTGCACCTCATTTCTTCAGATCGGTTAGGTCCGATTTTCTCTTCACAAAGCAGGCAGAGTTGAGTTTTTGTGTTTCTGTTTTTTTTTTTAATCCCTTTCACAGTTAAAGAAATGGGGCCCGGAGTGATGAAGGGCCTCTGTTATCTGTTTATGTGGGGTCAGCACAGCATCAGAACCCTAGGACTCCTGACCCCAGGTCCCTGCTGCTTCTGGACCATTCTGTCCTCAGTTGACTGAGCTGAGAGCACTAGTGTCCATGAGGAAGTAACAGTCGCTCCCGTCGAGGGTCTCAGGCAGAGGGACTGGCTCACTGTGACACTGGACTCATTATTTGGAAATTTTACAGGCTCCATGAGCCCATCTCTAAAGCTTTTACCTGCCAGGTAGTGGATAAAGTGTCTTTCCTTCACGAATTGTGCTTTGGTCCTGTGGATTTGTGCTGGGCTGAGTGTGCTGTTGAGGAGGAAAACCAAGGCTCAGAGAGCAGAGCTCTTCCTCTCCTACCTTCTCTCTGAGGATGATGGTACGTTCCTTTCTGTTTTCTCCGCGGGTAATGTAGCCGTCAGGTACTTTGTTGTAAACTTCGCCCTGCTGGTGCTAAATAGAGACCTAGCTGGTCAGCTGAGTGTGTGTTAAACTGCACATGAATCCGTCTTACTAGGACTCTGTCCTTGAAGGTCAGAGGGAGCGTGCCGACGCAGGCAGACACCAGCTCTGGGACTTCATGTCCCAGCTTAACCATTGGCTCAGCATGGGACCTTCTTGGTTCAGACCTTTTCCCTTCATTAACCTCTTGATGCAATCGTACCACAGAATGAAACTGAGGGCTCCTGGTCACAACAGGGTAGTCTGTGTTTGGGGGTGTTTCGTGACCCCAGGAGCTCAGTGGGCCTTACGGTACAGGGGAGATAGTTAATGATACAGCTGTTGGGGGGGTGATATGTTGTGAGCTCTTTAAACTTCCATAGTGCCCTTCTTTGGTCTGGGATGGTGATAGTAAGCAGGTGTACAAATAACTTCAGGGCTGCCTTGAAGGCCTCAGTGCAGTGACCTGGTGGCTGTGCAGGGCAGCGGTCAGTTACCTTGCCTCCGTGGGCAACCCTTGCTATAAATTCAGGCCAGCAAAGCAGGAGTGGTAAGGACTGCTTTAGTTAAAAGGAATAGAAAACTCATCCCAAACCAGAGTAAGCGAAAAGGGAATTTTTGGAGTCCTAGAGCTCAAGGAGAGTATGGCTTGGGCCTCAGGAGCCCACCTGGCCGCTCTGGCTGCTCCACTCTTGATCTGCCTACCAGTAGCTCGAGCAGCATCAGTGCCAGGTTGGTGCAGTCGCCAGTCTGGTGCGGGATGAGGGGGGCCAGGTTGATTCTTTTTTTTTTTTTTTTTAAGATTTTATTTATTTATTTGACACAGACAGAGAGATCACAAATAGGCAGAGAGGCAGGCAGAGAAAGAGGCTGGATTCCAGGACCCAGGGATCATGACCTGAGCCGAAGGTAGAGACTTAACCCTCTGAGCCACCCAGGCGCCCGGGTTGATTCTAAGTGAGGTTACCTGCCCCTCCTCATCCCAAATCCTGTGGCGGGCACTTTGTTGACTTGCTTCATCAGTTGTCTCCATCGTGAGGCTGAGAAGGAGAGAGGACCACGTCAGGAGGCCTCAGGCACCAGACAGCACAGCACAGGCCCGTGCTGCTCACCCAGGAACCAGAACATCCTTCCTTCCTCCGTTGCTTCCAGTATTCAGCATATGTTTATTGCCATTTGTGGTGTGCCCAGCAGGGTGATGATCTAGGGGACACATAGGGCCTCACGGCTTTCGGGGAGGTCTCGGTCCAATTAGAAAGAGAAGACAGGGACGCCTGGGTGGCTCAGTTGGTTAAGCAACTGCCTTCGGCTCAGGTCATGATCCCGGAGACCCGGGATCGAGTCCCACATCGGGCTCCCTGCTCGGCAGGAAGCCTGCTTCTCCCTCTCACTCCCCCTGCTTGTGTTCCCTCTCTCGCTGTGTTTCTCGCTGTCAAATAAATAAAATCTTAAAAAAAAAAAAAAAAAAAGAGAAGACAAAGATGTCCGTTTAAAATAAATATGATCTATATCAAAGGGACACAGGAACTGACTGAAAGAGCTCCCAGTGGTCAGTGCTGGAAAATAAAATACATTTAAAGCAAAGTATTGGATTGAGTCTTGCAGAGAGGTCTCTGATCCACTCTGCTTGGTGTCCTGGTGCTCTGAGTCAGGCCCACGCTGTCTTGGAGCCATGAACTTGGCCGTGTCGGGTTGGGAGGGGTCCTTTCTGGAAAGAGAGATGTTTTTACTGGAGGAAGAGAGGAACAAAGCCAAAACGGTAGAAGCGGTCCATTTCCCACACGCGTGTGACCTTGGGCAAGTTACTTCACACCATTGTGCCCTTGTTTCCGCATTCATAAAATGGGGATAGTAATCATATCTATATCATAAATGTCTGAAGATTAGACGAAGGCATGCAGAGGCTTAGCGCGGTGCCTGGTCCATCACTTGCATTTGACACATGTTTATGGCTGTCACTGTTGTCACTGTCACTGATCACATCTGGCCAAAGTTCTGGAGGAGGGCCAAAGTTCATATGCTAGCATTGCCCTCTGGAGCACAGGAGGCCTGCAGTCCTTCAGCTTGAGCTCAGTGCCGCTCTCTCCAGGAAGCCTTCCCCAGCTTCCTTGCTCTGCTTCTCCTCTCTGCCCTCTGTTGCCACCCAGTAGGAGTTGTATTCTATTCAAGCATGTATAGTCCAGTATTTTAAATAGTAGATGCTGAAGAAAAGCTTCTTGTTGAACAGAGAAACAGGGCGGCTTATTTAGCAGACCAAGAATGTAAAGTGAGGCATTTTTCTTGCAGCATGATAGGTGATAAGATAGGTGGGGTTAAGTTGAATCTGAGTTGGTGGGGTTTCAGCTTTGATTGTATGGGCAGTGGGAAGCCAGTCCCCCAGAGGCAAGGACATGAGGGAAGTGCCATGTGGGTCCACACGGTGCTGTGTGAGGTCTGGGATTCCAGCCCCAAGGCACACAGCTGGGGCTGGTACTAGAAGCTGAACCAAGCCGGGTCCCCTGAGCCCCCCCCCCATACCCCCTTACGTGCCCAGGGCTGGAGGACAAGGATCAGGAGTCCTATTTTTCAGAATTGCTGAGTAATAGGCGTTCTCTGTCATGTTCTGCTGAGAGCAGCTGGGTGTGTCAGTATAAAGGTAAATTCCCTGGAGCTCTCTCTGAAAGTAGAGGAAGGACTGTGTTTAAAAAAACAAAAACAAAACAAGCCTGAGGTCTCCTGTACTAGCCTGGCTTCCCTAGACGGGCTCATCAGGAAACCTGAACTTCACACGAAGCCCTCTCTGGCCGTCCACGGAGGTGGCTGCGCTTCTTGGGCCAGCCCTATGGCGTCTGTGCTGGTGGCTGAGCCTGGACACGGGCTTCCTGAGGAGCCCTGGGCAGCGCCTCATGCTGTGAGACCTTGGGGCGCCTTGGGGCCTTAGTTCCTCTTCTACACTGCTTGTGTTGGGCCTTCCCATCCGTTTCTGGTTCCCTGTGGGAACTCGCTTGGTTCCCAACTACCCGGGCACATTGTCTGTTGAGAAAAAATAAGCTTGAGGGGCGCCTGGGTGGCTCAGTTGGTTAGGCGACTGCCTTCGGCTCGAGTCATGATCCGGAGACCCGGGATCAAGTCCCGCATCGGGCTCCCTGCTCGGCAGGAAGCCTGCTTCTCCCTCTCTCACTCCCCCTGCTTGTGTTCCCTCTCTGGCTGTGTTGCTCTCTGTCAAATAAATAAAATCTTAAAAAAAAAAAAAATAAGCTTGAGAATTGGGCAGCTCTGGCTTTCATCCTGGCTCAGCTGCCGTCTCCTCTGTCCTTGGACACATCCTTTATCTCTCTGGGCCTTGGTTTTCTTATCTGGATGCTCTAGCTCAGGGTCTCCCAAGGCTGCCTGCAAGCCATCAGTCAAGGCTGAACTCTTCTCCAAGCCCGGACGGGTGAGAATCTGCTTCCAGACTCACCCAGTGACCAGCTGGCAACAGGTTCCCTGCAGGCTGTCGAGCTGGGGGGCCCCCTTCCCCACCGTGTGTTGACTGAGGGTCCCCTCTGTTCCTTGCTTTATGGGCCTTCCAGAAGAGTTCACAACATGCCTAACTTCATCAGAGTGATGGTTCCAGTAGAAGGGGACTTCTTCCAGAAGAGGAAGAATTATAATCTTTTTTTCCTTCCAGTTGCATACATGCTCATGTGTGCATGTGTGTGTGTGTGTGTGTGAAACGACAACATAAAATCGACCATATAAATCCTTCTTAGGCATATAGTTCACTGGTATTAAATACATTCATGTTGTGCAGCCATCCATCTCTATAACTTTTCATCTTGTAAAACAGAAACTCTATACTTATTAATAACCCCCCTCCTCCCCCAGCCCCTGGCAACCACTGTTGTTCTTTCTGTGTCTATAAATTTACTACTTTAGGGGCGCCTGGGTGGCTCAGTTGGTTAGGCGACTGCCTTCGGCTCAGGTCATGATCCCGGAGACCTGGGTTCGAGCCCCACATCAGGCTGCCTGCTCGGCAGAGAGCCTGCTTCTCCCTCTCTCACTCCCCCTGCTTGTCTTCCCTCTCTGGCTCTGGCTCTGTTTCTCTCTGTCAAATAAATAAAAAAATAAAATCTTCAAAAAAAAAAAAAACTTAAATTTACTACTTTAGGTGCCTTGTAGAAGTAGAATTGTACAGTACTTGTTTTTTTGTGACTGGCTTATTTCACTCAGCGTGATGTCCTCAAGGGTTATAATCTTTTGTAATCTAATCTCAGAAATGACATCTCATTACTTTTTTGTCATCTCTTTGTCAGAAGCCAGTCACCAGGCGCAGCCCCCTCTCAGCGGGGTTGCACGTGGGCGTGAGCCAGGGGAGCTGGGGGCAACTGGGGCCGCATTGGGAGGCTGCCAGCCACACGCTCCGTCTAGCCAGGGGCCTGCACTCTGTGCCTGCAGGCATCCAGGTCCACAGGCCCTGACGCTTCCATGACTACTGCCTTCGGGTCCTGCGTGCCGTGTCTGTCTGCATGTCCGTTTCCCACTTGATAGCGCCCAGCACGGGGGGAGGGGGGCCGGGGGAGCTGGCCGCATCCCCGCTGCCCTTTCAGCGCTTGCCTGCCTGCTCGCCAGCTTCCAGTCCCTGCCTCTCCTATGGCAGAGGATCTCAGGTGCAGCAAGGTGGAGGTGCGGGGGAGCCAGCATCCCCTGGGAGCAGCCCTCAGCGGTGGCCGCAGGGCGGGTGTGAACACCTGAGCTCTCCGGTCCCTTCCTGGGATGACTCAGCTAAAACCCACTACCCGCAGATGTCACTTGGCCAGTAACACCCTCTGTTGGTTGCTTTCCCTCCCTTGTTTCTTGTCGTTTTCCCCTCTCTGTGCTTTCTGCACCTACCAAATAAACCCCCCGTCTCAGGGTCTGCTCCTGGGAAACCCAGACTGAGATAGTGAATGACAGGAGCCAGGCTGGTGCCTATTGAATGAACCATGGTAAGGGAATTTTGATGCCCAGAAGAGGGGGGTTGAGGGTGCCTGTGTTGGGTGACGATTTTGCTATAGTCCTGTTAAATGAGCAGACTGAGACCTTGGAAAAGTTGCAAAGACATGGAATAGCAGCTTGGGAAGTTCACTTGGAAATCAGGGAGGGTGAATCAAGAGCCCTTCAGCAGAGGGAGGCCCAGCCAAGGCCAAGGAGCAGGGCTGTGCCATAGGACTCACCATTCCCCGGTTCCTGCCTGGTGGGGCTTGCCAGCCGGGCGTGCAAATGAACGAGTCGTGGGTTTAGCTCCCATTGGTGGAAGGACAACAGAGAAACATCAAGGCAAAGGGATTACGTGTTCTTATGAAAATCTGAGGAAAGTCGTGGACCGTCTTCCCTAAAAATAATGATAGTGGTCATAATATGTACACTTGGAAGCAGAAACTTTTTTTTTAAAGATTGGGGGAGCAAGGTGCTCCCAGAACCTCTAGAACGAACGGTCCTGGTTCTGAGTCGTGTTCCTTAGTACTTGTTGAGGTGGTGGTGCGCGTGGTCCTGGCTGGTGAGAAGGGGGCTGGAGAAGAAGGGGGGAGCCCAGGAGCCAGGAGGGTTTTCCCACCCAGACACTAAGGGTTTAGTCTCAGAGGCTGGGAGGGCCTGAGGGTGGAGGCGGAGGGCCTGAGAAGGGCACTGGGCAGAGGAGGGGGCGTGTGTGACACAGCCCTGTGGCCAGTGGGCACACCCCTGGCCCTGGAGGCTCTGCGGTGCCCTGCTATCCCTGGGTGACACGCCGGATCCTTCCCAGGGTTTGGGCATGATTGCCCTGGGACGGCTCTCCTGGTAGAGCCTTGTGTCCCAAAGGCTCCCACTCAGGCCTGCATGAGGAGTGGAGCTGAGCTACTGTTCAGGTCAGAGCCTGCGGCAGCCAGCTCCATCCAGATTCCTCTGTGCCTCTGGGTGGCTTCTATCAGGCTGGGTCCAGTATGAAACACAAAGCAGAGGAGCCTTTGGCTTCAGAAACATAAGCTTCCCAGAGGCACAGGTTGTCACCCTGGGTCATTCCTTTACGCTCAGGAGGCCTTAACTTGCTGTTGGGGTTCAGCGTCCTGACCTTTGCTTGTGTGATAACCTATCTGGGCATCATCGAGTGGCGAGTGGCCTTCCTTCATGTCCTCCCCTGCCCTTGGGAGTCCCTGATTGTGGCACAGGCGTGGAGACAGCCCTCTCGGCTCCCTGTGGGCAGTACCGCCGTGTGTCATGGCTGCTGGGCGTCTTGCCCTGCCTCCAGCTGGGTGACGCTGGAACTCTGGAGTAAGCTTCCAGAGCCTGGCTTCCGTCCAGTCACCCTTTGTCTCAGAGACACCGGGGGCGCTGTTCTTTTTCAGTGGGTTAGAATCCAGACCGCTCCAATGGGCATCCTCCCAGACAACCCTTGCTCTAGCCAGGACTTCTGGTCGTACCTGGCCAGACTCCTTGTGCTGTTGAGACTGGCCCTGCTCTCAGAGGCCCTCCCTGTCCCTCTCCTGCCAGACCTTCCCTACCTCATGGCTCCACGCGGTTTCTCCCTGGGCCATAATCCTGCCACGGCTAATCCAGTACCTCCACGACCTCACCATCACTGGGAGTCATTCAGACATGCCTGTTACAGGTCTCGGCGCTCTGCTCGGGTGTCTGTTGTTAGTTCTTCTGGGGCACATGGCCGGTGCTAGTGAGAGAAGTGTGTAACATTCAGTGAGGAGACATGGGCTTGGGCCCTTGTACCCCCTGCATGAGTCATGAAAGCCTGGAGAGTCACCGTGCTTCTCATAGGACTTCTGGGGGTGCCACAACTGTTTATTGCTAATATTTCCATCAGTACTTAATGTACTGGTACTTACTGTCTGCGTGTGCCGTTCGTATGCATGTGTGTCTGTGGGTCCGTGTGCTGCACGGTGGACGTCAGGCACCCTCCTTTCACAGCAAGGAGACTGAAATCCAGAGAAATACAACATGTTTCCGAGGCCATACAGTTGGAGAGCTGGAATTTAAAATTGGGTCTTTGGATCTTTAAAATCCACTGACCTGCAAGTGGCAGGATCAGTAAGACAGGCTGCACCCTACTGGGAGCTTAGGGTCCACTGTGAGGGGCGACAGACCGGTTCGATAGAGGACTGGATGGTAAATGCTTTCGGCTTGGTGAGTCACAGTCTGTGTGCTGAACACTCAACCTTGGCTTGTTGTGTGAAAGCAGCTGGGGACACTACGGAATGGAGTGGGCACAGCTGTGTTCCAGGAAGCCCCTGTTTAGAAAAGCAGGTGCTGGGCTTGATTGAGCCGTGGCCGTAGTCTGCCAGCCCCTGGTCTATTGGGAAGCGTGTAAGAAAGTGGGTCATACATGGTAAAAAGCCCAGCCCCGTCTTGGACACCTTCATTTTTGAAGGCCTGTCCTTTGGGCTTCACACGCTTTGCCCATTGTAGATGCTCACTAAACCCTTACTGAATGTGGGCCTGTTTTTCTCCCTCCTGGGCTGAGCTGACCTTTCTTCTCTCCCCCTTTTTCTTCTGCAGTATGTGGGTGCCCCTGTGGCTTATATCCAGCAGATATTTGTGAAGTCCTCAGTGTCTCCCTGGCACAAGAACCTCCTGGCAGTGGATGTGTTTCGCTCCCCGCTGTCCCGGGCCTTCCAGCTGGTGGAAGAGATCCGGAACCACGTGCTGAGAGACAGGTATCCCTCGCAGGGACCCAGCCTCCCTGGATCCCTTCCGCACCAAGGAGCGGTGGTGGGCACCGTCCTGGCTCTAACTACGGAGCCAGGCAGCTCAGCAGAAATTGAGCAAGTGAGGAGAGTGGCAGGTGGGCCAGCTTTGCCGTTCTCACCATCCTGTGGGGTCACGGTGGCCACACACCGCGCCCCTGGGCTTCTGCGGAGGGCACACTTTCGTCCTCAGGCCTCAGGCGGAGTAGGTGTCAGTGCCGACCCTGTGCTGAGCTGACCGGGAGCTGCTTGCCTCGCGCCTCAGCTGGCTTACTGCCCAGTGCCTCTGAGGTGTGGACGTGGTGGTGGGGGCGCTGAGGAGAGGCACCCTCCACTGGGGACCGCTTCTGAGGCCCCAGCCTGGGCGGTGCCACCCAGCCCCCGTGGGTCTCTGGAATGTGCTGGCTTCACAGGCTGCCTCCCCCCGCTGGGATTTTAGTTAGCTGAGGGCTTTGGCACGCATTTTGGTGACTGAAATGAAGCACCTCATTTTTACCCTAGCGGCCCCCCGAATTGGTTGAGGTGTCTTAGTGGGATAAGAGGTTGTGCGCACTCCCAGAACACGCTTCTCAGAGAGGCTTGGGGCCTCGTGTGTGCCGTGAAGGCCCATCAGCCACAGGGTTTGGTTGTTGACCACCTGGAAGAACCTCGCCCGCTGTCCTAATCCTTCGGGTCTTTGGGATAGCGGGCATCCGGGAGCCTGATGACAGGCGCTCTCTCCTGCACAGCTCCGGGACCAGGGGCCTGGAGGAGGTGTGCCTGCAGGTGACCGAGCTGCTGCCAGGCCTCAGGAAGCTCCGGAACCTGCTTCCTGAGCATGGGTGCCTGCTGCTGTCCCCTGGGAACTTCTGGCAGAATGACTGGGAACGCTTCCATGCTGATCCTGACATCATTGGGACCATCCACCAACATGAGCCCAAAACGCTACAGACCTCAGCCACGCTCAAAGGTACCTCCAGGGCAGGTTGCCTGGGTTGGTCACCATGTCCTCTCTGGTGGGCACTCGGGCAGATCAGGGGTTACTCGTTTCTTGGTGTAGGGGGTAGGGAACGGTCCTTGGTGGCTCTGCGCTGACTGTCTTCCTACATCAATACCTGCTGGTTTCTGTGTGCAGACTTGCTGTTCGGTGTTCCCGGGAAGTACAGCGGGGTGAGCCTCTACACCAGGAAGAGGATGGTCTCGTACACCATTACCCTGGTCTTCCAGCGCTACCATGCCAAGTAAGACCGTCGGCACTCGGGGCTCCTGGCTGGGCTGTGGAACGACTTGAGGCTTTGAGTAGTCCTTGTTCTGGTTTAGGGTGTCCAGAATGCCCCCCCGGAACTTGCAGTTTTCTAGCCTCCTGTTGAAAGGTTTATCTCTCTTAGACGGAAGGATGCTGTGTTCCCACATTTGAGTGGGGATGACCTGATACCTGGTTAAGAATAAGGCACTAACTATATGTTGGATAATTGAATAAAAAAAAGAAGGGACTAAGGCAAATTCATTGTTCTGGTCTTCCACTGATCTGATGTGAGTCTCTGGTAGGAGTCCCCAGCTGTGACTGCTGAGCCCAGTGTAGCCTCAGGCCTTCCCAGCAAAGTGCCGCCGCCGGCAGCTCCCTACCCAGGGGGAGAGCACTGGAGAGGCCTCCGATGGGCTCTTTGGGCCTTGGGCGCTCAGTGTACTGTGATAGATCAGGAAAGGGGGTTGAGGAAGAAGCTGGGGGAGCTCCTGAGACAGCTTTGTCCTTCTTCCAAGGCCACTTGGAAACTGTGGGGAAGGTCAGATACCACAGACAAGTTCCCTCTGGCCTGGGGAGGAGGGCAGCCCTGACGGGCCTTCTTGCCAGGGACTGTCTCTGCCCTTGGGCCAAAGAGGGACAGTCCACCTCCGCCCCCCACCCCTGCCCCGAGCAGGTTCCTCGGCAGCCTGCGGGCCCGCCTGATGCTGATGCACCCCAGTCCCAACTGCAGCCTGCGGGCGGAGAGTCTGGTCCACGTGCACTTCAAGGAGGAGATTGGCATCGCTGAACTCATCCCCCTCGTGACCACCTACATCATCTTGTTCGCCTACATCTACTTCTCCACACGTAGGTGCACAGTGCCGAGGCTGGGGGCATTCCGGGGCATTCCGGGCCACCCGCTTCCCTGCCTTCGGAGGGGGCCTGGGCAGAGAGGTCACCTTTGCCCAGTGGTCACAAAAGCCAGGGTTCCAGCAGAATCTTGGGCTTGGGTGGGTCCAGGCCTTCTCTGGCTTCTCTGGAAAAGACCCTTCCTGGGTTCGGAAGCGACACGCCATTTCTCTGAGACTGGGAAGTACATGTGGCTGTCCTTCTCTTGGGTTAAACTAGGGTCCTCCCTTCCTCAGATGTCAGGGCACACTCTACTCCTAGGAGATAAGTCTAGAAGGGCCCATGTGGGTCTGGGTCTGGGGGAGATGCTGCCTGGATGTTCTCTCTCTGCCCTCCAGGCAAGATTGACATGGTCAAGTCCAAGTGGGGGCTGGCCCTGGCTGCCGTGGTCACAGTGCTCAGCTCACTGCTCATGTCCGTGGGGCTCTGCACACTCTTCGGCCTGACACCCACCCTCAACGGCGGGTAGGTCCCCACAAGGCTCCCCTGAGCTTCAGGCCAGAGAACCTCTGAGCTTGCCCGGGACTGGATGCCTGCTCTTACCCCCATCTTCATGCTGTTATCTTGACATCGAAGGGGTGCTTCGTTTCCTGAACCTGATGGGGCTGACACCCCCTCCCCCGAGCCCTGGGTTCCACTGCCCCACAGCAGGGATCCCGGCGGGTATACCTCAGCTCTGTGCCCTGTCCATCATAGTTCCTCACCAGTAGTACAAGCCTCAGCTCCCGGAGAGCTAGTAGTTCTCCAAATAGCTTCTGCAGAGGTGAGGGCTCGAGGCTTCTCTCAACCCCCGTCTACTTAATCCCGACGGCTTGGCCTGTGGCGCGGCCGAGGGTTCCTGGCCATTTGCTCTGGCCAGCAAAGTCCAGTGTGGGAGGGACAGGGAGAGGAGCGCTCCGGCAGCCACGGTGTGGTGTGGAGATGGAGGCCGGGCTGCTTGCTGACGCTTGGCCAGGCTCCCAGGAAGTCACTCAGCAGCCTCCCGCTAGGCCACAAACCCCACAACCTTCCCAGGGCCCAAACCTGTGGAGAGGCAGCATGTGTTGGGGGCCTTCCTCAGCACTGTCCTCACTCTCTCCCTCTCTGTCCCCAGCGAGATTTTCCCTTACCTTGTGGTGGTTATTGGGTTAGAGAACGTGTTGGTGCTCACCAAGTCAGTGGTCTCGACCCCAGTGGACCTCGAGGTGAAGCTGCGCATCGCCCAAGGTAACACGGCTGGCAGTCGGGTGCAGGCTGGGCTTCCTGCTCTGGAGGAGGCGGGGTGCAGAACTCGCCCTTGCTCTGACCTCTAGTGTAACATGGTGTGGACCACCAGGCCCTGGGGCTTGTTAGCGTGTGCCCTGAGGAACCACGGAACTGCTGGACTGGACTTTCTCCTGGTTCAGGTGTCAGTAAGAACACAGCCGAACTCTGCCGCAGGGCTCATGTGTTCCACCGCCCTTTGTCCCTATGGGCACCTGGGGCTTTCTCTCCCCGGCCCCGCTGCGCGGCACCGGCCCGGGCTCCTGTGCTGGTCACGTCAGAGACGCTGCCTCCACAGCTGCCACGAGAGGCCCTTGTGACTCGGTGCCAGGAGTTGGGGATCAGGATTCTGGGGAAAGTGGGCAGAGGGCCTAGACCTGGAAGTCTGAACTCTTACACTTCCTCTGCCTAACCCCCGGTCTGTGGCAACAGGGCCGAGATCAGGCTGTTCGTTCATTCGACAAGCCTTCGTGAGCTGCTGTGAGAGGACAGGCCCTGCGCTAGATGGGGAGCTCTGAGGACACGAGGGGACGTGGCCCCTTACCCAGCAGGGGCTTGCTCTGGGGGAGGGGCGGGAGGAAGAACACAGCTAGCCCTCCATCCCTCGGGCCTTCCGCCATGTGGGCAAGCCCTTGCGGACAAGACGTGCCGCAGTGGGTGGCACTCCCCTTTTCTCTTGGGTTTGCTCGTGTCAGCACCCGGCTTCTCCTTTCCTCTGATGGCGGTCGTAGCGCTCGTCAGTACTCTCCAGCCCCTTCCCCGCGGGAGCTGTGCATGGTGGCAGCACCTAGAGCCTGGGTGCTGGGGGCGTCCTGCGCACGGGGCCACTGTGGTGGAACGGCTGCCTCAGAAGGCTGGGCATCCCCCCCGTGTGCTGGCCCCACGGTCCTGTTGTCCTCTGCAGGCCTAAGCAGTGAGAGCTGGTCCATCATGAAGAACATGGCCACGGAGCTGGGCATCATCCTCATCGGCTACTTCACCCTGGTGCCCGCCATCCAGGTGAGGCCTGAGGCCCGCCTCTTGGGTGAATGTGGAGCCAGCCTTTCAGCTCCCCAGCTGTGTGCGGGATGTACCTCTCAACAGAGACACCCTGGCGTTGGGACCTCTGCTGCCCAGACTGCTTTCCATGCACAGAGTGTTCCTGGCAGACCTGGTTCAGAAGTTCTGCCCAGTTCCAGGCAGACCTGTTTCTCATTTCTGAGGCAGAAGCCTGGCACTGGTCCCCTCCTCCTTCCTGGGCTTAGCCCTGACCCACATCTGCAGCCTCTAGGCATACAGCCCCCCGTAGAAGGGCCACCGCCCACTGCTCCGCGGGGCTCCTGCTCTTGGCCACGTGCCCCCCCTCCCGTGCAGCTCTGGGGCCGCGAGCAGGTGGAGGGGGACCTGCGCTGTCTGAACAGACTTGACTGACTTGACTTGAGGGGTTGCAGGAAGGGAGCTATGCATCTTGTTCTCCCCTTCCTTCCCCCAGAGCTGGCAGGCCTACTGTGTTGTGGGGGTGAGCAGAGAACATAGGGTGACCCAGGGGCCATCTGCAGGACACAGTGCCATCTTGGGACATTAGAGCCACCGAGAGCTGGGTCCTTTGTGTAGCGGGAGTTGTGGCGAAGGGCAGGGGAGGGAAGCTGAGATTGAGCAGGTTGCATCTGTTGACAGAGCTTGGAGAGCAGAGACACTACCGGTATTCAGGTTCAGGGCAGAAATTAATTCCCCCTGCCCTCTATCCCTCCTTTGGTGCTGTGCAATCCCTGGCCAGGAAGCTTTCTGAGAGTCCTGACATTGGGTCAGGCTCTAGGTAGGCATTGGTCAAAGGACTTAAGCAGGGCCAGAGGGTCAGTTGGGGAGGGCTTTTGGCAGAGCGGGATGGTGGGGCTCAGACCGTCCCCTCTAGGGGGTGGGAAGGTGTAGGGAGAGCACCCACCCTTTCCACCTTCTCTGGATAAAGGGGCGGTTGTCTCTGGTGCCCCCTGGTGGAGAGGGAGGGAGCAGCTGGCACTGCCGCTCCTTGGTCACTCCCAGACGCAGAACACAGGGATATCTCTCTTTCTCTCAGCTGGGCTTTGCCTGCCAGTGCCCTACAAATTCTGAAGTGCCTGCTGGCGGGGTGCTGCTTCTCAGGTGCTGGCCATGATATCATCGTGTCTTCTCATCTCTAATTGCAGGAGTTCTGTCTCTTTGCCGTTGTGGGCCTGGTGTCAGACTTCTTCCTTCAGATGCTGTTTTTCACCACTGTCCTTTCCATTGATATTCGCCGGATGGAGGTAGGAGTGTGCTGTGCCCTGCCCCACCTCCCTTCCTGGCCATGCTCAGGGCGTCCTGGGGTGAGAGCCTTGCAGATCTCGGTTGTGGGCCGCCTCTAGACAGCAAGCTCAAGCCCTAACCACTGCGCCCCCCACAGCTAGCGGACCTGAACAAGCGGCTGCCCTCGGAGGCCTGCCTACCCCCAGCAAAACCAGTGGGGCGGCCACGCTTCGAGCGGCAGCTGGCCGTGCGGCCCTCCACACCCCACACCATCACACTGCAACCGTCCTCCTTCCGAAACCTGCGGCTCCCCAAGAGGCTGCGCGTCATCTACTTCCTGGCCCGCACCCGCCTGGCGCAGCGCCTCATCATGGTACCTGCCACCCCTGCCCTGCCCTGTGAGGGCCAGCCCTCCATTCCCTCTGGACTTCTGCACTTTGCCTTGGAGGTGGGGGTGCGCCCTGGGCCCTCATGGCCCCAGGAAGCCGGGCTTTGAGAAGCTGCCCACCATACCGTCCTGCCCAGATCCTGGCTTCTGAGGTGATAAGCCTATCTCTGAGAGAAACAGCCCTGGGAGCATCGGGTAGAAGAGTCACCATCTCCCTAGAGGGACCCAGGACAGGAGCCTGGTTGATGGGGTGCTCCAGGATGTAAATGCCACGGTTCCCCTGCCACACAGTGCCCAGGCGTCAGAAAGTGCTGGCCAGAATCAGTCACTTGTTGGGCTGGGTGGAAGGAGAGGAGCAGGGCTGGCTACTGGCCAGCAGTGGCACTCCCGTAGAGCTGCAGAGAGAGAGAGCAAGGCTGAGGCCCTCCGAGGACTGGGGAAACCACGGGCGTCTCTGAAGCAGGTCGGTTAGCTGGTTCCTCCCACCATGCAGACCGTGGAAATGGTGTCTGCTTTCTGGCCTGAGCTGATAGACGGTGACTGGGGAAGTTCTAAGGGCGTTCTTTGTATTTCTAGGCTGAGAAACCCAAACCATGACCATGAAAAGGGAACTAGGTCCCTCCAGTGACATTTGGTCCAGGTGGTAGTGGGAGGACTTGGTGAAGCAGAAGGGAGTACAGATTGTGGCCTGTCCACCCCCAGGACTGAGGTCCCCGTGCTTCCTTCTGGCACGAGGGCCAAGGCTGCTGAGGATCGGGGCCACCTGGAGGCCCCGCTGAGCCCCCAGTTCCCCCCCTGCAGGCTGGCACAGTCATCTGGATCGGCATCCTGGTGTACACAGACCCAGCAGGGCTGCGCACGTACCTCGCTGCCCAGGTGACAGAACAGAGCCCGCTGGGCGAGGGCACACTGACTCCCATGCCTGTGCCTAGTGGGGTGCTGCCCGCCAGCCACCCGGACCCCGCCTTCTCCATCTTCCCGCCTGACGGGCCTAAGCTACTCGAGAACCAGTCGTTGCCTGGAGAGCCGCCCGAGCCTGGGGGCCCAGCAGAGGGCAACCCTGACAGCCCTGTCCCGGAGGTAACCTGGGGGCCTGAGGATGAGGAACTTTGGAGGAAGCTATCCTTCCGCCACTGGCCTACGCTCTTCAGCTACTACAACATCACACTGGCCAAGAGGTGAGCTGGACAGTGGCAGCTGCCGCCTCCCCACCTGGTGTCCGCTCATTGTCCCCAGAGCATCCCTTGCCCCTCAGGCAGGAGATCCATTACTTTGAATTCCTTTCAGAGAAACACCCATAGGGTTGTGAGGTAGGAACCAGTGCTCCAGGCCACCACGACCCAAGACACTGGCCCTGGGCCCTGCCCTGGGAAGTCACAGGTCGCTGTCAGCCCCTAGGCCCGAATGAGATCAAGCCCTCAGACATCACCCACTCTGGATGGGTGACAGAGGCAGCCTGCATGTAGTGGTGGCTCCGTGGGCGCTGGGTGCCTATCACAGAGCAAGGCTGGGTGTCCGACCTGGGCTGGGAGGGGCTTGGTTCTGCACCTCTGGCGCCCCCAGTGGGGAGAAGCCTATCCCGAGAGGGCAGGCTTGGGAGCAGGTTGAGCCAGTCCTGGTGGGAAGTGGGGAGGGGCCCTTTTGCAGGCACCCGGCTGAACACCTCCTACCCCGGCTCGCAGATACATCAGCCTGCTGCCTGTCATCCCGGTCACACTGCACCTGAACCCCAGAGAGGCCCTGGAGGGGCGGCACCCTCAGGACAGCCGCAGCGCCTGGCCCCCGAGACCGCCTGGGCCTAGTGGGCTCTGGGAGGCCGGGCCCAGGGCACCGGGGGTGGCACCGGCCCATGGCGACGTTACCCTGTACAAGTAAGGCTCCCTAGGGAGGTGATCGGGTGCGGGGGGGTGCAGGGGTGCGGGCACGCGGAACCACGCTCCTACCTGCACAGGGTGGCGGCGCTCGGCCTGGCGGCCGGCATGGTGCTCGTGCTGCTGCTGCTCTGCCTCTACCGCGTGCTTTGCCCGCGCAACTACGGGCAGCCCGGCAGCGGGCCCGGCCGACGGCGGCGCGGGGAGCTGCCCTGCGATGACTACGGCTACGCGCCGCCCGAGACGGAGATTGTGCCGCTGGTGCTGCGCGGGCACCTCATGGTGAGCGGATGCGTGGGGCGGGGCCAGGGCGGGGCTAGGGAGGGGGCGGGGCCAGCGTGTTGACACACGCACACACCCCCCCCCCAGGACATCGAGTGTCTGGCCAGCGATGGCATGCTGCTGGTGAGCTGCTGCCTGGCGGGCCACGTGTGTGTGTGGGACGCGCAGACCGGGGACTGCCTCACACGCATCCCGCGCCCGGGGTAGGTTCCACCCCCTCCCAGCCCTCCCCACTCTCTGACCGCGCACCCCACTCCGACCCCACTCCGACCCCACTCCGACCCCACTCCGACCTCACTCCGACCTCACTCCGTCTTCTGGCCCCTGGCAGGCAGCGCCGCGACAGTGGCAGCGCCTTCGAGGCACAGGAGAGCTGGGAATGGCTGTCGGACAGCGGAAAGGGGGGCCTGGAAGAGCCGGGGGACAGCCCTCCACTGCGGCACCGGCCCCGGGGCCCTCCGCCGCCTGCCCTCTTCGGGGACCAGCCAGACCTCACCTGCCTGATTGACACCAACTTCTCAGCCCAGCCTAGGCTTTTGGAACCCACGCAGCCCGAGCCCCGGCACCGGGCCGGCTGCAGCCGTGCTCGTGAGAACCCGGGCTACGACTTCAGCCGCCTGGTGCAGCGTGTGTACCAGGAGGACAGCCTGGCACCCAGCTGCACGCCAGCCCTGCGCCCGTCTTCCCCTGGGCCCGTGCTGTCCCTGACCCCTGAGGACGAGGGAGGCTGTCCTCCCGAGAAGGGCTCCCCTTCCCTGGCCTGGGCCCCCAGTGCAGACGGCTCCATCTGGAGCCTGGAGCTGCAGGGCAGCCTTATCGTGGTGGGGCGGAGCAGCGGCCGCCTGGAGGTGGGCAAGGGGCAGGGGGCGGGCTGTCCACGCAGGGGTTTTGGGGGGCCTCCCCAGCCAGCAGGTATTCACGGCCTCTGGTCTTGCAGGTGTGGGACGCCATCGAGGGCACACTGCGCTGCAGCAGCGAAGAGGTGTCCTCAGGCATCACGGCCCTCGTATTCCTGGACAAAAGGTGAGAGCGCCATGCTGCCTGGTCCCTTCCCAGATATACCGTTCCTGGTCCCTTCCCTGCTGTGCGATTGGCCCTTCTCAGTATTCAGCCCTGTGACACGTGAACAGCAGGTAGGCCACCACAGATGGGGGTGTGGGGAGGTGACGACTGAAGTGCTGACACCCGCGTCTCCAGCCTGGCCATGGGTGTCAGTGCCTCCAACACTTGGAATTTCTTCCTCTGTTGCTTGTTCTCTCCAGTTCAGGGAAAGCGCCCCAGGTGTCTGCCCAGCCCTCAGAGCTCCTGGCGACCGTAGGCTCTCCTCCTCACCCTCCCCGCTCCCCCTGCACCCAGCCTTCGCAGGCTCTGGCCTCAGCCCTTCCTGTTCAGGCTTGTAGGCATGCACTGCCAGGTACCGGCAGAAGATTTTGAACTCCACTCACTTTAGAGCTTTGGGACCCCTGGGCAAATGCCCCTGTCTCTGCCTAGGAATTCCTGGGCAGTGAAGAAATCCTTTTCTTTGTGGAAAAGGGAAGTGTAGGGGCGCCTGGGTGGCTCAGTTGGTTAAGCGACTGCCTTCAGCTTGGGTTGTGATCCCAGAGACCCAGGATTGAGCCCCACATCGGGCTCCCTGCTCGGCGGGAAGCCTGCTCCTTCTCTAACTCCCCCTGCTTGTGTTCCCTCTCTGGCTGTGTTTCTCTCTGTCAAATAAATAAAATCTTTAAAGAAAAAAAAAAGAAAAGGGAAGTGCAGTGGCAGTGCTTGGATCAAAGCTGCTTTTCAAGGGGAGACCACAGTGCCTCCTGCCACTGCAGCACGCACAGTCCCCTTGGGGCCCATCTCCCGCCTCAGAAGCCCCTCCTCAGCTTTAGGCTGTGAGGACTTTTGACTCAGTCTTATCTGTTCTCCAGGTGCCACTTTACACGTCAGCTCTTTTACCCTCATGACCACCGTGCGAGGCAGGTGGTTGTCCCCATTTCAGAGATAAACAAACACAGGCAGAGTAGAGTTGCAGCCTGGGTCCCCGGCTTCAGCACTTACGTTGCCTCCTGGCTGTGGTCCCTACATCCGTTCCCATATGTCCGGTGGAGCTGACCGGTCAGGTGGCCACCGTGCTCGGCCCCCAGCCCGGCTGCTCTGAGGGAGAGCCACTAGCAGCCAGTCTTCTCTTCCAGGATTGTGGCTGCCCGGCTTAACGGTTCCCTGGATTTCTTCTCCTTGGAGACCCACACTGCCCTCAGCCCCCTGCAGTTCCGAGGTCAGAGGGCCTGTGCCCGGCAGGGGTCTGCACCCGGTGGGGGGGCGCGGGGGTCCGGAGTGCGGCAGCTGCCTACAGGGTGTTTCCTCAGAGACCCCGTTCTTGGCCTTCTCCAGGGACTCCAGGGCGGAGCAGCTCCCCCTCATCCCCTGTGTACAGCAGCAGTGACACGGTAGCCTGTCGCCTCACCCACACTGTGCCCTGTGCACACCAGAAACCCATCACAGCCCTGAAGGCCGCAGCTGGGCGACTCGTGACCGGGAGCCAGGACCACACGCTGAGAGTGAGGGTTGGCTCCGTCTTGTGGGGGCTGGGGTGGCCTAGCCCGGGATGGCGAGTGTTCGGGGTCAGCCAGGGAGAGGATGCAGAGAAGGGATTTCCTGGCCAAAACGGAACTGGAAAGCCACCTAAGACCAGAAGCTGATGCCCACCCCTGCCCCAGGTGTTCCGTCTGGAGGACTCGTGTTGCCTCTTCACCCTGCAGGGCCACTCAGGGGCCATCACAGCTGTGTACATTGACCAGGTAAGGGGGCCAAGGGTGGGGTGCTGGGGTACCAAGCCATGGCCTTTGTTTTGGACTGCAGACAGTTGGCCTCCAGAAACCAGAGTGGGAGGACCCCCACCCCCTCAGGGCACCGGGATACCCTCGTGGACAGAGGTATTCCCCCAGTGACCCGGCTCCCCGGGGCCTGTTCCCCTAGACCATGGTGCTGGCCAGTGGAGGACAAGACGGGGCCATCTGTCTATGGGATGTGCTGACGGGCAGCCGGGTCAGCCACATGTTCGCTCATCGTGGGGACGTCACCTCCCTCACCTGTACCACCTCCTGCGTCATCAGTAGTGGCCTGGATGACCTCATCAGCATCTGGGACCGGAGCACCAGCATCAAGCTCTACTCCATTCAGCAGGTGGGCAGGTTGGGGGCCACAGAATTCTTGTTTTAGGGAGGGATTCGAGGCACAGAGCTGATCCTGTCTTTGTCTCCAGGACCTGGGCTGTGGTGCAAGCTTGGGGGTCATTTCCGACAACCTGCTGGTGACTGGCGGCCAGGGCTGTGTCTCCTTTTGGGACCTAAACTACGGGGACCTGTTACAGACCGTCTACCTGGGGAAGAACAGTGAGGCCCAGCCCACCCGCCAGATCCTGGTGCTGGACAATGCTGCCATTGTCTGCAACTTTGGTAGCGAGCTCAGCCTGGTGTATGTGCCCTCCGTGCTGGAGAAGCTGGACTGAGCAGGGCTGGGAGCTGCGGTGCACAGCTGAGTCTTCCGGAAGCTGTCTCTGAACTGTCTTGTCCTGCCTCATGACTGTAATAATATTAAACCTTTTTTTTTTTAATCCTATCTGCCACGGAGCTTTCGAGCCATTTGCATCTTCCTTATAGAGCTGCCGCCCCACTGCCGCACGCCCTCCCTGTGCCCAAACCCCAGCACTTGCTCATGGGCTTCTGCAGGCGGCAGCTCCTGGCCTGCCTCCCTTAACCCTTCAGAGGCGTGGAAGCCAAGGACGGCCCCGTGGTCCTCCCATGGCCTGGCCACATCCAAGTTCACTAAGGGGACATTTGGCACGGTGACTGAAGCTCTGGGTCCCTCCCTAAGGCAGCAACAGGCAGACACTGGCCACAGAACAGGTTCATTACTTTAATAGCAAAGAGCTGAAAAACATCAGGTCCCACAGAGGAGCAGAACCTAACCCAAGGCCCGCAAGGCATCTCCACCCCACAGGGGTGCGGGCCGGGCCAGGTTGCGCTAAAGGCAGCAGGAATGGGAGTTAAGAGACCAGGCCCACTGGAGGCCCTGCTAGGGTGGGCAGACCGGTGCGGGAGATGATGTAGTGTAAGTACCAAGCAGGCAAAGCCTTTTCAGGTCTTGTTGAGTGTCCAGAGCGGATCCAGAAGGCTGAGGGGGTCATCAGTGGGCCGTGCAGCCCGCAGACCCTGACCATTATGGGCCTGCAGAAAGTTTTGCTTGCTCATCCGCTGCTTTCCTCGCAAGGAGTTGTCCAGAGAGAAGGCCTCGGGAGTTAGGGAGGCCAGTAGCTCCAGGGAAGAGGAGGGGGGCTCCAGGCTGGGGGCCTCAGATACTGGCTGTTCCTCCTCAGGCTGGGGGGCCTCAGGCTGGGGTGAAGAGGCGGGGGGTGGGGAGGAGGACGGGAGCTGAGCAGACTCCGGGAGGCTGACTGGTGGCAGGCCCGGGGGTTCTATGGGGCCTGGGAGGCTGCTGGCCGGGGAATCCAGGCCCCCGGGAGGCCGGATGCTCAGCTTGGCGATGGTGGCCTGGATGGAGCTGATGGGCACATCCCCACCAAGGACCAGATCCTGGGAGTCCTGAGGAAGGTGATTCTGGGAAGACAGAAGTGGGTGGAGACCAGTCTGCAAGGCCAGGGCTGACCCTGCCAGCCCCGAGGACTCCTTCCTCACCTTCTGGCTGACACTTGTGCCAGCCGATGGTCTGCCCGGAGGGGGCACGCCATGGCGCTGCAGGACTTGCTCCACATGTCTCACCACCGCCTCGTGGCAGAACCTGAGGTGCAGCTGGAGAGGGCCCTCTGCTTGGTCAGCAGCACAAGGCCCCGCTGCCTCGGGGCCAAGGGCCCCTCCTGCCCCCTCCTGCCCCCCCCCCCGCCCGACCCTTACTTTCTCCTGCAGCATGTGCTTCCTCTGCTGCCGCATGCGCCGCACCAGCCGAGGGAGCTCGGGGATCCCGTTCCCAGCCTCCACCTCCTGCACGGCGGCGTAGAGCAATGCGAAGGCTCCCGTGCGGCCCACCCCCGAGCTGCAGCATGAAGGGGCTGTAAGCAGGGCTCAGGGCTGAGGCACCATGGGGCACGCGGCCGCTGCCCGCCTGGGCCATACCCGTACCTGCAGTGCACGATGACGGGCGTGTGCAGGGGTCGCTGGTGCAGGTAATGCGCATGCACCTCCTGGATGAAGCGCAGCAGGTTGCCAGGGCTGTCTGGTAGGCCTCTGCAGGGTATAGGCGGGAGCCGTGAGCCCAACCTCAGCGGCCGCCCCTGCTGTACCCCCCACCTCCCCCTGACCAGGGACGGCAGACGCACAACTCAGGCCAAGTGGGGAAGTGGAGATGCACCAGCGAGCGCTTAAGGCTCTGGTCCCGGAACTGCAGGCTCAGCACCCGCTCCACGTGGGTCTCGGTGGCTCGGACGCTGCTCAGTGCCAGGCTTAGGGCACCATGCACCATGGGCTGGCCCCTCTCGGTGGGGAAATAGCGGGCCACCTTTTGCTGAGAGACCAGCAGGCAAGGCAGTTAGAGGTGCTCTTCCAGGGTGCTTCCTGGGCAGCCCCCTCCCCCTCGCCCTCTTACCTTCTCCATCTCGGCCTCAGACACCAGCATGACAATGACCGACACCTTCTGCTCGTGCACCATGAGCCAGAAATCCGCAGCCGTGCCAGGCAGTGGCGCCTGGGTGGCCACCAAGGGCGGGCAGTAGGGGGAGAGCCCCTCCACGCGGCTGGCATTGATGTAATCGTCCTTGCCTGAGCGCAGCACCACGCGGTTACTGTCGTAGGGCATGACATCCTGGTGCCGGTTCTTCAGGGAGTAGCAGCGGGCGATGGCGATGGATCGGCCGCGGGCGTCGTGCTCCTGGGCATCCTGCAGCTCTCGCCACACAGCGTCCAGGGCCCCCGCATCCCCCAGCTGGCCTCGAAAGGCCTCCAGCTCCCGCTGCAATTGCTGCAGCCTCTCGGGGTGCTCATAGGGGTCCCGCTCGATCAGCCGCAGGGCCTGTGGCCGGCGGCCCTCGGCTGCGTCCACCTTTGTAGGCTGCAGGAGGGGCTGCCCACCCCCAGGGGGCTGTGTGCCTCCATGCTGACTCTCTGGGCTGGAAGACAGCAGATCTGCGGCTGCAGTGCCCCGGCGCACACACGGGGGTGGCTCAGCAGCAGGGGGCCGAGGTGGCACTGGGCTGGGCCCTGGTGATGGGGCAGGTGAAGGCACCAGGTGGGGGTTCGGGGTGGGCTGGCCTGAAGGTGAGGGGCCTCTGATGGAGAGAGGGGCCGCTTGGGGGCCCAGAGGCCTGGGGGAAGGGGCAGGACCGTATGCCAGGGTGGGATGGGGAGACTGAGGTGGCCCAGGGCTGGGGAAAGGCAGAGCCCCTGAGTGGGGGGGCAGAGGGTCCTGAGAGGGTCCTGGGTAGAGAGGGGTATGCAGGGGTGGTGTTGGCTGTCCCAGGAGACCAGGCTGAGGAGCAAAAGGATAGGAAGCTTGTGGGGGGACCCGCCCTGGAGCCTGGGGTGGGAAAAAGTTCGGATGCTGGAGTGGAAGAGGCTGCTGAGGGGGCTGGGGCCCAAACGCCACTCCTGCAGGATGGGGCTGGGGCCCAACCCTCGGGGCTGGAAAACCTGGGGGAATCCCAGGAGGAAAGTGGTGCTGGGGTGGGGGAGCTGTGAGGGGCGGCTTGGCCCCCATAGGGTAGGTGTAGGGCGCAGGCAGTAGCTGCGGCTGGGGGGGGGGCACTGGGAAGCAGGGCTGGGAAGGAGCAGGGCTGGGATTTGGCCGTGGTGCGGTGTGGCTGGAGATGGGGGCCTGGACACTATCTACCGTGGTGGTGGCTGGCCGAACCCCCAAGGCCATCTCAGGGCCCGAGAACTGGGGAGGTGGGGCTGAGGGCAGACCTGCAACTGGCAGGGGGGGCCCTACCCCCCTGTAGGGACTGCTCACCACACCATGCTGTGGGGAAGACCGGGGCACAAGGCCCAGCTCCGGTGTATAGGCAGGGGCTGGGTAGAGGGCAGGTCCAGGGGCCATGGCCATTGCAGGGTGGCCTGGGACCTGGGAGGCCCTGGGCTGCAACACCTGGGTAGCACCCGAGTAGGTACCAGGAGGTAAGGGACCTGAGAGATAGTGGGGTGCTGGGCCCGCAGAGCTGGGGAAGGGGCTGGGAGGAAAGTGGAGTGGGGTGGCAGTTCCCAAGTAGGTGTCGGGTGGCCGTGGGCCAGCCACCATGTCAGGGGGCAGGCTACGCAGCTCCTCGGGCAGGTCTCCTGTCTCCACTGTGTCCCCCTCCTCCCTCCGGGGCAGCAGTGGCTTCGGGGCCGTGGGCCGTGGGGGCGGCTTCTTCTTCAGCTCCCTGTGGAACAAGGTCAGGAAGGAGTGGAGCCAGAGCCCCATCGCCTAGCCTGGGTCTGGGCTGGAGCCGCCCCGAGGCCACACCCACCTGTCGAGGAGCTGCTGGCGAGCAGCCTCGCGGGCCTGGCAGGTGGACTGGGCCCGTTCCAAGAGAGCAGCCACCTTGCTCTCCAGGTCCGCGTAGAAGTCCTTGCCCTCCTGGGACTTCTTCATCAGGTCCTCATAGGCTTCGTAGGAGGCCACCAGGGTCTGCAGCGTGGAGTTCCACCTGGTGGGCAGAAAGGCCAGCAGGAGGTGAGCAGCTGAGCCGGGCTCTGGGCGGGAGCCTGGGCTGGAGCGCGGGGCCAGACACTGACTTTTGGTCCAGGTCACTGAGCACCCGCCGCACGGCCGCGTACTGCACGTTGGCCTCTGTCAGCGCCCGGAGGACGTTGTCTTGTGCGGCCAGGTTCTGCTCCAGGTATACCCTCAGCTGGTCGTACTTCTTCAGCTGCTCCTCAAACAGCTTCTGAGAGAGGGGTGGGGGTGTGGGGGAGACACTCAGGCCTTGCCACTTCAGGATGGGGGCGCAGCATCAGAGACTGTTCCCGGCTCACCAACCCCACCTTCATCTCGGAGTGGTCGGCAGTAACCAGCGAGGCCGTGATATCATCCTTCTGGATCAGCTCCCGCAGCTGCTGCTCCAGAGACACGCGCTGGTCCCGCATCTCCTGCACCTTGGCCAGGATGCGCTTCAGGTTCTGCAGCACAGCCTTGTCCTCTGGGAGCAGCAGTGGTGGGTGAGACCAGAGGCTCCAGCTCCGAGTCCCTTCCCTTGGGCATGGGACGGGGGCAGAGGAGCTCACCCGGGGTGAGGGCCGGCGTGGGCAGGGCAGCCCGGACCTGGTCCAGCGGCCCGCTGAGCAGGCGCAGGTTGCCCACGTGCAGATTCATGGCCCGGTGCAGCTCGCTGTTGGTGAAGGAGGCCTTCTCGTGGACCTCCATGTACTTAGCCCAGTCTCGCCTCACTTCGGCCAGCTCTGCCTTGGAGCCCACCTGGCTGGCCCCAGCCTGGCCCAGGGCCTCCTGCAACTTCTGCTCAAGCAGCTCGTCCTCCTCCAGCAGCTCCCTGATGTCCTTCAGGGAGGCCTCCACATCCGTGAACACACCTGACAGCACTGGGGGGTGTTTGGAGGTGGGGAACAGCTCCTGAGGCAGCCACACCAGGCACGCAGCTCACGTCCATCCCCAGGGAGACAGGACCACCCGCATGGTCAAGGGCTGGTGTGTGGCCCCAGGCTCGCTAAGCAGGGCAGATACAGTGTGCAGGGACCCACGGAGGCGTGGGGGTGGGTGCTTGCACAGCCTCCATCCTCACTGAACACAAGGCCACTGCAGAGGACTTCCACCACCCTCCTGCTTCTCCCCCTTGCTCACCTTGCATGGACTGGACAAGGTTCCTGACGGTGTCGGGCCGGACACTGAGAGCCGCACACTTCTCCATGAGCTGGGGTGGGATGTGGCTGTACATGTCAAGATTGTCCACGGTCTCAGGGTCCAGCTGCATTGAATCCATGAACTGACTGCGGGGGTGTGGGGAGGGCAAAAGGACCAGGTGGGCGCTGACCCAACTCTCCCTCCTTTTGCGAGGAAAGCCCCCACCACTGAAACTAGGTGTGAGATTCTAGCAGAGGCAAATCAGCATCCTGACCTCCACTACTGGAGGTCTAGCCTGGCCCCACAGAACACACCTGGGGCACTGTCGAAAACAATGGGACACAGGAACATCGCCCTCCCGAGCCGGTGACTGTCCCCCTTTAAAATCTAGCACCCAAGACCACTGGCAGGAAGGGCAAAGCTAGGAAACGTGACACAAGACGACATTCACTCGTCCACTCCCTGCTGCAAGCAACACTGGGGACCCTGTGGAGGTCTGCTGTGTCCCCACCCCCCGCCTCCCACCTCCAGCTCAGCACTCACTCCAGGACCTCATTCTTGTCCTCAATCTTGGCCACCATCTCCCGAAGCAGCTTGGCCTTCTCCTCACTGCCAAAGTGACAAAGCAGTTGCTGGAAGCTAAGTCTTGAGACCTCCCAACCCCATCTGTGCTAAGAACAAGCTAGGCCCACCCACCTACCTGTAGAGCGACGAGGCTTCGTGGGCAGCCATGGGTACCAGTTTGGCAAAGATGTCAGGGCCTGTAACAGCGGGGTCTGTGGGGTTCACTGGTAAGGGCTTCACCAAGGGAGCGCCTGGGAGGGAGAGGAAGAACAGTGGAAACCAGCCCCACACGAGCCTCAGATCTCCCTCTGTTCTATACTCCCATCTTCCTGCCCTCCCCCGGTCCTCTCCCAATCCTCAGCTCCAGACCTTTTACAGGCTGAAGGGTGTCCAGTGCTGGGACAGCCTCGTGATAGATGAAGTCATTGTCCTTTTTGGCAGAATTGTACCTGGGGTCAGAAGGGGAAGTGGGGAGTCCAGCAATTAGGTCACTGCTCTCCGCTACTGGTGGCTTCCTCCCAGCGATGCAGGTGAAGGACCAAGACCCTTCCCAGCCCCAAGACTCACTTTCCCCCAATGACGTCCATAGCAAAGCGCAGTGCATCCTGCACGGTGTCAGGCTGGCCCTGTAGGACGGGGATGGGAGGGGACTCAGTACCAATCAAAGCCAGTGACCGGACAACCCTCAGCCCCAGCAGGCTCACTCTAGGCTGTCTCAGGGCCCTGAGGGGCAGACAGACTCTTCCTCAGCTTTACCTTGGCCAACTTGATGGCTTCATTGAGCTTGTCCAGGGCACTCTGGAAGTATGCAACCTGTGGGGGGCAGTAGGCAGAGCCCAGTCCATCCTTCCCTCCTTCTGCCACCCCATTAAGCCCTGCCTGGCCATGAGGTGTCCCACTAGAAGACCAGGAGCTGAGGAAGCAGCCAGGCATCAGCCCCGCCAACAGCACTGAGTCTGGCATGCCAGCTGGCTCCACCTTACAGTTGGCCCCCCACCAGCCATCCCCACTGCAGTCCCCTGGGGACAAAGGTAAAGCAGATGGGACAACACAAAAGAAACACCAGGCCTGCAGCTGGAGGATGGCCAAGGATGTGGGGGTGAGGGATGGTGAGGAGAGCCTCCCCCTCCCCTGTAAGGGAGGGACCCCTCTAGCACCTCATGGACAAGGCTGGAATCAGTCCAAACCCCTCCTTGTCAGCGGGTGCTCACTCACCCGCTCCCCAAACTTCTGCTGCTCCTCTGCCTGCTTCCCCATGTGCAGCTGGAGGAAGAAAGAAGAGATGCCACTACTTATTTCCCAAGTGGTGCCCACCCCACCCCGCCCCAGCAGTCACGGTGCTCGCACATGAGCCACAGCGGCGAAGTAGTAGATCTTCATCTGGACAAGCTTCTTCCAGTCCTTCTGGATCCGGCCCAGCAGTGAAGCAGTGTCAGGGTTCTCCAAGGCCCGGCATGCCTCCTTGTAGTAATCTACCACCTGGGGGCCAGGATGGGGTCGTGAGTGGGGGTCAGGAGTAAACTGAAGGCCTGCGCTCAGTCCCTTGAGGGCCATCATCCACCCCTGCCCCTACCTGTGCACTGATGCGGGCTACTAGAAAGCTCTTCCTGTTGTCCAACATTGACTTCTCTAGAAGGCACTCCTGAGCCTGGCCCTGGGTGGACAAATGCAGAGACCTTACTCTTCCCATCAGGGGACCACAGAGAGCCCTTGCCCTGTCCTCTCTCCTCCCACCTTCCCTACTGTCAAGAACCGTCCTGCTCTAATCCACCCGGGGCTCAAAAGATCAAAGTGAACGCCCCACTGCCATGTGCACAGGGCCTGGTCCAGGACCCAGCGCTGGCAGTCCCCTCCCCTGGGTTGAACTGGGCCCCAACGGGAGCACCTCCTCACCAGCATGAGATTGACGTTGAGAGTGAGGATCTGGCGACTCATGTCCACGCTGTAGGCATGGGGGAAGTGCTCACGCAGGTAGGCAAAGGCACCTGCCGCACACTGGAAATGCGTACAGGAGACCTTCATGCCCTGGGAGGGAAGAGGACAATGATGGCCAGAGGCAGAGCCAGACAGCTGCCCATGTCCACTCCCATGGGACAGGATGCAAACTCTGGAGGCGAAGAACACTTAGCCCCCTCTTCCCTAGTTTTGTCCCATGTCCCACCCACCGCCCTCCCCTCCTCACCTCCTCAGACACCCGCTTGTCCATGGCCCCCAGCATGGAATGCAGCGCCCCTGGGGAGTCAGAAGACAGGTGTCAGAGCCAGCCTGAGGCTACTCCCTGAGCTGCTCCATGCCTTTGTTGCATGTAAGGCCGGGGAAGACAAGAGTCTGAGAACTGGGGCAGTTGGTCCAAGAACACCCAGAAGGGGAGACTCCCCCCTACAGCACCCAGCCTAAAGTTCCAGTCTTGAGACCCCAGGGATGCCTACACAGGACCTGGGTCCCCAGGCTTCTCCCCTGAGCCACACTGAGGCTAAGTCATCAGGACTGATAGCAGGGCTAGATCAGGCCAGCCTTTTTCTCCCAACTGCAACAGCCCAAAGCCATAGGAGAGTTAGTGCTCTCCGGTCAAAGCAGAGAGGTCACCGCTCCTGACCAGAGCACACAGCAGCAACACCGCACGGCAGCCACAGCCCAGAGGAGCTTCTCCCCAGCAGGGTGGCTGCCCAGGCCCAGAAAAGAGGTGCGAGCATAGCTATGGGGAAGGTGGTGAAGGGGTCAGAATCCAGGGCTCTTCTGTCCATGAGCCCACTGCCTTTGTGTGGCCTTCTGCTGAGCTGAGATCCCAGGTCAGCAGGGCTGGGAGGTAGGGACATGGGGAATGTGTTAGGCAGCTCACCAAGGTTGTAGAGAATGCAGGCCTGCTCATACTTGATGTCCTCATGGGCCACAGACTTGCCAGAGAAGATCTCAGTCCTGCAGACATGCCACCCCCATCATCTTAAGGGAAGGAGCTGGCCGAAGCCTTGAGGCCAGGTGAGAGGACCAGCCACCCCAGTGCAGGTCAGAGGGAGGCCTAAGGAGACCACACCAAGCCACTCCCCACCCTCTGTGGCAAGGAAGAGGGGAGGGGATTGGGGCAGAGAAGGGGACATCCCCACCATCCAAATACCATGGGCTGCCCCAGGCACCCTCCAGGCTTCCCTCCAAGCCCTGCCTGCCAGCTCTCACCAGGTGACAGGAACGGCGGCCTCCTGGCCCGAGCCCATGGGGACCCGACTCTGCAGGTAGTGGAGCTGGCCCAGGTACTTGCGGAGGACACTGCAGCCCTCAAAATCCCGTGGGACTCGGACAGCATTCTGGGGGACAATGGGAGAAGCAAGCCTGCCATCACTTAGGGTACAGTAGAGGCAGGTCTGCCTGTCCACAGAGGCACCATAGAGAAATCTGCCTCTGAGATAGGACACCGCAGGCTCCAACAGATCCAGAGAAAGCCCACAGCTATGCCTGCAGCTGTTCAACCACCGCCCCACCAGCTGGGCTGGCTGGCTGAGTCCGTCCCACCTTCCCAGAAGACAGTTCTACAACAGGCATTAAAAATGTTCATGTACCTGATGCTGACCCATGGTTCTGTATCTAAAACATACAGTAAAAGATACCCAGAGAAGGAAATGCTTGATGAGCATATAAGGATATTTACCACAGTATTATTAACCGGGTCATATATTGGATGTCACCAAAATTTCCATTAAAGTGGACTGTTCAAATAAATGACGTCAAGAGTACCCACAAAAAAAAGAAAACACAGCCACAAAGACTAAAGACGGGAGTCTCTCTTATGTTTACATGTTCATGACCTGTTTATTGAGTCAGGAAAAAAAAAAAGGTAACAGATGAGCATTATGGTTTCATTTATGTAAAATCATATAGATACTGACAGCCAACTAGGTATATATACAAATATAAAAGATTCTAAAAAGTTAAGTCCAAAATGTTAAGTGATTACCACCGGGTAACAGGGTTTAAGTAACTTATCCTATTCTATACATACATATAAAGAAGTGCATTTCTTTGTACTGTTTACTTTTTCACTTTTTTCCTATTTTTTAAAAATTTTTAAAATTTAATTTAACATATAACGTATTATTAGTTTCAGAGGTAGAGGTCAGTGATTCATCAGTTGCATATTAACCCCCAGTGCACGTTATACCACGTGCCCGCCTTAATGCCCTTCACCCAGTTACCTCAGCCCCCACTCCTCCCCCACTTTTGCTTTTTATAAAAAATAAAGCTGGGCGCCTGGATGGCTCACTGGGTTAAGCCTCTGCCTTCAGCTCAGGTCATGATCTCAGGGTCCTGGGATCGAGGCCCACATCGGGCTCTCTGCTCAGCAGGGAGCCTGCTTCCCCCTCTCTGCCTGCCTCTCTGCCTACTTGGGATCTCTCTCTGTGTCAAATAAATAAATAAAATCTTTAAAAATAAAGAGAAAGAAAGAAAGAAAGAAGAAAAGAAAAGAAACAAAACGAAACCTCAATCTTTAAAAATAAGTAAATAAGGGGTGCCTGGGTGGCTCAGTTGGTTAAGCAACTGCCTTCGGCTCAGGTCATGATCCTGGAGACCCGGGATCGAGCCCCGCATCGGGCTCCCTGCTCAGCAGGAAGCCTGCTTCTCCCTCTCTCACTCCCCCTGCTTCTGTTCCCTCTCTCGCTGTACTTCTCTCTGTTGAATAAATAAATAAAATCTTTAAAAAAAGAAAAAAAAGGTAAATAAATAAATAAATCAAGCAACCAAGCTATTCCCATTTTGGGGAAATAAAACAAAGTGGATGAACCCTGCACTCAAACAGAAGAAGAGACAACATCCTCTCCAAGAAGCAGGTGCACAAAACAAAGAAGGGATAGGCTAGAAGCACTGCCCGTCAGTGGACACCCTCACCCCGACCTGCTGGAGAGAACAGCACCCCACCGCCTCTGGGGACTTCAGCAGCCACTGGGCCCAGCGGAGAGATGACCAGCACTGGCTCATAGAAACCCTCCTTGGCGGACACCACACTCCAGAGCTGGGCTCAAGGCCTCGGCCTCGGATGCTCTCAGAAGCGATAGCAGGGCCAGTTGGCCCCAGTCCCACTTAACAGTGCTCCCCAGGGCTTCAGGCTCCTCTCTAAGCAGGAATGTAAGATGTAGGCTCCGTCCCTGAGCAGCCTCCAGAAGACCCAAAGCAAGGATGAGGCGTGTCCACAGCCATACTGCTGTGGTGTGACCCATCCCTCAGGCCAGGCCTTCTGGAATCCAGTCACCACCCGCTCTCCATCAGAACCGCTGCCAGAACCGAATGCCACATGGACTTAATATTCTCCTCTAGGCTGACCCTTTTGTTGAAGCGGAGCCACATCCTAAGCAGTCGCCTCTCTGAAACAACAGGGTTGATGTACGAGCTACACATTTTTTTTTTAATACTCATTAAAGCATATACAGAAAGACCAAAGCAGAAAACATTTCTCTCCGTGCTTCCTAAAACCATCTTTGGGAAACAATGGAAGCAACCCGCCCTCCACACCACACAACTCCACAGCATTTTTAATCCAGCCAGGGATGAGGTCCCTGTTGTCATGCCCCACCTGCCGTGATCTCGGCACCCTGCAGGGCTCTGCGTGGGGAGCAGCTGGCAGAGCCGGAGGGGCTGAACCAATAGCAGAGAGGTAAGGAAGCTCTGAGACCACACCACTCCCAGCCCCCTACCACGTCCCTCGCATGCCTGCCAGCTTTATGCCCTATAAATCAAGAATTGATCTCAGAGTTGCAAGTGGAAGGTCTTCTTAGACACAACTCTTCCAGACCCTGCTTTACAGATGAGGAAACTGAAGCCAGATCGGATAAAGAGGATTGCCTGCCTACAGTTCCCCAAGTTTTATCTGCTTTCCATCTCCAGTGGGTGCCTGGGTGGGTTGGTTGGTTGAGCATCAGACTCTTGGTTTCAGCTCTGATCATGATCACAGGGTTGTGGCATTGAGCCCTGCATTATTGGGCTCTGTGCTCAGTGCAGAGTCTGCTTGAGAGTCTCCCTCTGCCCCTCACCCACCTCCAGCTATATCACTCTTCTGTCCCCCCAGGCACGCATGCTCTTGCTCTCCCTCCCTCTCAAGTAAATAAATACACCTTAAAAAAAAAAAAAAAAAAAAAAAAAAAAGATCTGCAATGGACTCCTATGTAGCTCCCTTAACTGGAGCCTTCCGCTGTTGAAACTCTTCCGCCAATTTTTCCAAAGTAAAATAAGCAAACTGGCACTTGGCCTTGATAATGCGGTCTCTGCAATGCTGCAGGTGGTACAACGGCTTCTTGCTTGAGAACTGAGTCTACATCAGCTCTTCTAGCTCTCATTCCCATACCTGCTGCTCCATTAACTATCTCTGATGACCCACCATGTGCATGGCTGGGACTATACCACCTCAGGAGGCTGAGGGAGGCATTAATAAGTCACATGGAAGCATGAAGGTCTCACTCAAAACTGCCAAATGAGAGCCCCATTCCAGCATCACACTTCCAGGAGCTCTCATGAAGCCTCTCCTTCACTGGGCATCTTGTTGCTTTTTTCCCCCAGGAAAATGAACTCAAATACTATTGGAAAGAAAACAACTTATAAAATAAATTGTTCAGGGCAGCTGACTGGCTCAGTCGGAGGACTGTGCAACTCTTGATCTTGGAGTCATGAGTTTGAGCCCCATAGTGAATGTAGAAATTAAAAGTAAATAATAAACAAAACAATTGCTCGATTGCTTTTCTCTATGCTAACTGTAACAGGTGGAAAATATAAAAGAAGGGAGAAGGGGACTCAATAATAGCAACTACAATTAAAAAAAAAAATGTCTTGGGGCATCTGGGTCTTAGTTAAGCATCTACTTTCAGCTTGGGTCATGATCCCAGGGTCCTGGGATCGAGCCCCACATCAGGCTTCCTGCTTCTCCCTCTGCCTGCCACTCCCCTACTTGTGCTTGTGCTCGCTCTATCAAATACGTAAAACCTTGAAAAAAAAAAGTACTTTATTGCTAAAAAAATGCTCATCATCTGAACTTTCAGTGAGTTGTAATCTTTTTGCTGGTGGTCTTGCCACCGTACTAATGACTGATCAAGGTGGTGGTCGCTAAGGTTGGGGCAGCTGTGGCAATTTCTTTTTTTTTTTTTTTTTTTTTAAAGATTTTATTTATTTGACAGAGAGAAACACAGCCAGAGAGGGAACACAAGCAGGGGGAGTGAGAGAGGGAGAAGCAGGCTTCCCACCGAGCAGGCAGCCCGATGTGGGACTCGATCCCGGGTCTCTGGGACCATGACCTGAGCCGAAGGCAGTTGCTTAACCAACTGAGCCACCCAGGTGCCCCAGCTGTGGCAATTTCTAAGTAAGATAGCAATAAGGTCTGTTCTATTGATTGGCTCTTCCTTTTACGAACAATTTCTCTGGAGCATGTGATGCTGTTTGAGAACATTTTACCCACAGCAGAGCTTCTTGCAAAATTGGGAGTCAGTCTTCTCAGATCCTGCTGCTACTAAGTTTGTGTGATACACGAAATCCTTTGTTGTCATTTCAGCAACTTCACAGCACCTTCGCCAGGAACAGATTCCAGCTCAAGAAACCACTTTCTTTTGTTCCTCCATAAGAAGCAACTCCTCTCCATTCACATTTTACGAGATTGCAGAAACTCGGTTCCATCTTCAGGCTCCACTTCCAGCTCTAGTTCTCTTGCTGTTTTCACCGCACCTGTGGTGACTTTCTCCACTGAAGTCTTGAATCCCTCAAAGTCCTCCATGAGGGCTGGAATCCACTTCTTCCAAACTCCTGTGCATGGTGACATCTTAACCTCTTCCCATGAACCACGACTGTTCTTAATGGCATCTAGAATGATGAATCATGTCCAGAAGGTTTTCAACTGAGTCCGCCCAGCTCCATCAGAGGAATCACCACCTAGGTAGTTACAGCCTCAAGAAATGTTATTTCCTTTTTTTTCTTTTTTTTTTTAACAGAAATTTTTCTTTTTCTTTTTTTTTTTATTTATTTGACAGAGAGAAACACAGCTGGAGAGGGAACACAAGCAGGGGGAGTGAGAGAGGGAGAAGCAGGCTTCCCGCAGAGCAGGGAGCCCGATGTGGGGCTCGATCTTGGGTGTCCGGGATCATGACCTGAGCTGAAGGCAGTCGCTTAACCAACTGAGCCACCCAGGTGTCCCATGAAATGTTATTTCATAAGGACTAAGCCTGAAAGTCAAAATGAGCTGCAGCATGGATGTTGTGTTAACAGGCACAGAAACAACACTGATCTTGTACTTTTCCATCTGTGCCCTTGGACTGTCAATGAGTAGTCATATTTTGAAAGGAATCTTCTCTTCTTGAGCAGTAGGTCTTAACAGGAGCCTTAAAATACTTAGCAAAACTACACTGCAAACACACGTACTGCCATGTGGATTTTGTTTTTCCATTTCTAGAGCAAAGGCTGAGTAGATTCAGCATAATTCCTCAGCGCTCTAGGACTTTCAGAATGGTAAATGAGCACTGGCTTCAACTTCACAGTGACCAGCTGCAAGAGAGTTTTTGAAGCTCCGAAGCCAGTCCCTGACTTATCTCCAGCTATGAAAGTCCTGGATGGCATCTTCCTCCTGTATAAATGGTGGTTTCATCCACATTGAAAGTCTGTTGTGCAGTGTAGCCTCCTTCACGAATTATCTTCTAGATCCCTTGCTGTAGCTTCTCCATCAGCACCTGCTGCTTCACCTTGTACTTTGTCTTTTAAAGATTTTATTTATTTATTTGAGAGAGAGAGAGAAAGAAAGAGAGAACAAGCAGGGGGAGGGGCAGGAGAGGGAGAAGGAGACTCCCTGCTGAGCAGGGAGCCAATGCAGGACTCTATCCCAGGACCCTAGGATCATGACCTGAGCAGAAGGTAGACACTTAACCATCTGAGACACCCAGGCGCCCCTCACCTTGTACTCTGATGTTAGGGAGACGGCTCTTTCCTTAAACCTCATGAACAAAACCTCCACTGACTTCAGACCTTCCTTCCGCAGCTTCCTCATGTGTCAGAGCCTTCACAGAATTGAAGAGTCAGGGTCTTGCTTTGGGCTAGGCTTTGGCTTAAGGGAATGTTGTCGCTGGTGCAATATTCTAACCAGAACACTCAAACTTTCTCCACATCAGCCACTGCTAATATGGTTTTGTTACCATTCATATACTCACTGGAGTAACACTTTTAATTTCAAGAACTTTTCCTTCATATTCACAACCTGGCTAACTGGTGCAAGGGGCCTCTCAGCCTACCCTGGCTTTCAACCTGCCTTCCTCACCAAGCTTAAGCATTTCTAGCTTCTGATTTAAAACGAAAACGTGCAACTCTTCCTTTCACTTGAACACTTAGAGACTATTTTAAGGTTTTGGTTTTTTTTTTAAAAGACTGTATTTATTTTACAGAGAGAAACACAGCCAGAGAGGGAACACAAGCAGGGGGAGTGAGAGAGGGAGAAGCAGACTTCCTGCTGAGCAGGGAGCTCGATGTGCAGCTCGATCCCAGGTCTCCGGGATCATGACCTGAGCCGAAGGCAGGCGCCCGTATTTTAAGGTTATTAACTGGCCTAATATCAATACTGTTGCATCTCAGGGGAACAGGGAGACCCAAGGACAGAGAGAAAGACAGGGGAACGGCTGGTTGGTAGAGCAGTCAGAACACACCCAACATTTACCAAATAAATCTGAACACTTATATGGCGTCTGGGGTACCCCAAAACAATAGTAACCTCAAAAATCACTGACCACAGCTCACCCTAACAAATATAATGATGAAAAAGTTTACAATATTGTGAGAATTACCAAAATGTGACACAGAGACACAAAATAACAAGTGCTGTGGGAAAAATAGCACCAACACACTTGCTCCATGCGGGACAGTCACAAACCTCCAATCTGTAAAAAAAAACACAGTATCTACAGGCACCTGACTGGCTCAGTTGGTGGAGCATACAACTCCTGATCTCAGGGTTGTGGGTTCGAGCCCCACTTTGGGTGCAAAGATTACTTAAAAATAAAATATTTAAAAACAAACATACATGGTATCTGTGAAGTGCAATGAAATCTAAGTCTAGGAGAAATATGGACAAAAGACATCAGCAAGTTCTAAGATCCGTAACACATTAACAACTGTGAAACCTTACTATTAACCAAATAACTGAAAATAAAAATTAAATACCCTTTCACCCACCAGACTGCCAGAGTACAAAACAGCAGTAGAAGGGGTAAAAATAAAAGCAAGTGCATCCTCTTCACTCCCTAATTCCTACAGAAACAATCCCAGAAGTACCCAAGCATGCACAGACACGGATTATACTTACAATGGTGAAAACAGAAATAACTGAATGTTCTCTGAGACCAGACTGATTAAATCACAGTGCAATGTAACGATCACAAGACATTACAAATACTATGGTTCCATGTTCACTGATATAGAAACAAATCCACAATACATGAAATGAAAACAACAGTCTATATAAGCTGTATAGGTCATGTAGGATCTTGAACAGCGTGGGGTGAAGGGTGCTGAGCCCCCATGCAGTCAAAAATCCACTATAATTTTTGACTTCCCAAAAATCTAACTACTAATAGCCTACTGTTGGTCAGAAGCCTCACTGGTAAAATGGTTAATTAATACACATTTTCTATAAGTATTATATATTGTAGTCTTATAATAAAGTAAGCTAGAAAAAAGGAAATGTTAAAGAAATCATAAAGAAAATATATTTATACTACTGCACTATATAAAACCTGCACGTAAGCGGACCCACACAGTTCAGACCATGTTGTTCAAGGGTCAACTACATATAAAATTATAGTATGTATGTGTATATATATATACACACACATATATACTCTATATATATGTATATATATATACACACACAGACACACACACACAAAAATGTGTGAGGATTAAGTTTTGTTTTGCTTTGCTTTTTAGCATTTTCAAACTTCTCTATCATTAACTTTGCTGCTTTAGAGAGGAAAAAATATTAAATTAAGAACACAGTTCCAAGTGGTTTCTTTACCTCCCTATTAAACCTGTCCTGTCCACAAGTACATAAAATACTGTCCTCCTACCTGTCTGAGCAACTCCAGCTTTTTCAGTTCCTCATTGTAGGCTTCCGGGTTCTCTCCGTAATTCTTTAGGACAAACTAGAGAAAGGGAGAGAGAGAGAGAACAACATAAAGCATGAATACAGAACACTCGCCTGCTCCCACTCCTGCCCTGAGTTCTTGGCAGTCACCAGTCTAGATCCACAACCACGACCACATCTCCTGGACTACTGGGAACTCTACCTCAATAATAGGGTAGCACTAAGAAATTGACCATGGGAGCCTCTACCTTTGAGCAAAATGGAAAATACGATGGGACAACCCTTTGTGAACACCCTGGCTGGTCTTCATCAGGCTGCAGCCCTCTCTGTAAAGTCCAGGACTCTGGCAGCTCAGGAAGCTGGGAAACTTAGTGGGCTGAAATGGGATCCTACTGAGCATCCCAAAATAGGCCAAAAATTCAAGCCTCCCTCAAGAACTGGGATCACAATCATAATCCTAACTCCAATAACAAATGTAGGCAAGAGATACCAAGCAAGAGTGTGAATGCAAAGCCTTTTTCACCAGCCCTCCTGGCTAGGAAAGGGCACCACAGTAGAAATGATTTACATCATCCTCACCTTGAAGAAGGTCCACAGGCGTGTGATGGGAATGATCCAGATAGGAGAAGGAAGTCAGTGCCACATCAGAGGGGACTGACATGCCTGGCCACAAAACCCGTCACCACCTCAGGAGCTGACTCTCCCGGAAATGAGCACACTCATCAGTCCGGAGGCACAGCCTGGACCAAAAGAGCCCTTGCTCACCTAAGACCAACAGACTAAGGCCACGGAACTACCCTGTTGCGGTTCCTCCTGCCTGAGTTAGAAATTGGGGTGGCGGGGGTGGGGGGACGACAACAGATGTACCCATTCCACAAACACTAAGGGCATTGATGCCCACCTCACAGGTTCCCTAAGACCCAAAGCAAGGTTGTGGAGAAGGAAGTTAAAAAGGCTGAAGAGAGGTAGCCTGCTCCATCCAGTAGCACATTCATGCCACGTCTGTGGCCCACTCACCTGTTCTGAGGTCCCTTCCCAGAACCTATGCTATGCAGCTGGGGCATTAGCCATATGGGAACCTAGGCCATGTGACAGCTCCTACCCTCCCCGGCAGGGAAAGGGAGAGGAGGGACAGGCAGAGGGGAGGCTCCAAGCTTATTTCAGCATCAGCCAGTCACATTCCCAAACCTCCAACCCTGACCCTCTTCTGTGGGTTTTACCTCCTGCAAGTCCCATGTGACCATAAGCTCTGTTCTCATCCTCTAGCCACTCCTTCAAATCTACCCCTTACCTAGAAGCCAGAGTTCTCTTTCTAACAAAATCCATTGTCACTCCTAACTTCAAGCCTTCTGAAAGACACACATAGCTGGAGAAAAAAAAAAACAACCCAAACATACTTTTCTCAGGATAGTGAGATTATGGGAAATAACTGAGCTGCAATCTAAACAGTAATCTGAAAAGGATGCGTGACAATAGCTCCCCAAAGCCTCCAAAACCAAAGGTAATCTGGGCGCAGAGTTCATGGCCCTTCACAATCGCTCCCAACAGCCTTCAAGGGCTGTTTTCTAGCAACTCCCAGGGACCCCCAGCCAACAGTCCTGTGGAATTGCTGCTCTCAGATCTCAACTCTTGTTCACATGTTGTCCCCTCTTCTCTATTAAAAGTCAGCTGTCATTTCCTTGAACTTTAGTTGCTGCTCTACCTACATTCTAAACATGCTTTCATCAGACTGTGCCTGACGTGGTGGCTGAGTCATGCCAGTGTCACCCCTCCAACCCCTACCAAGCATGAGTGCATCAGGAACAGTAGGGGCCTTATTAGATGTGTTAGATACTCAGCAAATGGATGCATTTACAGGAAATGCAGAGGATGGATGAACAAACTGAAAATATTAAAAGGAGACACTCAAGAAAATTCCTAAGATGGGACATTTTGCCCAACAGTTAACCTAGTCTCTGAAAAAAATCAATGTCACAGGAGTGCGGCTGAACAGGAGACTAGTCTAGATTCTAAAAGATTAAAGAAACAGAACTAGGGGCGCCTGGGTGGCTCAGCTGGTTAAGTGACTGCCTTCAGCTCAGGTCACCATCCCGGAGACCCGGGATCGAGTCCATATCGGGCTCCCTGCTCGGCAGGAAGCCTGCTTCTCCCTCTCTCACTCCCCCTGCTTGTGTTCCCTCTCTGGCTATGTTTCTCTCTATCAAATAAATAAAATCTTAAAAAAAAAAAAAAAAGAAAAAAGAAAAAAAGAAACAGAACTAAATACAATATGGGAACCTTGGCTGAATATTAATTTGGCGAGGAGAAAGTCATAAAAATATTTTGGGGGGGCGCCTGGCTGGCTCAGTGGATAGAACATGTGACTCTTGATCTCAGGGTTGTAAGTTTGGAGGCCCTTTTTGGATGTAGAGATTACTTAAAAATAAAACCTTTAAAAAAATGCTTTGGGGACAACAGGTGTTATAGTAGAAAATTTTTATGGATATTCTTATGTGTGACGATAATATGGTTACACAGGAGACTGTCCTCAGTCTTAGAATGTGCTGAGATGTATACAACTTACTTTCAAAGCTGTGTGGGATACATACATATACATACATATATGTGTATGTCTGTGTATAAAGAAACACACAAAGCGAGAACACACAAATACAGTAAAATCAAACTCTTTTTTTTTTAAGATTTTATTTATTAAAAAAAAAAAAGATTTTGTTTATTTGAGAGACAGACACAACAATGGAGAGCCGAGCGGGGGAGGAGAGGGAGAAGCAGGCTCTCCCCTGAGCAGGAAATCCCACGTGGGTCTCAATCCCAGGACCCTGGAACCATGAACTGAGCTGAAGGCAGACGCTTAACCGACTGAGCCACCCAGGTGCCCCCGAAATCAAACTCTTTAGAGCTGTAGAACTCCGAACAGAGTCTGGTCAGAATCTAAAGCTCCTGACAGAGCCTGAGAAGGAAGGCCCAGCAGCAGGTAGACCTCAGACCCTGTCACCACAACCAGGAGCAAGAAACTTGAAGGCAGCAACAGGACCCCAGTGCACCTCTGCAACCAACAGCCACCAGTTAGGGCTGAAAGGACCAGAGAATCTCCAGAGCCTGGTCAGACTTTGGAGCAGCTGGGATCCTTTCCTGAGGGAACAAAAAGACCTATGGACAGTTTGAGAGCATGTCCAGGGATCAAGGCCACCAGAGAAAATAAAAAAAGGAAAGAAGGAAGTTTTACAAGTGCAAAACAGTAAGTGAATGGAAAGGCCATTTCCAGAGAGAAATATCAATATGATGTCAAGACCGCAAATAGGACTCACATGCATTAATTCTTGATTCTCACAAGCTTATGAGGTAGAGTATTCCCATGTTACAGGTGAGAAAAATGAGGACCAGGTTAGTTATATTATTTGTAGCAGCTGAAGGTCACCTAGCAATTAAGTGAAAGAGATGGGACCTAAACCAAGGTCTGATTCCAATATCTATGCTAATTCCATGTTACTACTCTTCTCTTTAACTGAGCAATAAATTAGCACAGAATTTTTAGGCAGATGAGATAACGGGAAATATTCATCCTAGGTCCTGCCATTCTCTTACAAATTGGAAAAATGGGAACCAGAGATTAGCAATGGCAGTGTTAGAACTGCAAGCCAGATTTTCTGACTCCTGACCCAGGGATATTCCATTTGTACCACTTTCTCTCCTATTAGCATGTTCCCATTCTTCTGTGTATGTGTTCCCCCTCCTCACCAGGTGGTGGGGGTGTTTAGCTTTTGCTCTTAATTTGATATATCTTGGAATTCCATGGTGCTAAGTAAAGCAATAATCCAAGAAAAAAAGAGACTAAAAGGCACAGGTGTGTTAATGTTACCTTTGTTCACCATACACTTTCTTTTTTTCCTCACTTTTAGGATTTACTCAAATATAAGGCATTCCTTGGGCTGGGCCATGGAAACACACATAAAACTAAGTCCCACATATAGGACTGTTAATAATTACAATATATGCTTTGCTACTAAATTTCAAATGAGATTAATTTTACTCAGAGAAGGAAGTTTTATCGCTCCTTGATGTCAGTAAGCCTAAAACCAAAGGCCAATAGCACAAGGATGAGAAGAGACCTTCATCGTCGCCTAGTCTAACATCTAACCCTACAGGCAAGGAATCTCTCCCACATCTTTTCTAAACAACACCAGCAAGAATAACTCAAGTTATACCTCCTGGCAGGTGCTTGAACGAGACTAAGTCATTCAACTAACACTTGTGAAGCACTCTCCACAACAAGTATTTATTACTTATTGACTAGAGGAGAGACTCTGGAGTGAAATGGATACAGGTTTTTGGTGTCTGAGACTGAAGTCAGAGAGAATGACCTGGACAATGCACATCACCTGCTCTTGGAGCCATTCTGCTTTAAAACACAACTGGGCAGACAGGTTCGGTGACTCCAAATCTGTGATAAGAGAAAAGACAGGTCACCACCAGAGGTAACTGGCAACGTCCCATGCTCCTTACTGCTGCGGAGGCAGGGTCCCCTTTTAGGCCTCTGGTTGTCTCATTTTCTTTTCTGTGTATGTGGCAAGTGTTTCAAAGGAGTCAGCTATTGAGAAGAGGGAGAAAAATTCCACAAACCTAAAAACCACTCTACCTACAAGTGAATAAGATGAACCATAAGAAGAGATACGAGTGTGCACTCTGTGGCTCATTTCTACTGATCATTAAGACTTGACTGAATCTGGAGGGGTGTGGTATAACAGCCAGACAGCTAAAGGGGCCCTGAGGACATATGGTTCAACCTGAATAATGAAGGGGAGGAAAGGAATTCCAGTAAGGACCAGAGCAAGAACAATGACCAGAGGTGGAAGGAAAAGAGGCTGACAGTTCCTACAGGAGAGGCCTCGAGGAACGAATTAGAGGGAGGGAGGCTGAAGTCAAGTGGCTATAACAGGCAGTTTCTCTGAAGGAACCTGGTGGAAAAGTGGAGGTTTAGAAATCAATCCAGGGGTGCCTGGGTGGCTCAGTTGTTAACTGTCTGTCTTCAGCTCAGGTCATGATTCTAGAGTCCCAGGATCAGGCCCTGCCTCGGGCTCCCTGCTCGGTGGGAGGCCTGCTTCTCCCTTTCTCACTCCCCCTGCTTGTGTTGTGTTCCCTCTCTAGCTGTGTTTCTCTCTGTTAAATAAATAAAATCTTAAAAAAGAGAAAGAAAGAAAGAAATCAATCCAGCCACAGTGAGAGGAGGGATGAGACCAAGAAGCCACTCAGTTGGCAGGACGGCTACCATATGATATATCTGACCTTGAGGAAGGGTTACTATGTGGATCATCGGAAGATAAGCTCCATGAAAGCAGGGATTTTTGTCATTACATACAGCCCTGAGTTCCCGGCGCTGGTACATACAGTCATTCAATAACTATTTGTTGAATAAATGAATCAGAGATGGATGTTAACACCTAAGTCCAAGTGAGCCTGACTTAAGTGCCGTTGACTAAGGGCAAGTGTCTGGGACACCTGGAAGAAACAACTTCAAATACCAACACCGGCCACCCAATCACTCAGTGATGAAGAGTACAAGTTAGCCTTCATCAGTTTCCAGTGAGTCAGCACTCTGCACTCCAAAGCACAGCTAAGAAAGTACAGAGACAGCAGCAACTTCCCACTAAAAAATTATGTGGGCCTCAGTATCCCAACCCAAAGCTTGGCACTGCAGTTCCAAATCAGCTTGCTGTTCTCCTGGCTCTTATTTCATGTTACTCCATACCTGAAGGCAGGTCCATCAGGAGCAAAAACCAATACCAACCATTGAGAAAGGTCTTTTCCACAGCACAAGCCTTACAAAGAAACAAACCCTTTAGCTATCTGGGAAACTCCTATTCACCCTTCAAAGCCCACCAAGCCTTCTCTGATGGCCCCTCCTTAGGCTGGTACTTCTATACACTGCACACATTCTTCCACTGATATTACCATTTAATTTTTAAACTTCCTTTACTAAACTGAACGCCACGAAAAAAAAAAAAAAAGAACTGTCTCTTATTCATATGTATTACCAAGGTAATAGTGCTCAACAGGTTAACCTCAACAGAACCCATTTTTACCCCAGTATCCTAAATTAAATTCTACCTCTCAGCTCCAAGTAACTGGTGAAGGTTCCCATGGCTGAGAAAGGGTAGAAGACAAGGGTACAAGTGACAGAGGCACAGTAGGGGCTCTAGGATTGGGGAGAGGAGTCCGGGTCAGGAAGAATACCCAGGCTGAAGTGGCTTCCGCAGTCTCCCGCAGGCAGAACTCCAGGGTACCCTAAGGAAGTTGGCCACTCGCAAGCCCAGCCTACCCATAGGCGGCTATTCCTTTTCAGTGGGTTTATGCAAATACATAACACAATCTTAACCTATCAAATAAATGGCAGTATCTTCCCCAATCCCAAAGAAGAGGAAACAAAGAAAAAGGGCTGATGTTTAGGAAATGAATAATTTCTTTAGCATTTGAGACCACTTGAGGCTGAGTGGCTAATGAGCAACTACTCTCATGGAGGCTCAGAGAAGCTTCCAGAAAAGTCACTACTCACATAAAACCTTGTTGGTTAGGTAAGAGAGACCAGAGTACCAAAGGCTAAGTTCAAACAAAAACAGCTCCTAGGATTTTATGGGCTAAGATCTTATCCACTGGATTTCCATAAATTTATGGTCACCAAGTCCAAATTCCCTCTCAAATATCATTCAGTCATTTGAGAAACATTTTCCTGAATGCCAACTATGTAGAGGAGACACCACCAGGCTTCGAGGACAGGGAGATACTTCTCTGGTCACTTAGAATTGAATAGGGGAGTTAAAACACAGCACACATAGTAACACCAGGAAAAGAAGGGAAAAAGGGATTCAGAGAAGAGATTCACCCAGATGAAAGGATTAAAGAACGCTTTTGGAAGAGAAAGAACTTAAACTGGGACAGAACCAATATTCAGAAAGACAGACAGAACCAATATATAGAAATTAAAGAAGGGCCACATCCCCATCCAAAAGAAGAGAGCTCTTCTGAGTGGGAGGAATTCCACAACCAAAGGCACAGAAAAGCAAAATACAGAGAACGTTAAGAGAACAGCAAATGGCAGACTGTGAAATGAACTGTATTAGAGACACAGAGATCAAGCATACACTGGGCCCTGAAAAAATATTGAAAGGGCTGGGGTTGGTCAGGGACAATTCTAAATGGGTTAGGGCTGAACTAGAAAACAAAGGAGTTTTGTTGTGTTTTAGAAAAATTCATCTAACTGAACTTGCATGAAAGAGCAGATGGAGAGAAGACCAAAGCCTGGGGAAGATGTAACAAAATTCTTAAGTTTTAGATTAATCTAATTTCCTGTCTTTACAAATGAGGAAATAAATGCCCAAAGAAGTGATTTAGTTTAATGATAGAATCGAAGGAACATGAAGGTGGTATAAGGAGATGGAGGGAGACCCAATGCTAGTGGCCCTTCCCAAGGCTGATGTCTCAGAGGGCACCCGGTACTCATTCCCCATGCTTGGCCCCTCTCTGTATCGGCCCCACTGGATCTCGCCACAGAGGTCCCTTGCCTCTACCACCACCAGAACTGCCTGTCTCCCCGTCCAACTGAAGGTTCAATACAACGACTGCTAAGGTTTCTCCGAGACCTATAACACTGTTTATCCCCTCCGGGCCATTAAGAAAAGCAGTAACACTTCCAAAAATGACAAGGACCTGTATCTTGATCCAAGGGGGCCCCCGAATATGGTTCTTCTTAAGAGACCAGAGAGAACTGCACCAACTGTCAGAGAGACCCCAGCCGCAGAAGTCAGTCATTCCTCTGGCTCCCACCTTTAAAACACACACGCTGAGCCACATTTCCGGCGTCGGTCCAGGAGGGTCCCGGACCGACCGCGCACCTAGGGCCAGGGCCGCCCACCTCGCCCGGCGGGGCGGTCCCGGCGTGGAGGCGGGGCGGAGCAGAACTAGGTCCCGAGCGCCACACCGAGGAAGTGCGCTGCCTCTGTGGGAACCGTGGCGGGCCCGGAGGAGAAGTCGGGAAGGGGGTTTCGACGAGACTGTGGGTATTAGCCCCGAACGGGCGAGGAGGGGACAGGAAAGTCTGCGAAGGGTGGGCTAGGCTGAGGAAATCCAGCGGAGGCCCCTCTTGGCCTCACCCGACCCTGCGACCAGGGCCTGGGGAGATGATGGACGCGCAGGGGGCGTCACGCGCTGGCAGACGGCGCTACGCGGGAGAGGTGGGGGCTGTTGGGAAAGAACTTACCTTCTTCACAGCCGGCTGGAAGAGGAAGTCACCGGCCTCCTTCAGGTCCAGCCAAATCATGGGCATGCGGGGTACGGCCTCCATGGCGGCTGGCCCCCGCCGGCCACTCGGCCGCTCCCCTAGCTGCCCCAGCTGCTGCCTCACCGCGCGCCCCGCCCCTCCGCGCCGGAAGTCACTTGTCACGCGGTGATGAAAATTGTACGCAGGGCCTGCTGGGAGATGCAGTCACCGCCTGCGCAGCCTTTAGGGCTGGGCTCAGCTGCCGTTGCGCATGCTCAGTTTCCTCCGCAGGAAGGGCGTGGAGGACTAATCTCCAAGCTCCCCGCCGCCCGCCAAAGGTTTTGTGGGAGCCGTAGTCTTCCTTCCTTTAGCTGCGAGGCCGGCGCAAGCTGGTTTTTTGCTCTGTGGCCCGAGGAATCTGCCGGTCTGGTTCCGGC
>PITA01000976.1:0-222863 GCA_004023965.1 Spilogale gracilis
AATGAGTTTCCAGTAAGGAAAGTAGAAAATGTGGGGCTTGAAAACCTTGGTCCAATGGTAGGGAAACAAAAATACCTTTCTCATCGCAGTTTATAGTGGCATTAAATGTACCTAACAAATCTCTTCCAAGATGGTTTGCTGGTGAACAGCTAGAAATCCAGTTTTGTACAAAAACAAAAATAAATCAAACCAAAAAATGGACATTGAAAAGAAATTGTCCTGCATTTAAGAAAAAGGTTTAATAAGCCATTCCCCTAAACCCCATAAACCTCAGAAAATTTTCTTTTCTCCTGAAGGGCCAATTCCCTTTCAGTGAGGGGGTCAGCCAATCTTCAGTAACACCCTCGACTTACTGTAAAACTTAAAATGGAAGATGGTGGACTGGATTTCTTAACTCACCCTGGTGCTTCTTCCACTACCATCCCTTGGGAGGTTCTTTCTCTACCTGTCGCTTCTGACTCTGTGCGAGCTGTTGGCATCTCAGGACAACCTGCTGCCATATCTCAGCCCACCAAACATCATTCGGTCCTCTTAGCATCCATCTTGTCTTTCTTGTTTCTAACACTAAAATGTTGAAAACTTTCCCTTTGGGATTAAAAACAAATCAAAATGCTCACTATCGTCACATCTACTTAACATCATTACTGGTGGCCTTAGCAAATACAATATGTTTTTTATGTTATAAAGATTTGAAAGAAAGAGCCCCCAAATATTATGCACGTCAGTCATAGACACAATTCTGTATATAGAAAATCCAAGGGAATGGAAAGATAAATTATTATAATTAGTATGTGGGTGGAGGAGGTACCTGGATGCAAGGTCGATATAAAAATACAATTGTATTTTTATTCACTAGAAAAAGAAAGCTGAAAATGAAATTTTTAAAACGTTTACTAGTTTTCTTTTGGTGCCATAACAAATGACTACAGGTTCAGCATCTTTGAACAGTATTTATTATCTTACAGTTTCTATGGCTCAGAAGTCCACAGTGTGACTCTGTTCCCTGCTTGGGTCTATTAGGGCAAAATCGAGGTCAGTGAGTTCTTGTTCCCTTCTGGAGGATCTCAGGAAGAACCTCCTCTAAGCCTCTGCAAGTTGTTGGAAACACCACTTCCTTTGGTGGAATGTTGTAGTTCCCAGTGACTTGCTGGCTGTCATCTGGGAGTCTCTTTCATCTTCTTAAGGTCAACGGCATTCTTTATCATGCTGCCTGCTCTGGTTTCAAACAAGCAAAGATGCATACAGACCTTCTCATGCTTCTACTTTCTCTGACTCCTCCCTCGGCTGGATATCTCTAACTGGCAGAGAAATTTCTCTGTTTTTAAGGGTTTATGTAATTAGTTTGGGGCCACATGGACTATCCAGGATAATCTTTCTCTCTCTGAATGTCTGTAACATTAATTACATTTGAGATTTCCTTTTACCATGGAATGTTATTATTATTATTATTTCTGAAATTGTGATACCTTTGGGAGACTCTCTTGCCTATGTGAGGATGGAAAAATCATTTTCCCTCTGCCCTGCTAGTTCTTGGCTGAGATACCTCAGTCATAAAAGAAAAACTAACATGAAAAACAAGCAAGTTTAATTTAATTAACTCCTATATATAAGGGAGAGACCCAGGAAAACTGAATAACTCCTTGAAATGGCCCAAGGCACCACCTTAAATAAAGATCTTTGGCTAAAAACAACAAGAACAAAAACCAAAAGAAGAAGAGGGGAGACCAGTTATAGGAGGTTACCAGCAAAAGCATAGTAAATAAAAGTAAGGTTGTTGTGCAGATTTAAGTCCTTCCTTTCTCCATTTTTAAAAAAAAAAAATTTTTAAAGATTTTATTTATTTGACAGAGAGAAACACAGCCAGAGAGGGAACACAAACCAGGGGAGTGAGAGAGGGAGAAGCAGGCCTCCTGCTGAGCAGGAAGCCCGATATGGGACTTGATCCCGGGTTTCCGGGATCATGACCTGAGCTGAAGGCAGTCACTCAACCAACTGAGCCACTCAGGGACCCCTATTTGTTTTTTTAGAGGGAGAGAGAGAGCACCCAGAGGGAGAGGGAGAGGGAGAAGCTGGCTTTCTGTGCAGCTCAGTCCCAGGACCCTGGGATCAGGACCTGAGCCTAAGACAGACGCTTAATCAACTGAGCCATCCACGGGCCTCCTCTTGCTTTCTCCATAAGATTTTCGAAAGATTTTAGAGTTTTCCTTCTATTCTTGTTACAGAGAGGGAAATACCTTTACAAATGAAGATGTTGCTTATAAATGTAAAAGTCTCAAGGCACCTGGCTGGCTCAATTGGTTAAGCTTCCCTTTCAACTGGGTCATGATCTCGGGGTCCTGAAATTAAAACCAGCACTGGGCTCTGTGCTCAGAGGGGAGTCTGCTTGAGATTCTCTCCCCTTCCCTACTCTTTTTGCCCCCTTCCCACCCTGGTACCTGCTCTCTCAAAATAAATAAATAAATGAAATCTTTAAAAAATGTAAATATCCCTTACAAAAGGGTAACTTCTATTCATCTTTCAGATATTCACCTGTATCTGCTATTTCTTAAAGAGGCATATTTTGGGGTGACAAATTCTGTTCCCCTTCACCTACTGCAGATACCACTTACTCATGTAATATAAGTAAGGATAAATTGAAAGAGATGTATAAGATCTCTATGCTCAAATCTGCAAAATACAAAAAGAAATTAAAGAGAGAAATTAAGGAAGGCTAAAATAATAGGAGAATTAAATGATAGGCAGGGATTAAAATATTTAATAAAGATGTCGATTTTTGCCAACTTGGTTTATCAACTCATTCAATTAGTTCAGCAGGTTTCTTGTGAAAATAGTGAAGAGAAGTTTAAAATTTATTTGGAAAAAATAACGAGTCAGGAGTAATCAGGATACTCATAAAGAACAACAAGGTAGGGGAGAATTTCTCTATTGACTATGAGGGTCATCATAAAGTGACATCAGCTAAGGCAATGCAGTTGGGCAGAATAATAGATAAATGTATCCAGGAAGCAGAATGACAGTCTATGCAGTGACTGTGCTTGCATGAAGGCTTGATTTATGACCACAGTGGCTCTATAGAGCAGTAGAGAAAGGTAAATTCCACCAAATGATGTTGTTGCAACTAGACACTCATTTGAGAAAAAGTACAAATTGATGCATACCTTATACCTCACACACAAAAAACTCATTCCAGATGGATTCTACATGCAAAGATGAGTGAATCATAAAACAGCAAGGCTTCTGGAAAAGAATGGAAAAACACACAGTTTCCGTGTAGGAAAATGTTTCTTTGGAAAGACAGAAGTACAAAAATAAGGAAAAATGCATAAACTATATTACCTTGAAATTAGAGATTCCTATTTCTCAAAGGAAACCATAACAGAATGACCAAGAAAGTCACAGAGAGGAAGATATTGTAACACATGTTATTGATAAAAGCATCCATCTATCATCTATCTACCTATCATCGATCTGAAAAGTTATAAACCAATAATACAAATACTGGAAGAGAAATAGTCCAGAGACTTGAAAAGACACAACACAAAATATAGTAGCCAAATGGATTATAAACCTATGAAAAGGTGCTCCACCTCAGTGATAATAAAGGAAATGTGAATTGTTTAAAATACAATTAGATAACTTTCTATATATACTGAAATAACTAAAAATTAAAAGATTGAGCTGTCACGTTTTGGCAAGGTGTAGGGAGCTACAGAAATGATACACTGTTCATGGAAGTGTAAATTGACAAAACCACTTTGAAAATTTATGTAGGATTATTATATCTAGGATGGTACAGGTATATGGCCAATAGAAATTAGAACATATGTACACCTAAAGGAAAGGTCCTAGAATACCAATCACAGCAGCATTTAAATAGTAACGGAGAGATTCAGAACAAGTCTCTAAAATGTACACTTTGGCAAATGGACTGTTTTGAGCTAAAGACAATCAAGACTCAGCTGACTCAAGAATACTTTTACCTTTCCCTTAAACTATCTAAAAAATATTTATATAGGAGGCCTGGCTCAGAAAGAAAGCCATTACTAAGAGATACTAATATTCAGAAAGAAAGCCATTACTAAGAGATTACTAAGAGAGAAACTTTTTACCTGAATGACTTATTTGTAGGGCAGGCCAAACATCTTATTACCACATTTCTGCTCTTCTCATCGTCCTGTGAATTACTCTCCATCCCTTTCAAGCTCTAGGCTCTACCCCATTTTTCAGCTCAAGATGACATGTAAATTTCAATGACTTGTCCTTGGGTCTCACATTCTTATGGGGCACCTGTACAGTTGTGATTACATTTCTTTTTTTTCTGCTATTCTGTCTTATGTTAATTTGATTAACAGACCAGCCTTCGAATAGTAGGACTTTTTTTCCTTATTAATAGTAGAAAAGTACCTAAATATCTATCAATATTCCCTATTCATGCAAGGAAACAACATCTAGTAATGAAAAGTAATTAACTACCACTACACATAACAGCAAGCATGAAACTCAGGCACATTAACTGAGTTAGTTAACGCTAACTCACGCTGGCTGTGAGTTTTGACTTGAGATATGTTGAAGGAAACTGAACACAGGGCAACACTTACCACATAATTCCACTTACAGAAGCCTTAGAAACAAGTCTCAAACATCAGTCTTAGAAATTATGAAAACAGATATCTCTGTATTTCTGGAGGAGATGAAAGGGATAGAGAATCAGAGAGGAGAAAAAGGTGGGTTTTTATTTTGTTTGTTTGTTTGTTTTTTAAGATTTTATTTATTCAACAGAGAGAAACACAGCCAGAGAGGGAACACAAGCCAGGGGAGAGGGAGAGGGAGAAGCAGGCTTCCCGCCGAGCAGGGAGCCCGATGTGGGACTCAATCTCGGGTCTCCAGGATCATGACCTAAGCCGAAGGCAGCCGCTTAACCACCTGAGCCACCCAGGCACCCCAAGTGGTTTTTTTTGATGCTAGAATGTTCTGTTTTTTGATTTGGGTAGAAGTTTCATAGATGTTTGCTTTGTAAAAAAAATCACTAAATCTCCATTTCTCTCGTGCATTTTTCTGTATACTGGCCGCAAGTTATTAACTATATCTACAGTCTTGTGTTCATTGCAAGTTGTTAAATACATATAATGTATTACATATAAAATAGAGTATATTATATAATATATAAAATATATAATATATAATATTCATTATAGCTATATATTCTATATTAATCATTAATATTATACTTATATTAAAATTAATTATAATATTATATATCAAGAAAAATGTGACCTTCAGGTCTCAAAAACTAGAAATTTTGAAGTATGTTTTGGTGTATAAGTTTAAGCTTTAGCATATACAAAGTGTTGTTTTTTTTTTTTTTTTAAGATTTTATTTATTTGACAGAGAGAAACACAGCCAGAGAGGGGACACAAGCAGGGGGAATGAGAGGGAGAAGCAGGCTTCCTGCCGAGCAGAGAGCCCGATGTGGGACTCGATCCCGGGTCTCCAGGATCATGACCTGAGCCGAAGGCAGTTGCTTAACCAACTGAGCCACCCAGGTGCCCCTGTGTGTGTGTTTTTTAAGATTTTGTTTATTTGACAGAGAGAAACACAGCCAGAGGGGGAACACAAGCAGGGGGAGTAAGAGAGGGAGAAGCAGGCTTCCCACTGAGCAGGGAGCCCGATGTGGGACTCGATACCAGGTCTCCGGGATCATGACCTAAACTGAATGCAGTTGCTTAACCAACTGAGCCACCCAGGTGCCCCTATACAAAGTGTTTTAGCATATTTGTACATATTACATTATACATGTATAAGCATTTTTACATGTATTATTTTAATTAGATTTATCATTTACCATTAAAGATATTGAGCAACATGGTTGAGTGGTCTTTTTTTCTTGTTTTTTTCTTTTTATTTTTATATTTTTTGGTTGGTTGAAGTCTTATCAGGGATTAAGTTACCCTTTTCTAGGTTGCAGACATTTCCTTTCATAATCAGAAAAGAATTTGAAATGAGTTGTTGAGAGGGTGGTGACCAACTACTGCTTTCATTCGTGAATCTGAGAAGGAAGCATTACTGAAAACGAGCATCATTACCACACACACAGAAGAACCAAGACGTCTTTCCATCTTTCCATGTCTTCTCACAGTGAGTTACTTTAAGAAAAAAAAAGTGCATTCTTCTTCGGAGAAATGTCTATTCAAGTCTTTTGTCCATTTTTTTTTTAATATTTTATTTATTTCACAGAGAGAAACATAGCCAGAGAGGGAACACAAGCAGGGGGAGCGAGAGAGGGAGAAGCAGGCTTCCTGCCGAGCAGGGAGCCCGATGTGGGACTCGATCCCGGCTCTCCGGGATCATGACCTGAGCCGAAGTCAGTCGCTTAACCAACTGAGCCACCCAGGCGCCCCCTTTTGTCCATTTTTAAATCAGGTTGTGACTATTATTTTTTTGCCATTGAATTTTAAGAATTTCTTATACGATTTGCAAATTAATACTTTATTCAGATATATGGCTTGCAAATACTCTCTCTCATGCAGTAGGTTACCTTTTTATTCTTCCATTTCCTCTGCTGTGCAAAAACTTTTAGTTGATGCAATCTCACTTTTTTATTTTTGTTTTTACTGCCTGTGCTTTTTATGTAATTTAATAAATCATTGTGGAAGCACCTGGGTGACTCAGTTGTCCACACATCTGACTCTTGGTTTTGGCTCAGGGCATGATCTCAGGGTTGTGGGACTGAGCCTTGGTCTCCAGGCTCAGAGCAGAGTCTGCTTGAAATTTTCTCTCTGTCCCTCCCCTCATACGCTCCTTCCCTCTCTCAAATAAAATAAACAAAATCATTAAAGAAAAGAAATCATTGTGGAAAGCAACATCAAGAAGATTTCCCCCATGTTTTTCTTTCTTGGATTTTTATAGTTTCAAATCTTACTTTCAAGTCTTTAATCCATTATGAGCCAATTTTTATGTATGGTGAAACATAAGGATCCAATTTCATTCTTTTGGATGTGGATATCCAGTTTTTCCAACACCATTTATTCAAGAGACTATTCTTTTCACTGTGTATTCTTATACCCTTGTCAAAGACCAATTGATGGTATATGCATTTTTTTTTTTTTCTGGTCTCTAGTTTCATTGGTCTATATGTCAATTTTCATGCCAGTACCATACTGTTTTGATTACCGAGGCTTTCTAATATATTTTGAAATCAGGAAGTGTGAAGCCTTTAGCTTTGTTCTTATCCAAGTTCACTTTGCCTATTTGGGGTCTTTTGTAGTTCCATATGAATTTTAGGCTTTTTTTTTCTTTTATTTCTATGCAAACTATCTTTAGGATTTTGATAGGGATTGCACTGAATTTGTAGATCTGGACCTTTTAACAACATTAATTCTTCCAATCCATGAATACAGAATGTATTTGTATGTGCTCTAATTTCTTCATTCAGTGTTTTCAAGTTTTCCATGTACAAGTCATTCACCTTTCTGGTTAGGTTTATTTCTAAGTTTTTTAAAAACTATTTTTGGAGTTATTATAAATGGGATTGTTTTCTTAATGTCCTTTTGTTTGTTGTTGGTGTATAGAAACACATGTGATATTTGTATGTTGATTTTGTATCCTACAACTTCACTGAATTCATTGAGGTTAGATTTCCTGTTGTAATCTTGCAACACAAACAAACAAACAAATCCCAAAGGAACACAGGCAAATTTTGGAGGTGATGGATATGTTTATCACCTGGATTGTGGCAATGGGAGCATTAGTGTGACCAAACTCACCAAACTGTATATATTGGTTATGTGCAGGTGTTTTTGTATACTATTTGTACCTCAAATAAATCTGGAAAACAAAACACAAACATAGAGATACATGTTTGGTATTATTACTTGCAAGGTCGGTCATGTCCTTGGTTTATACTGTGGGGCAGAAACTAGAGGTAATCTCTTTCTAATGAAACACGTAAACCTGATTACACTACCCACGAACTTTAAACTGTCTTTAAAAAGAAAAACAAAATTACAGTTTTTCTCTTAAATGTATCTTGTGGACCAAGAAACAAAAGAAAACAAAACTGTAGTGATTTTATTCAACCACTAGATGGCACTGCAGCTTGGGGCTGCCTGTAACATTGAGGGAGCTCGAGTTCATTTACGGTAAAGGAGATTCTTGAAACAAACTCATTTTTTTTTTCTCTACTGAAATATGGTGTCAAATATATTATCATTAGTTTCACGTGTACAACAGCGTGTTTTGACGACTCAATACCTTATGCTGTGCTCACTGCAAATGTAGTTACCATCTGTCACCATACAGCCCTAGAACATATCATTGAGTATACTCCCTGCGCTATGCCTTTCCTCCCTGCCACGTATCCATTCCATAGTCTTCCATAGTCGGAAGCCTGTGACTTTCATTCCCCTTCACCCATTTGCCCATCCCACCGCCCCCTCCCCTTTGCAAACCATTAGTTTGTTCTCTGTATTTATGGGTTTGTTTCAAAGCGAACTAATTTTTAATATTTGTAATTGGTCACTAGAAAGTAGAGTTGTAATTCAAATAATAAAATGACCACTTTAATGATTCAATATTTGAGCTTATTTAAATTTTTTTTTAAATTTTTTTTTAAGATTTTATTTATTTGACAGAGAGAGAGATCACAAGCAGGCAGAGAGGCAGGCAGAGAGAGAGGAGGAAGCAGGCTCCCCGTTGAGCAGAGAGCCTGATGGGAGTCTCCATCCCAGGACCCTGAGATCACGACCCGAGCCCAAGGCAGAGGCTTTAACCCACTGAGCCACCCAGGCACCCAAAATATAATTTTTTAATAGATTATCTTGACACTATAAAAAAACTTAAAGAAGAAAAGAAATGTTATCTTTACTCTTATTACTCAGGGAAAAAGCATTGTGCTTATGTTTGTAGTTTTCTCTCTTTAAGCATACAGAAACACAAAGCATATGTATTTTTATTTAATATTTAACAGGATAGAATATTGCTGGCTATATTATTTTACCTGGTTTAACAATAATATGTGCATATTCCCCCATATACTCACACTTTTTTTTTACTGTTATTTTTCATTGTTGTCAGATTATTTCATCATGTAGTAGAATCATACGTATTTAACCAAATCTTTAATTTGGGACATTAAGTGGTTTCTGATTTATCACTAGCGAAAATAGCTCTTTGATAAACATTTTTGTGGTTATGTCTTGAACATCAGAGATTATTCCTTTAAAGTCCCTCCACCTCCCCCCCCCAATCATAACATCAAAAGAATCTTTTTAGGGCTTTTTTTTTTAAGATTTTATTTATTTATTTGATAGAGAGATCACAAGTAGACAGAGAGGCAGACAGAGAGAGAGGAGGAAACAGGCTGCCCGCTGAACAGAAATCCCAATGCAGGCCTCGATCCCAGGGCCCCAAGATCAGGACCTGAGCCAAAGGCAGAGGCTTTTAACCCACCGAGCCACCCAGGTGCCCTAGGCCTTTTGATAAGTATTTTAAAACTGTATTCCAAAGGTCAAACTATACAATTTATGTGGTCATCTATAATCTTTCTGGTCATGTATTTTCCAATATTTTCTCTAGAATTATATTAGCATTTTTTAAAAAGATTTTATTTATTTATTTGACAGAGAGAGAGATCACAAGTAGGCAGAGAGGTAAGCAGAGAGAGAGGAGGAAGCAGGCTCCTTGCTAAGCAGATAGCCCAATGCGGGACTCCATCCCAGGACCCCGAGATCATGACCCGAGCCAAAGGCAGAGGCTTAACCCTCTGAGCCACCCAGGCGCCCAATAATTTTACTAGCATATTAATCTCAGTTATGTAGGTTTTCATGTGTTAAAATCTAACCAAAATTACAAAAATTGAGAACAAGCTTAGAAAGATAATTTCTATGTTCGTATTATAAAAATTTTGAAACAATTCAATACTGACTAGAGGACCTAACATTTCAATGGCATTAGATCATTTAAAAAATACTTTTAACTTTATCAAGTCCCTATATTTATGTGAAAGAAGCAGGTGCACAGTTATTACCCTTTTTTGATGAGGGAATTGCAATTATGTTGCAAAAGCCAAATAAAATACAGGCAGCTGGTAGTTACCTTCATAACATATGACATAATTATCTGGGGTGAATACAGCCTATAAATTCAACATTTTAAAAATTAGCTAAAAGCTTGCACACAGGAGCAGATCAAGTATATATCTGTAATACACTTCCATAGCCCCCTACACTTTCCCTACTGTAGGCTTCATCACTACCCTAACATAATTGTTTACTTTATTGTTTGTTTTACAAATAGCCCCTTCAAAAGCAAAGACAGGCTATGTAGAAGTATGCATGTTATGTAGAAATGCTGCTCTATGCCAATACTGGAAACTTAATGACATAATGTTCCTATTTGTAGCAATCACCACTAGAAGTTAATACATTACTTTGAGCCAGGTACTATTCTAAGCTCATTTTCATATATTAGCTCATTTAACTTCTACCCAATTTGGGGGAAATTTTTCACTAATGCTAGCTAAAACAGCTGGGCAACTAGCATGTGGCAGAGATGAAACAGGCAATATTTCTCCTGTGCTCTGACTTTTAGCGACATGTTCCTTTTACACATTTCCTAACACATGAATCACGAGACATTGTTTTCTCACGTGACTCAGGAGCATGTTGTTGTTACTAGTGATAGGATATGAGAGATAGAGGCCATTTGTTTCGTTTTACAGCTGTGGGAACTGAGGGACGTGGAGATAAAGGAAGCTCTATATTTTTATCACTAAACGATGTCTGGATCCACAATTCTTTTCAGTATACTGTATTAATGATAACAGTTTTCTCAGAATAGCATTCGGAGAAGCATTCAGAGAAGAATAATGTGAAACACATTCACAAAACATTTTTGAAAGTAACAGAATTTTTCCTGACTGAAGTATCTCATAGAGATGAACATAGTGCCTTGTATCTAGTTCATGGATTACTTTGTGTAAATCACTAAATTATGCCTAGTGCTTCAAAATTGAACAAGATGCTTTCAGACCATCAGTTACGAGGACCAGTCTCCTTTTATTGGAGAGAAGGTGAGCTTTATAAACAGGTCCTCCCAAGATAACTCTAAGGGTCTCCTAATTTCCTATGTCTCTTTAGGATGAGGGTGAGGAATAATAACAAGAAGGAAGAGAAAACAGAGTGTTTTTTTTTTTAAGACCCTTAAATGATATATATTTCTCCCAAGTCAATTAGTATATTTACTGAGCATCTTCTATACAGAAAAATATAGTTCTTTTAGAAATATATATAAAAACAGTCAAAAAGTACAAAGTTAAAAAGCTAAGGTTTTACAGATAAGTTTAAAAAACGTTATAGTATCCTGTTTCCTAGTTTCTAGTATATATAATTTTAGTGTATTTCAAGAAATGAACACATCTTAGAAACCATTTTGTCAATTCTACTTTTATTTTAACATACATATAATCAGCTTATAATGGCCCTGAATACAAAGACAAACAAAGAAACACTATTGCACTCAGAAAATACTTCATAAGAAGCATTGCACATGACAGAATTGATTAGGAAAGGTACAGGTTTATAGACAGATAAGACTATTATTATTCCACATTTGAACAATACACAAGTTTTTCTGATAGGAATTTGCCACATCACATATTGCACATTTTCCAACACTTTTATCTGCTTCACAAATATTCCTGATATTTGTTTTTGTCTGTATCTCTGTGAAATGCTACATGTAAGATTCTTAAGACAGTGAATTATATACCATTGAAAAAGAAGAGTTACACAGAAGAAATAAAAACAACAACAATATAAATACATGATCATCCCACACGTTTGGTGGGAAAATGAATTACATAACCTGTCAAACTTCTCTAAAAAGAGAGAAATATTACAAAGCTTAGTTTCGTAAGCATTTGTCCACTTATACATCTTCTCTGAATTAAAAAAATGCATTTAGAGGAAATATCCATGCAACCAGTTAACATTTCTTTATGTTTACATTGGGTTTTGAATACCACCACCTAACATTTTCAAACAGTGCAAATACATGAAGCACTTTCAGTTTTGGTAGTCATCTAACAATAAATAATAACTCTAAACCTAGTTACTTTATTATTTCTAAATTCTAAAATATGTAAAGTGCATCCATAAGGTTTAAAGTCATTCTTCTCACTCTTGGATGTAATGATCAGTCAAGCTGTGACTTTTTCAGCTCACAGCAGCAGCGTTCCATACTGCAGATGCTCCTGGAATTTCTCTTCCTTTTTGTCCATAGTCTTGGTGGGAAGAAAGTTTCCAAAACAAGACAAAGTTCACAAAGTTTCTGTGGAAAATTTCTGACTGTAGAGCAGCATCGATTGACACAAATTTTCTTGAGTTCCATGTTATAATAGTCTAAAAGCAAATATGTTTCCTCATTATTTAGAGGCTTTGCTACAGATCGAGTATAAATTCTTCCCACATGCTGTGCTGCTAACCCCTGTACTATTCAGAAATGCACAGTCCTCAGACCCTGTGAGGTTGAACCTGTCAAAAAATAAAGAAACTTAGAATTATTTTCAGTGCATCATTTCCATTCAGTTACATGAGAATGAATTTTGCAAGGGTAGACTGATAATTCTTTTCTTTCTTTCTTTTTTTTTTTTTTTTTTTTTTTTTTTTTTTTTTTTTTTTTTTGCTTGGTAGGAGTTCATGAAGCAAGTCAGGTGGTCAAGTGACCATAAAGTAACCTGTAGAGACACTAGACAAAAATGGAAAGAAAGTGTCTGTGGAAGGAAGATAAAAAGCTAAGAGCTAAGAGTTCCATTTAGCTGGGTAGCATGACACAGAGGAGTGACTCTTGGTTCCTTCTCAGTTAAACCCTTAGAGAAACAATTCCCAGAAAGTATACACATTCAACAATCTGGCATACGATGTTAGAGGGTGGGTGACCCCTGAAGCCCATCTGAGTGTAAAGAACCATAGGACACATATTAAGAATGCCTTTTCTAGAAATATGAATTTATTTTCTGTATCAGGAATCACCATAAAACTATTTGGAAGGCTCAAAACTTATTCAGTTCTGAGTTTTCAGATGGCAAAGGTTAACACTAACTATATAAAATGTCCTTCAGACTTCAAAATGTACATCAGTTATAGGTAATAAAATTAAAGTCAACATCTTCCATTCTGGGGCAAGTTTTCTACCAGGTTCATCATACTTCTAATTTGCTATTAGAAATATTGTGTTTTAGGGGTGCCTGGGTGGCTAGGTTGGTTAAGTGACTGCCTTCGGCTCAGGTCATGATCCTGGAGTCCTGGGATCGAGTCCCACAATGGGCTCCCTGCTCGGCATGGGGTCTGCTTCTCCCTTTGATATCTCCCCACTCATGCTCTCTCCCTCTCATCCTCTCTCTCAAATAAAAAAAACAAAAAGAAATATCGTGTTTTATTCCTCTGGGGATGACAACTGGGAAAGAGTAAAAGAGAATTTTTTTTTTTTTTAAATCAGTTTATCAGGGGTCCCTGGGTGGCTCAGTCGGTTAAGCGACTGCCTTTGGCTCAGGTCATGATCCCGGAGCCCCGGGATCAAGCCCCACATTGGGCTCCCTGATCAGCGGGAAGCCTGCTTCTTCCTCTCTACTCCCCCTGTTTGTGTTCCCTCTCTAGCTGTGTTTCTCTCCATCAAATAAATAAATAAAAATCTTTAAAATAAATAAATAAAAATAAAAAATCGCTTATCAGGAAAAATATATATAAGATTGTCAATGTGGATGTTTCTTTTTGTATCATTGTAATTATTTCTGGAATATGTTTGAGTCTATTATTCACTCTAAAATTTGCTGAGATATTACTAGAAACATTTATTGTATGAGTTACAAGTAGATAAAAAGAAAAAATGGCAATATTAAAATCCTTATTTAAAGAACTTGAAACTTTATAAGTATACAAAATAGATTGATAAAGCTCTGCTCATAAAGAACACAACCGTCATATACAACACTGCTTTTAAAGGAAAATGGCTTCCCCAAGCTACCATTCTGAGGAAGATAAAGAGACATCTTGAAACTTACCAGTTGTTAAATTCTTTGCCATTTGACCATTTCCATGTCTGACCATCTTCAGTTTTCAGCCCAATCCAATGATTAGTTATACCCACATATTGTTTTAAAAAGCTCTTGAAGAAAGCACAAAGGAAGTGTGCGTTAAACAACCCCTCTGGGTAAGTATATAATTCATCCTATTTTTCAGAAGCTGCAATTCAAGGCATGATAGCTAAGCTGATCACTCATTAGCTATTTAGGACAAGCTCATTTGGATTTTTGGCCTTTGACATTAAGTAATCAAAGCAAATTTATAAGATTAAATTGAATGCTGATTGTGACCTCATATTGATCATACAGTTTTCTGTGACTAAATTTTCCTATAAGGTAAATAGGAACAATGGAAACAGAAAGAAATCACAGATTATCTCTATTAAAAAAATAGCAATAGTTTATGGAATTGTTTTTGAATACTATCTTACCATGTCCTTTTCAGAATCAATGAACGCAAGAGTAGCACCCTGTTCATAGCAAAAGTTTTGGGCTAGGGACCAGCCCCTCTTTTCAGTGGAAATAAAGTAGCACTTCCTCTGGTATCCAATCCAATCATCTGAGCATGAAGACACATGGGTTTTTGGCGCCAATGGGGACATATATTGGCCTGGACAATTGTATTGGCCCACTGTGAAGAAGAAAGCGGTTTGTTTTAGTAACAGAAGAAAGTAAATCCTCACGGTATGCAAGATCAGTTCAGGGGATGCTGTGCAGTGCTAGGTGACAACGTTAAGGACGAATTCTGAGAAGAGCAAGAAGAAGGTAGGTTCCCACCTTATCTAATCTTTTGTGCCTAATCATTATTGTTAGGGTCTAAGAAATAAGAGGGTGTCTTTTGGGCCATAATCTTGGAAAGAGGTAGGAAAATAGAAAAATTTTGCCAGTAGTCTTTGGACTAGAAAGGGGACAGGGCATTATAAATTACAATGCATCTGATATAACACAATATTGGGAGATGAAGGATGGAATAATTTGCAGGGAAGTAATTCAGAATACAGAAAGATCTCTGGTTGAGGATGTTTTATAAAGTTGTAAAATTTCATGTTTGTAAAGACACAACTGTATCTTGGTATTGCTCTATGTTTTAAATACCATACCACAGTTGACTCTTTGGGAGATTCTAGATATATTTTAGATTATCCATCACCACCATTCTGTGGTCTTGAAGATAATAGACAAAAGACTGATCAATTCCTGATTAATATGTGACTTAGATATTATTTTTTAATCAACAATGAATGTGAAACCCCCATTTTTTTCCTGTCTATTGACTTATAGTCTAAGTCAGTCCCTTTTATTTTTAAACACACTCAAATGTAATTCCCCCCCTCAATCATCTAAGGCATGCAGAATTATATTTAGTATTCTTTAAGAAATCAGCCATATATAATAATTGATGTGATACTAAATTAGTCAGAATTTCTCATTAATTAGACTAAGTAATCCCTGTTGATTTCAGCTGGACATGAAAGCTAACAGCAGAGTCTCAATGAATTCACACCCACCTGATACAGCGATGAGAGCTATGACTAAAACAGTGATGAGGACAACATTCATGACAGCACACGGGATAGGAACTTGAAGGGACCCTTCATGCTGTGTTGCAAAATGAGGCCTGGCTGCATTATCTGAAGAGAGAGAGTTGAGGATGAATTCAGGCAGACAGTAGAAGTAAGAAAAGAACATTTGATATTCTCCTGAAGCATTTACATTTTAGTGCTTCTTAAAGTCCTTATATGAAATTTATAAGTTAATTTCTCCCAAATTTTGAGTGACCTGTGATAGTGACCAATTCAGGGGTAATAATGTGATAGTAAACTGTCTCTCCAATCTACTCATTTCGTAGCTACAAAACTTCTAAATATATCATAATTTTATTATTTGAATCGCAAAAACATTTTTTAAGTATCCAATTATTTTAGAAGACATATAAAAGGGACATCCTAAGCACAATCCTTTAACTTCTCTGTAGTTACTGTTTAAGAGAGATGACATAAATACAATAGATGTGGATACTGAATAAAAAATACTGAACTGATATATAAGTAGCTACAACTAACATGACTGAAAGTTAAAAAAAAAGGCTGGTGGTACTTTTTGGTATGCTCGGTACAGATGTAAAGCAACTGAAATTTTCATATATTACTCATAGGTGAGTAAGATGGAAAAATAACTTGGAAAACCTTTTTTTATACGATTAAATATCTGCCTACCCTATGATCCAGCAATTTGACTTGTCCAAAATAAGGATGTTCAAAGCAGTTTTATTCTTAAGAGTCAAGTCTTAGAAATAACCCACATACCCATCAACAAGAATAAAGATAAACGAATATGGTATATCTGAATACTTTTCAACAATTAAAAAAAAACCTGATCAATGCAACAAAATGCATGAATATCAAAAAAATGTTGACTAAGGAAAATGCAGCTACAGCTGTATGCTGTATATTTCCATTTATATGATATTCAAGAATTGCTCAACTATAAGTGAAATAAGTCAGACTGAGAAAGACAAATACCATATGATTTCACTTACATATGGAATTTAAAAACAAGACAAATGAAGGAACAAAAAAAAGCAGAATCAGACCTATAAATATGGAGAACAAAGTGATGGTTGCCAAAGGGAAGGAGGATGAGTATGGGTACAATGGGTGAAGGGGTGATGGAAGGTATAGCCTTCCTGTTACGGAATGAGTAAGTCTGAGTAAATTGCGGGGATGAAAGGTACCGCATCAGGATTACAGTCCATGATATTGTAGTAGCCTTATATAGTGACAGATGGTTAGCTATACTTGTGGTGAGCACAGCATAACATAAAGGGTTGTAGCAGTACTAAGTTGTATACTTGGAAATAATGTAATAATGCGTGTAAACTATACTTAAGAAAAAGAGAATAGTTGAACTAAACTATAGTGATATAAATCAGAAAAGTGATTGCTTTTATGTGTGTAGGAAATGTAATTTGACCAGAAAGAAACACAGAAACTTTCTAGGGTGATAGAAAATTTCAGGAGTGCCTGGGTGGCTCAGCTGGTTGAGTGCCTTTGGCTCAGTCATGATCCCAGGATCCTGAGATTGAGGCCCTCATTGAGCTCCTTGCTCAGTAAAGAGCCTGCTTTTCCCTCTCCCTCTGCTTGCTGCTCCCCCTGCTTGTGTTCTCTCACTCTCTATCTGTCAAATAAATAAATAAATTCTTTTAAAAAAATTTCAAATGTTGATTGGAATTGTTATAATTCATTAAACTGCATACTTAGGATTTGTGCTTCCACTGTATATAAATTATACCTCAATTAAGGCAATATGTGAATGAGGAGCCAGATTTTGAATTTTTTAAGAGAAGTTAAAATAATAGAAGAAATACAATATTAAACAACAAATGAATGTTATGTGGAAGTTGATTATTTCATTTACCTTTTGTATAATGCTGAAACAAAGTAAAAGTTTGATTTCTCCAATAAGAAATGTTTTTCTGGAATATGAATATGATGTGAATGATGATTCTTAGTTTAAAAAGAACTAGAAGATTATCTGTTTTAGAATATAATAAATAATTGAGGATGAAGAGAAGGGGATTTTGTGTCCAGAGTTTGCATTTGATTTTTGCTAGGATGAGCTCTTAGGATTTTCAAAATTTGGCCTCAAGAGAAATCTATTATTTCCCTATTATGTTCTCCAAACCTGAAATGTAAAATAGCCACTTGCATGATAGAGTTTATCATGCAAAATAGCCTCAAATGCAAACATATCCTGTTTTTCAATGTGTACGACTTTCATAATTAAAAGGATGTTAACAGAGAACACACCTTGAAATTTTTGTATTTCTTTTCCTTGAACCATTTCTCTAAAGTCAAACTGAGCAAAGGGATGGGCTTTCTTCATTGTTTTCTGGTTGCCAACATCAGCTTTTGCTGCTGGGAATTGTTTTTCCCAGCGTAGGTCTGCATTCAGATTTTGCAAGAGAAGCCCTTACTGAGCCCCTCTCTAGTTCTACTTCTCACAGCTTCTCAAAGCAAATCTTCCTTTTTTTCACCAGTAGATAACCGGAAGCAGCCATGGTAGGTAGGGTGACAAGTTCAGAGCTGTCCGTCTAGTTTCACTTCTCCCCATGTGAGAGTCAATCATGCCGCTTAGACTTAATGAAGCAACAGTTCTGATTCTTGAGCAACACTAATCTGTCTAGATAGCTCATGGACTCTGAGCTTAGCTCAGTCTATTGGCTTATCCAATGGGCAAACTGTGGAGATGGTTCTCAGACCCTACATTTGTTTTCCATTTGTGAAGACTTTTGTTACTCACAGTTTGATTTATCACCTAGGTGACAAAACACTCCCCCAACAGCATACTTCCGCTCTGATTATGGGCCTTGTTCATTAATGAAGAAACTGAAAATAAATCCACAGTTATATATTGAGACATCCAAAGGTAATGCCCAAGGATTGTTCCTACTAATAAAGCAACAGGGGCAGCATAAACTAAACATTCAGCTGAAGATTGGATGAACTCAGAAAAAGCTGTGGATTCTTGAATTAGGTCCTTCAACTATGCTCTCTACTTACTGAGTAGTTTTATTATTATATACATTTCTTCTTTTCAGCAGTTCAACTGAGCCATAAAAGTATGGTTATCTAGCCACCCGAAATCTGTGTGGCTTACAGTTGTTAACTACACTTGATTTTTGTGTTCTTAGGTGAAAGATGCATTTATCAGAAGTGACTGATGTCTTTTTAACATAAACCAGTCTAATAGACAACACACTCAGAAAACAATCCCTTCCTCCAGATTGTTCAGCTCTGCTGTTCATAACACATCCCTTTATTCTTGGATAATTTTTCTTATAAGTAAGCTGTCCCTCCCACAGTAGTGTTTTGGAGCACCTCATTCATTAGAGAGGAAGAGACATAAAGAGAAAAATAAAGCAAGAAAATCTCACAGAAACACCACAGGAGAAACAGTGGGAGCATTCTAGCAATAGGAAATAGAATAGGTCTATGGACAGAATAGATGAAGAGAAGAGAGGAAGAGGTAAATAGTTAAGCTGATCATATTTGGATGTATTTTTGATGAAAAACAAAAGAAAGGAAGAACCATGTATGACTTACGTAGAATTTGAAGCCCATGATTGAAAGGAGGAAACTGAATGATGAAATGAAGAGTTCCATGAAGAGTACAGAAGCAGAAGTTTGTATTTTCAAGAATTTTTCATGATGTTTTCCCAAGAAATTACTGCTGGACCTGGTAAACGTTCAGATATGTATATAGCTATTCTTTCAAAGATTGGAAACCCTCATTCCCAGCAACCAGAGGATGCTGTAATGGGAACACAAGTGGAAGCAAACAGAAATCATAAAGAGATGCAAGGTGAAGACAATAAAGAATGTCATTGGTCACGGGGAAAACAGAATTGCTATAAAGAGAGGCAATGCTTCCTGCAGCACGTACAGGTGGATATGGAAACATGGTGGTGAACACACTGGACCAATGCAGGGAGCTTTCTAATTAGATCTGAAAAATTGATATGATACAAACTGAAACATAAAAACAGATATCTAACCATCTTAAGAAATCCACCTTTGTGGTTTCCTCTCAAGTCTCATGTAGCCTGCCTTCTCATGGATAGAGAAATATTGATTTGTTCTCATCTTCTCCTTTACCTGGACTGAAGTAAAATATAATCAAGTGTTTCTAAAGACAAAGGTTCATTAAAAAAATACTACTGTGTAAGAGGATAGAAGGATAGGTGATAGATGATAGATAGATGTGTGTGTGTGACAGAGGAGAGAGAGAGAGAGAGAGAGAGAGAGAGAGATGATAGATGTGTATGAGAGAAAGAGTTTTGTTACCAGTGTGTAACAAAGATTTGACTTACTTTGTTGTCCACCCTCTGGATGCAAGGAGCTGTTCTCTGTTATGGAACAATCTTCAGAATTCATCTTTGTTCTAGTCAAGATTCCCTGGTTAATCCCAGGTCAAGCCAATCTATGGTGAAAGTCTTCGCTGAAACTCTAGTTCAGTCTCTTGAATCTATGAGATATCTCGGCATTTATATTCAGTTGTATTGTCTCCACCCCCTTCCTCCTACCTCCTAACCACTCAACTGCATCAGTTCTCTTTAATATATGCTCCAGTGGCCCAGACAATTTACAATGTGTTATTGTGGTGAGCTGTGGGTTTTCCCTATTGTCTGAAATATGCTCTCTCACAACTGTAGGTCTAGCATGAAGAGACTAGCGGGATTTTCCCAGAATCTGAGACATTCTCTCTAAATTTGTGAAAAACACCAATAATTTAGGAGATGACATATATAAGTAAAGAATGAAAAGTTAAGGATTCCTAACTTTGAGGTGGAAATAATTTGGAAAGTAATATTTCCCTTGGAAACTCAATCATTTATTTAGTTAACAACAAATATTTATTGAGCATACAGTATTAAACTGACACTGTTTGGATCTAGAGGATTTATTGTTAAATAAGAATTTTAAGATCTCTGTCCTCATGGATCTCTCTCTACTCTGGAAGAATTTTGCTTAGGAAGCTATAAATTGGCTATCAGAAGGGTTATCATTCACTTTTCCCTGGGGACTAGTTCTTTTAAGGCATCATTTAGTAGGTACTTGCTTTAAGGAAATAGAAACCTTGTGGTTTGGAACTTCCTTTCTATGTTCTAAAATTGTGTATCTTAAATTATCTGTTTCATTTATCTCCTGTTAATTTTTTGGTCATATTTTACTTCCATTTAGATAGCCCTAATTTCTCTTAATATCTTATTCTTCTCTAAATTTCCCCAATTCTAGATTATTTTCCTGTATCTCTGAGGTGTCAGACATTTGAAGTGTGATTATTATAAAAAATATATTGCCATGGTATCAATACCATCCCAATGAACTATGAAGGCAAAATGTCTGTGTATGGTGATTTAAGGAGGAGATAAAAGTAGTTACTAGTCTTGCGGACAGAATTTTTTTTATCATTAAAAACACCTCTTTAAAGACTACATGTTTTCAGATTAAAGCCTTTGTGGAAGTATTATAGCTAAGTGGGTTGGAGTTATCATCTACCATAGCTTAGTTTGGCCATCGTATTTATTTGTTAACCAAAGACATGAAGAGATACATGTTGGTCTTAAGGGCTCTCTTTGCTTTCACTCCATTTTTTCAGTCAATTTCTTCCTATATTTTCCACATAATAACAAGAAGGGTTGTTTTACAATTAAGTCACATCACTTTGGTGAGATGTTCATCTCTCTCAAGCCCCACACCGCCCCTGCCAAAGGTTTCTTATCAAAATTGCCATAATATCCAAAGTCTTTCTTATACTTGAAAAGGTCCATGATCTGTCCCCTTGCTACCTCTCCTGCCATTTTCCCTATTAGTCATACTCTTCTCCAGCTGTAACCTCTGCTATACTACAAAAATGTCAAGCACATCCCCACTACAGAATTTTTGTGTTTTTTCTAAAAGGTTCTTCTTCCATCTCCTTGCAAGTCTTGCTCTCTCTTCAACTCATTGTATTCACTATTCAACTGTGGTCTGCCCAGAGAGGCCTTCACTTACCTTCTCTACATAAAATAGAGTCTCATGCTGTATGCCACTGTATATGTTTATGTTTCTTTATATTACTTGGTGATATCTGATACTGTTTATCTTCTACTTGTTTATCTTCTACTTTTCTTGCTTGGTGGCAAGAACTTTTTCTGGCTTGCCTCTTCTGTGTCTTTAACACCTGACATAGTAAGTGTAACATGGTATGTACTCAGTAGATATGGTACCTACTTGTTGAATGCATTGAGTAAGTAAATAATGAAAGAATATGTATAAAAAACATAAAAGTTCTAAACTACAGTGTGCTACTTGGGGAGGTGTGTGGGATTGTAGACTTATGCTGGATAGTAAGTGCATCCTTGAATATTGTGATGAGTGACAGAAGGGTCAATTTGGATACTTAATGGGAAAGAGCTAATGTTTTTGCTAATTTCTTTGGGTGAAAGAAACTTAGATCAGATCTTCTGTTTATTATTCTAAAGTTGGGATATCTGGGTTAATGTCCACATTCTGATACTAATTACATACCCTATATTATGAAGAATGCATGAGATTGAGACAGTACAGGAGAAGCAAGAAGGACTTAATTCCTGTAAGGTCACAGGTCTGAGATAAAAGTCTGAAATTAAAAGTTTCCATACTCTTAGAGACAAATGCCTCCTTCTGGGAAACCAAACAAATGAGAAATAATAGCAGTTAGGGATTAATGGTGGTCTGGGCAAAATTAGAAGTCGCAATTTAAAGTCTGTTTGCACAAGTATTTCTACTTTCTGGAAGTCCGAGGAGAATGTCTACTATGGAGAAAGGCATCCTGTGATTATGTCATGTCCACTGAAAAGTAACGACCACAGATAATGACCAGGTGACTGAAAGACACTTATCTGCTCCCAGCCCCTCAATTTTTAGGAGGGGCTGGGAGCAGATTTTGCCTATATAAGCCTTGCACACTACCCCTTGGGGAGTGACATTGCTCTTCCTTGTTGATTCCCTTGTATACAAGGTATCTTTCACAAATTCTGCCTGGCTTTCTTGGTCTGGCGCTCCGTGTTCATTTATATGACACTGAGGCTCAAGAACTGTCCTGGGCATCTGGTAACAGGATAATATAGCAGTTATAAATCTGCAACTGTATTTCAACTCTTCCAAGTCTGTGAGATATAAAGAGAGAGAAAGAAAGTATCTTTATGCACACTGATAATCCTTGCTATGTGCATTTCCCACATGCAGAGCAGTTTTCAACAGCTCCTTGGACTACCCTGGAAATCATGGTCTGGTTTAACCACTTACTAATGTGACTTTTCCCCTCTGAGGACTCATTAGATATATGTATATGTATATCTATATAGTTTTAAAAATTATAATTTTTATAATTATAAAATTAAATTACCTGGGTGGCTCAGTTAGCTAAGGTTAAGCATGTGACTCTTGATTTCTGCTCAGGTCATGGTCTCAGGGTCATGAGATCAAGCCCTACATCTGGGTCTGTGCTCAGGGGGGAGCCTGTTTAAGATTCTCTCTTTCTCCCTCTGTTCCGTCCTGCTCACACACTTTTTCTCTAGAAAGAAATCATTACTACTACTACTACTACTACTATTATTATTATTATTATTATTATTATATTTCCCTTACTAGAAAGTAACATCTTCTTTTTTTTTTTGAAAGTAACATCTTTAAGAACAGGGGCATGACCAACTTACTCAGCAATGAATCTCTAGTATAAAATAGTGCCAAGAACACAGAAAGAGTTCAATACATATTTATTAGGTAGATACATGACATAATGTATGTGAATATCAGCTCACGCATCTGTTAACTGTGTGGCTCCAGTCAACTTTGGCTTTTTTATCTGTAAATTAAAATTATCAGCATCCAACTTATAAGGTTCTGTGAATAAAAAATTATAAACTAGAAAATTAGTGTTCTACTATGGTGTTTAGTATATATTAAACAGTTAATGATGTATAAAGGAATCAGTTTTACATAAGTCATAAAAAGGGAAAGTTCTGCATTTGATTGAAGAGATAAAACTGAGAAGTCACAGTATTCTTGCTGCTATGATGCAATGTGGCTCTTGTCTGTCTAAGACACAGACAGAGGAGGCTGCCCTCTCCTAGCTTCACCTCTGGCAATGCTCATGACACTAAAACGCTTGTGTGCTCAAGTTTCTTGTTTCTTCAGCCATAATCAACTGAATGGATATTGCATGTATATATTTATATATGATTATATTTATAAACACATGCATATATCTATGTGACATCTATTATATATTTCATATATATAAACTATAGTATATATTCAGACAATTGGGCACAGAAAAATGATAACGAGATCTTATTTTAAGAAAACAAATATCTGGGACCACCTAGGTGGTGCAGTCAGTTAAGGCAGTCCAGCCTCTCATTTTGGTTCAGGTCATGATCTCAAGGTCATGAAATCCAGCCCTCTATTGGGCTCCGTGTTCAGCCTGGAGTCCACTTGAGACTCTCTCTCTTCCTCTGCCCCTCCCACTCATGATATCTCTCTCTCTCACTTTCTCTCTCTCTCCCTCTATCTCTCTAATAAATACATATTAAAAAAATAAATACCTGTAAACCTTGTAACATTGATCAAAATCTATTACCCTTTTCAGAAGTCATTTTTCTCTGTGTTTATGTGAGCAGCCAAGGTATTCTGTTGAAATCGACACTTGCGTCGGTGGGAGCAGGCAGCCTCCATAAATATAAAAAACAGCCAAAATTACCCAGAACGTATTCCATCCCCTGGCCTTCTAGGTATCAAGTCCTTTACAATATCTTGAACTTCACTTCAAAATTAATATTTTTCCATGAATCCTCCTCTGCTTCCCCAGTCATTTTTTTTATAGACAATATTATTTATTTGACAGAGAGAAACACAGCTAGAGAAGGAACACAAGCCTGGGGAGTGAGAGAGGGAGAAGCAGGCTTCCCGCTGAGCAAGGAGCCTGATTCGGGGTTTGATCCCAGGATTCTGGGATCATGACCTAAGCTGAAGGCAGATGCTTAATGACTGATTCACCCAGGTGCCCCCATTTTTTTTTTAACTGTAAGAAACCTCCTATAGATTTGAGAAAGTAATCAACTGATAGTCATATAAAGCAGTGGAAGAACAATGAAAAAGTTTTGCCCAGCCCAGTTCTGGTTGACTCTAGTCCTGATGTCATTATGCAAAGGGTGCCATTTCACTTGCCAGAGTGTCTTACTGTATATAATAAATTATATGCTCATATTACTAATCAATATTTGTTAAATCAAAGAAAGGTGTCTCCATATGTGGAATTACTGTAAATAGGACAAAGTCAAGTGTAGAGAGTCAGGATGCGGTGCGGGAAAGATTTTGGGGTCAGGTTTTTCAGTTGCCCCTTATTCATCTAAATATGGAATCAAGCTTCCTGTGTGGTCAGCCCAGATGCATTCAATTATCTAAAGCAAAGAAACCCATGAAGAAAACTAAAGAAAGAAAACTAGTGCAACTAAACTTTTTTCAATCTCCTATACACATAACAGTGTATAGATATAGCTTTCAATTATTTCAGAGATGTTGTATGTTTTGTTTCATATGTAACATATAAAAAAAATTGAAGGATACCCAGAGGGCAGAGATTATCATTGATGTTTCACAGTTCACTTGAGAAAATTGAGGCTCAGAGAAATTATTGTGTCTGGACAAATTTGGAAGAAGCCACTCAGGACCCCAGAAGTCAGTGCAGCTCTTGACCTTATATGAAGAATCCGGGGCAAGGTCCCAGAAAGGAAATGAAGTAATATGAGCTAGATGCAAAATGATGCACAGAAGACAGGATATACACTCCTTATCACACAGCAGCTCAGCAGGATGGTTTTAGTAGCACACGTTCACAGGGACCGCAAACTTCCGACCTAAGACAACTTCCGGAGACAAAGTGTTCATCATTTTTTTCTTTTTTTCTGAAACGTCTTTTTTCTTTCAATGGTGAATTAGGTTTCTGAATGGCTTTTAATCTTGGGACTCAAACCTTCAGTTTTTAATGTTTTGTCTCAAATTGGTATTAATTATGCAAGTTGGTAAAGTTTATTTTTAAATCACAGGTGTGCTTGTGCTTTCTAATTGCTTACTGTAAGGGGTCAATACAGGTAACCATGAGGAAGTGGGGGAATTTCCAGTTCTAAGCACTTTTCAGTCTTCTCTGCTTGCTGAATTTTCTCTTTGAACTAAGTTTTCTCATCAGTGGAATATCTCCTAAAAACCAGAAATGAGATGGTTTGGAAAGTATGAGCTGTTATATTTCTTCTCCCTGACTTGAAACAATGAAGGGTAAATACAGCGTCCACGTAATACATAAACTTGGACTCTGAAAAATTTGACTTTTTTAAAAAATATTTTATTTATTTATTTATTTGACAGAGAGAAACACAGCTAGAGAGGGGACACAAGTAGGGGGAGAGAGGGAGAAGCAGGTTTTCCGCCAAGAGGGGAGCCCCATGCAGGACTTGATTTGGGGACTCCAGGATCATGACCTGAACTAAAGGCAGACTCTTAATGACTGAGCCACCCAGGCACCCCAAATTTGACTATTTTTGAATGTAAAAGATGTAAAAGAACTATAACAAAGATGAGATATAATCCATAACCATATGTTAGTACTTTATAGAAATTAGTTCCAGGCTCCTTACATGTAGAAAACATTTTGGGGGAATATTCTCAAAGACAATAGTATGGAAATAGCATATGTAACATTTAAATTTTAGGCAGGTCAGGGCCTGAACCACTTTAAGATATATCCATTTGGGGGCAACTTGGGCTCAGTCAGTTGAGTGGCAGATTCTTGATTTTGGTTCAGGTTGTGACCTTGGGGTCCTGAGATCAAGCGCCCAGTCCCTGCTCAATGGAGAGTCTGCTGGGTATTCTCTCCCTCTGCCCCTCCGGCCACTTGTGCTCACTCTCTCTCTCTCAAATAAATGAAAATATCTGTAGATTACATACTGGGAGAAAAACCTGCAGGTAGAAGACATTCAGGAATTGCTACCATTCTTTTGCCCAATCTGAAGTTTAAATGCAATAAAATATTTTTTTTAAGATTTATTTATTGGGGCGCCTGGGTGGCTCAATTGGTTGAGCAGCTGCCTTCGGCTCAGGTCATGATCCTGGAGTCCTGGGATCGAGCCCCACATCAGGCTCCCTGCTCGGTAGGAAGCCTGCTTCTCCCTCTCTCACTCCCCCTGCTTGTGTTCCCTCTCTGGCTGTGTTTCTTTCTGTCAAATAAATAAAATCTTTAAAAAAAAAAAGATTTATTTATTTGAAAGAGAGAAAATACATGAGTGGGGGGAGGGGCATATCTGTGGAGGGAGAGAATCTTTGGGCAGATTCCCCCTAAAATCCTATTTGGAACTCAAACTCATGATCCATGAGATCATGACCTGAGCCAAAACCAAGTTGGTAGCTTAACTGACTGAGCCACCCAGGCACCTCTAACACATTAAAATATTTCTGATGGATTGGATAGGTTTTTACTGAGGTAGGATTTAGGAAAGTAGAATGGAGACTCTTAAAGGGAATTTACCAAATGTAGGAGAGGTCAAGGCAGACGTGAAAAATTGTAATAGTGTATTATGAATAATTTTAGGTTAGCGTATATGACACATCCCAGACAAACATCTCTTCCAAAACTGAAACAAGAAGAAATATTTAAAATATGGCAGAGTTTTGTAACTATTAAATAAATTGAATCCCTAACTAAATACATCCATTTGGGAAAGAAATTAAAACATGAGAACAATCCAACAAAAACTTCATGCCCAGATAATTTTATGTTCCAATTTAACAAATATATAAGGAAAAAATAAGAAATTACAAATTCTTTCAAAGAAGATAAAAAGATCTTGTCAGTAGAACATTGTAATCAAAACCTGACCAGCCAACCTTACTTATGAAGATAAATGAAAAATTTTTAAAAATAAGTTTAAAAAATTGAACTCAGTAATGTATAAAATATTATACCACAACAATATTTGTTTTACTCCAGAGGAAAAGATTGCTGATTTTTCATTCAAAAAATAATCAACCAAATTTACCACATTGACAGATTAAAAGGAAAAAAAAATCTAACTCAAAAATATAAAATAAAATATTTGACAAATTTAACCACAAATTCATGATTGATGCCTGTAACAAACTAAGAGTTTTATGAACTTCTTTAATTTATAGATTGTAGAGGGGTTTTTATAAATATACTGTACTTAAGGATGAATAATTGAGAAAGCTTTCCTGTGAAATCAGAAGTGAGGTATGATGTAGTGACACAAGGACAATAAATATATACATAGAAAAATAAACTGATAAAAGTTGAAGAGTCATTTTTAATTTTTTTGAAATTTTGAGATAATTTTAGATTCAAATGCAGTTGTAAGCTTTAACCAATTCATCCCAATGGCAACATTTTGGAAAACTATAACACAATATCACAACCAGTTTATTAACACCAATGCAGTTAATATTACAGAACAAATCCATTACCCTATGGATATTTTTGGTTCTTCTTTAGAGGCAAATGCATTTCCCTTCTGCCTGACCCTCATCTCTATCAGCTCTTGCCCCTGTCCATAAGCCCTGGCAAACATTAACTTGTTCTTCATGTCTATGATTTTGTCATTTTAAGAATGTCAGATGAATAGAATCATACAGTATGTAACATCTGGGGATTGGTGCTTTTTTTTTTTCACTCAGTATAATTCTCTGTGAATTTATCCAAGGAGTTGCAACCATCAGTACTTACTTCTTTTTAATTTTTTATTATGTTCAATTAGCTGGCATATAGTACGTCATTAGTTTTGATGTAGTGTTCAATGATTCGTAAGTTACATATAACACCCAGTGCTCATCAAAACACATGCTCTCATTGAGATCCACCACTCAGTTACTTCATCCCCACACCCCCTCCCTTCTGTAACCCTCAGTTTGGTTCCCGATATGCAGAGTCTCTTGTGGTTTGTCTCCCTTTCTCTGATTTCTTCCTATTCAGTTTTCCCAATAGTTTCTTCTCTATTGCTAAATAACATTTAATAGTAGAGATGTACCACAGACTATTTACTCTTCGAAAGACATTTGGTTTGTTGCCAGATTGGGGGCTGTTATGAATAAAATTGGTTGCTATGAACATTTGTGTATACATCCTTATGTGAAATTAAGTTTTCATTTCTCTGTAATAAATGTCCAGAGATGTAATTAATGGGTGGTTTGGTAATTTCATGTTGGTTTATTAAGAAATTGTCCAACTCTTACAGTGGCCATACCATTTTGCATCCCATTAGCACTGCATTGTACATTCCCATTGGCCATACTGATTGATAGTTATACAGTGACCTCTCATTGTGATTTTAATTCATATTTCCCTAAGGGCTAATGATGCTCAACATCTTTTCATGTGCTTAGCTGCCACCTGTATGTCTTCTGTAATGAAATATCCGTGTCTTTTGTCCAAACCTAGATCATTTGCTTGATATGAGTTTACAAATATTTACTTCCTGTCTGCAACTGGCTTTTTCATGTTCTTCATGGAGTTTTTTACAGAGCAAAAGTTTTAACTTCTGTTTTTACTGAATATGTATTGTTTATCTGATTTCAATGTCATTAATTTTTAATCTTTAATCCTTACTTCTACTTTCTAAGGGTTTATTTTGTTCTTTTTCAATTTCTTGATGTAGAATTTTAGATCATTGACTTCAGGCTTTCTTTTATAATAAAAGCAGTTAGCACTATAAATTCTACTCTCACCCCTACCTTCACTAATTATCCCACAGATACTGATAGATTGCATTTATTCAGTCCAATATCTTTTCCCAATTTCCCTTGAGACTTCCTATTTGATCCATGCATGATTTGGAAATGTGTTGTTTCACTCACAAAAATCTAGAGGTTTTCTTATTGTCTTTGTTTTCAATATCTAGTTTGATTCCATTGAGGTCAGAGCAAATTCTCTATATTATATCCATACTTTTGAATTTACTGAAGTTTGTTTAATTGTTCAGGATACAGTCTACCTTGATATGTGTTCACTGGGTTTTTGAAAAGAATGTTCTCCTTTTGTTAGGTTGAGTGTTGTATATGTATCTATTGGATCTTGTTGGTTGATGGTGGTTTGAGTCTTTCTATGTTATTATTTGGTTTATGGTTATTCTATCAATTGTTGAAAGAGAAGTATTAACATCTATGTTTGCAGGTATGCCTTCATCTCTTTTTGCTTCTGTAAGTTTTTGCTTCACATACTTCACAGCCTATGTTTAAGAATGTTCTGTCTTCTTGCTGAGTGAAAGTCTTTTTTTAAAAGATTTTATTTATTTATTTGACAGAGAGAGAGATCACAGGTAGGCAGAGAAACAGGCAGAGAGAGCAGAGGAAGCAGGCTCCTTGCTGAGCAGAGAGCCCAATGTGGGGCTTGATCCCAGGACCCTGAGGCAGAGGCTTTAACCCACTGAGCCACCCAGGAACCCTTGCTGAGTGAAATTTTATCATTAACTTCACTCTTCATTTCTGGTCATGATTTTTTAAAAATTTACAAGTCTATTTTATTTGTTATTAAATATTAAATAACCACTCCTATTCTTCTGTTTTTTAAGTTTTATTTATTTATTTGAGAGAGAGAGAGAGAGAGAGAGAACGAGCACAAGCAGGGGAGAGGTAGAGAGAGAGACAGAGAATTCCATGCAGACATCAGGCTGAGGGGGAAGCCTGACTCAGGGCTTGATCTCACAACCCATGAGATCATGACCTGAGCCAAAATCAAGAGCTGGCCACTTAACCAACTGAGACACCCAAGTGCCCCTCCTGTTCTCTTTCAATTAAGGTTTCCAAAATATGTCTCTTTCTACACTTTTTCTTTCAACCTATGTACAACATTATAATTAAAATTAACTCATTTTTAACAGCATATTTGTGTTACATTATTTAATCAACTCCATCAATCTCTATTTTTAAGTGTTGTATTTAGACCATTTACATTCAGCATAATTATTGATATGTTAGGGCTTAAATTTGCCACTTTATTTTTTATATGTTTCTGTTATCTGTTTTATGTTTCTCTGTTTTCTTTTTCTTATCTTTTTGTGAACTAATTGAACATTCTTTTTTGAATTGCCTTCTGATTTCCCTGTATTTTTTGAATGGATGTCTTTTATAGCTGTTTTAGTGATAGTTCTAGGTATTACATTTTATATGCATAACTGATCATAGTCTATTGAAATCAACATACCAATTTGAGTGAGGTGAACAAAACTTACATCTTTTTATTTCTTTTGTCCTCCTTGAATTAAATATAATTTGAAAATATTTCCTGTAAATATGTTACCACACCAAAAATGAAGTGACTTGGAAATGCAAGATGAGAAGTCAAGTCTATCAAATTTACCTATATTTCTGCTCTTATTCTGTTCATTCTTCCTGCTTTATCTTCAAATGTACCTTCTTGAAATGCTACCTTTCTATTTAGAGAACTTTCTTTAACTATTATTCCTTTAACTATTATTTCTTTAACTTTTCCACCTATTTAGGATAGGTCTGTTGGTGACAAATTCAAAGTTCACTTTCTTTTTTTTTTCTTTCTTTCCTTTTTTTTTTTAAGACTCTATTTATTTCACAGAGAGAAACACAGCTAGAGAAGGAACACAAGCAGGGGGAGTGAGAGAAGGAGAAGAAGGCTTCCCACGCCGCAGGGAGCCTGATGTGGGGCTCGATCCCTGGTCTCTGGGATCATGACCTAAGCCGAAGGCAGTCGCCCAACCAACTGAGCCACCCAGGCACCCCTCAAAGTCCACTTTCAACAGAGGATGTCCAGATTTCCCATTCTGTCTGAAGGATATTTTCATTAGGTATAGGATTCTGAATTATTAGTCCTTTACTTCAGCACTTGGAAAATGTAATGGTACTCCCATTTCTTGTCATTCAATTTTTCTTCTTGATAGGTAAGCTTTTGTTTCTGTCTCATTACTTTTAGAATTTTGTTTTTGTCTTACTTTTCAGAAGTTTGACTATGATGTGTCTTGCCATGGATTTCTTTGTATTTGTCCTTTTTCAAATTTGCTCAGCTTGTTGAATATGAAAGTTTCTATTTTCTGCCAAATTTGACATTTCAGCCTTTAATTTTTAGAGTACCTTTTTAGCTCTGCCCTTTTTCCTGTCTTTCCAGAACTCCATTGTTATGGATGCTACACTCTTTGTTATGGTCCCACAGATCTCTGAGGCTTTGTTTATTATTTTTTTTTTCTTTCCTAATCTATTTCTCTCTTTTGTTCAATTTAATTTCTACTTTTCTATCCTTCAGTTCACTGACTTTTTGCCCCAGTTCCTTGCATTCTGCTGTTGTTCCTATTCATTTAAGCAAAAAAAAAATTTAGTTGTTTTAATATCTGGTTCTAAAATTTCCATTTGGTTCTTCTTTATATCTTGTACTTACTTGCTAAGGCATTCCATTTATTGTTTCAAATGTGTCCATAGTAACTTGTTGAAGACTTTGTATGGTGGTTATCTGAAAAATTTTATCATATAATTCTAATATCTAACAACTCTTAGATTATTTTCTTTTATCATAGTGATTGTATTTATTGTCTTTTCTCATGCAAAAATCAAAACACAAAAATCTATTGCGTTTATTTACACTAAAAATGAATTACTGGAAAAATATTAAGAAAGCCATCCTGGGGTGCCTGGGTGGCTCAGTGAGTTAAAGCCTCTGCCTTTGGCTCAGCTCATGATCTCAAGGTCCTGGGATTGAGCCCCATCTTGGGCTCTCTGCTCAGCAGGGAGCCTGCTTCCCCCTTTCTCTCTGCCTGCCTCTCTGCCTACCTCTGATCTCTCTCTCTGTCAAATAAATAAATAAAATCTTGGAAAAAAAAAAGAAAACAATCCTATGTACAATTGTATCAAAAAGAATAAAATACCTAAGAATAAATTTAAAATAGGGAGTGAAAAACTTGCATATTGAAAACTACAAGAAAAATCTTATATATTGAAAACTAGAAGACATTAATGAAAGAAATTGAAGAAGTATTGAATAAGTAGAAAAATATTTTATAATAATGGATTGGAAGAATTAGTATCATTAGAATGTCTTTACTTCCTAAAGCAATCTATACATTCAATGTAATTCCTACCAAAGTTCAGAGGTTTTTCACAGAAATATAACAAACTATCCTAAAATTAGTATGAAACCACAAAAGACCTTGAATAGTCAAAAGCAATCCTTAGAGAGAACAGACAAGTTTTTGGCCACTTTAGTTAAGATGCTGAATTTGTTGGTTTATTATATAATCGTATGCTTTTATTATCCTTTTCATGTCGACATTCTAAATATTCAACCAGTTATTTCTTAGACATTGAGATTCCTCTTTAAGATGGTTTTATGTCTATTAACTCTTCATCTTTAATAACTCTGAACTTGCATTCCAATAAAAACGAGGGTGACTTAAATTGGGAGAAACAACAGAAACCATGTTTCAGTTGACTAAAACAATTAGGAATCACTGTCTCCTGAAAAAAGGAAGTCAGAAGTAAAGTATCTGTATCAATCATCTGGATGTACATAACAGGAAATTTGACCCAAGATGGCTTAAACACTATCTGGATAGCTTCAGAGATAGTAAGTTCAATAGTCCAAGGATCAAGAGCTATCTATCTTTCTATGTTGTTATTTTTGCATATTAGTGGGAATTACTTTCACCAATGGTCACAAAATGGCTGTATCTCTTCCAAGAATCACATACAGACACTAGGGCAACCAGTGAAGAAGAAGAAGTACATATTCTTTGATATCTGATCTTCTGCTTATGCAGCTTGGATGAAGTGAAAGTGGTCTGTCAGTGAGAGTTCACTAGAATTTATAAGCAGTTCTGTTTTCCCTGGTCTGCTCAAATTCTCACAGCATTCAGGTTATTGTTATTACCATATCCTTTGAAATAACCTTCTTTCCAAAGATTTCCTAGTTCCTACTCTTCTCCCTACCTGAAGATAACTCACATTCTAGTTATCAGCATATTTCTTCTTGGGCTTTTTACACAGGTACCAGAACCTTTAATAATTTCAATGTTCTAGACTAGATGCAACATATTTCTGAGAAAGTTTATTTTAGATAATCTGTCCAATTCCTCTTTATCAGGGGTTGTTAAATCTAGAATAATTAAGTTCAAGTTATTCTAGTTGTCCTTCAATTATATTAAACTTAAAATGGAAATAAATGTAACTATCATATGAGGCAATTGTAAAAGTTTAGTGTAAAACACTTAAGATAATGCATGGCTGAAAGTAAAAAATCTTAGCTTTTATCACTCACTAGTCTTTCATAGCCCACTGCTGGCAAATAATGCATATCACCATGATTATTGAACCAACTGGGACTCATCTTCTGAGTTAAATGACTGTATTCACTGCCCCCCCTGGAACACCATAGCCACATGGAAAAGAGTGAGTGCCTGAATAGATTATTAATTTGTATTAGAAAAGAAGAAGGGAGAAATTGCCTACTGGGCAGAAATCATCACAACCTAAAACAATTATTGAAAATATTTGCTAAGGGGCGCCTGAGTGGCTCAGTTGGTTAAGCCACTGCCTAGGGCTCAAGTCATGATTCCGGAGACCTGGGATGAGTCCCACATCCGCCTCCCTGCTCGGCAGGAAGCCTGTTTCTCCCTCTCTCGCTCCCCCTGCTTGTGTTCCCTCTCTGGCTGTATTTCTCTCTGTCAAATAAATAAAATCTTAAAAAAAAAAAAAGAAAAGAAAATATTTGCTAAAGAAATCTTTGTTACTGATCTTTGTATTCAAAGCTCTGGAACTTGATGTCCTGAGGTTACATTTATCTTAGTCTCCTAACAGGAAATTTAAAACCACATCAGGTAACTTGAAAAAAAGTTTAAAGTGCTATTGTCCAACACCATAAAGGTTTTCTATGATATAGAATTTAAAGAAGTAGCAAGATCAGATAAAAAGGAAGCAAAATAGATCTGGTTCTCTTCAGTAGTAAAAGTTTGAGATGGAGAGGCTTAACATATTTTGGGATGCAAGTGGTAGTATCCTGGGCTGGAAATCATAAATGGATGCTGTTTGAAGATTGACTGCTAGTAATGTATAAATGTAGGGAAGTTGCTCTATTCCACTGAGTTGCACTCATTCATTTATTCAGTCTTTACTTATTTAACAAATATTTAATAGACTGCTACTTTGTGCCAAACACCGAAATAGGTCCTGGAGACAGCACTGACAACACATGATATCTGTGCTTTGAAAAAAACAAATATTGTGGGATCACTTATCTTTTATACTGTTTTTATATTCTGTATTTGCTCTCAATTTTTATTTTTCCTTTATATATTCTTTTTTTTTTAAGATTTTATTTATTTATTTGACAGAGAGAAACACAGTGAGAGAGGGAACACAGCAAGGGGAGTAAGAGAGGGAGAAGCAGGCTTCCTGCTGAGCAGGGAGCCTGATGCGGGGCTCGATCCCCAATCCAGGCTCTCCAGGATCATGACCTGAGCCGAAGGCAGTTGCTTAACCAACTGAGCCACCCAGGCGCCCTTCCTTTATATATTCTTGTTTTTGGTTTAGTTTGTTCTCCTAGGTAGAAGGCTAGGCTAGTGATTTGGATCTCCTTTTTTAAATATAGGTGTTTTATGGCATTACATTTTCCTCTAAGAACTGCTTTCACTGCATCCTATAAGGGTTTTGTTTTTTGTATTTTTGATATGTTATATGTTTATTTTTGTACATATCACAGTATTTCTAACTCTCCATGTGATTTCTTCTCTGACACATTGTTATTTAGGAGTGTGTGTTTAGTTTATATGTTTTTATGAATTTTCCAAATTTCCTTCTATTAGTAACTCTTAATTTTATCCCTTTGTGGTTAAGAGAACATACCTTATATGATTCTAATCATTTTAAATTGATTAAGACTTGTTTAAATGTGTTTTGACCTTACATATGGTCAATATGGAGATTATGTCCACTTGAAAAGAATTCTTGTTGTTAAGTAGAGTTTTCTATGGATATTTATTAAGTCTTGTTGGCTTATAGTGTTGTTTAAATCTTCCATTGTCTGGTTGCTTTTCTGTTTAGTTTAATTTATTACAGAAATTGAGGTACTTAAGTCTCCAATTATTATCACCAGATAGATATTTTTACTGAAATATAATAGACATACAATATTATGTTAATTTCAGGTGTATAACATCATTCTCTACTTGTGTATACGGCAAAATTATCACACTATAAATCTAGTTAACCTGTACCACCACACAGTTAAAATTTTGTTTTCTCATGATGAGAACTTTTAAAATCTACTCTCTCTCTCTTTTTTTTAAAGATTTTATTTATATATTTGACAGAGAGAGAGATCACAAATAGGCAGAGAGGCAGGCAAAGAGAGAAGGGGAAGAAGGCTCCCTGCTGAGCAGAGAGCCCAATGTGGGACTCGATCCCAGGACCCTGGGATCATGACCTGAACTGAAAGCAGAGGCTTAACCCTCTGAGCCACCCAGGTGCCCATAAAATCTACTCTCTTAAAAACTTTCAAATATACAACATAGTATTACTAATTAATCTAGTTACATCTAATGTAATAATTAGTTTATTAGGGTTTAAGTCTGCCATTTTGCTGTTTGTTTTCTATATGTCTTACTGTGCCTCTATTGCTCCATTACTGTCTTCTTTTGTGACAAATAGGCATTTTCTAATGTGCAATTCAATTATTTTGTTTCACATTACTAACTTTTTTTCAGTGTTTTCTTAGTGGTTGTCCTGGGGATTATGATTAACATCATAATTTATAACAATTCAGTTCCAGTTAATACAAACTTAATTTCAGTAGTATCCAAAAATTTTGCTCTTACATAGCTCAGTCTCCTCTCCCTTTGTGCAATTGTTATCAATACAAGTTACATCTGTATGCATTAAACATCTGCACAAATTTATAAATTACACATCTGTACAAACTGATATTATGTTTTATGAAATTGTCTTTTATATAAAAAGATAGAAGGAAATAGAATTATAATAAAATATATTTATGCTGTCTTTCATATTTACCCATATAGTTATCTTTACCAATGGTCTTAATTTTTTCATGTGAATCCAAGTTATGATCTAGTTTTTTTTCATTTTAACCTGAAGGACTCTCTTCATTGTTTTAGGGCAGGTCTGATTACAACTAATTCTCTTAGTTTCTATTTATCTGGGAATGTCTTTCTCCCTTATTTTTGAAAGGTAGCTTTTATGGAAATAGAACTCTTGGCTGACATTTCTTTTAGCACTTTGGATTTTAAATATATTGTCCTCTGTCTTATTGCCTACATGTTTTCTAATGAGAAACAAGCAAATCATCATTGTCATATATTCTTTTAGTTCTTTAAATTTGCTTACTTTAGTCCTTTAAAATATTTAAAATATCTGATTTAAAATGTTTACCTTTCGGGCGCCTGGGTGGCTCAGTTGGTTAAGTGACTGCTTTTGACTTAGGTCTTGATCCCGGAAACCCGGGATCGAGCCCCACATCGGGCTCCCTGCTCAGCGGGAAACCTGATTCTCCTTCTCTCAGTCCAGGGAAACCTGCTTCTCCCTCTCTCAGTCCCTCTGCTTGTGTTCCCTCTCGAGCTGTGTTTCTCTCTGTCAAATAAATAAAATCTTTAAAAAAAAATAAAAAAATTTAAAAAAGTGTTTGCCTTTCTCTTCTTTTGCAGATCCTGAAGTTCAGTCACATGAGAATTTAGGACCTTTTTAGGTCTTTCTTGGTTATCTACATAGCCCTACACATGTGTATAGAATTTTGTATTTCTTTTTTTTTTTAAGATTTTATTTATTTATTTGACAGAGATAAAGCACAGCTCGAGAGGGAACACAAGCAGGGGGAGTGAGAAAGGGAGAACCAGGCTTCCCGCTGATTAGGGGGCCCCACACAGGGCTGGATCTCGGATCTCTGGGATCAGGACCTGAGCCGAAGGCAGTTTCTTAACCAACTGAGCCACCCAGGCACCCTTAGAATTCTGTATTTCTAACAACATGTTAGATCTTTTAAAAGGCCCACCATCCCCCCAAATTTCCCACATAATTTTTGTCAATTTTTCTTTGCCCCAAATGTTACTGCAGCAACAAGTTTCAGCAACTGGGGTCAATGGTTTTTGACAAATGCCCTTGGGGAATATCTGTTTGCACTGAACAAGCTTTGTTTGATGATTTCAGGTCAAATAAAGACATGATCTATAGGTAGGAATTTCCAGAAAAATGCCAGATAGTTCAATGAATGACTACTCTGAGAGTTTTGAAACTTCCAAATTCTTTCTGCCCCCCTCTGGTTTCTTCTAAGCTGCTCTTTTCCACAGCTACTGTAGTTGTGAGACTGTTGGTTTTCAAGATAACTGTGAAACTAAAAAGAGGGTGGGAAAAGAGCAAATCAAAATACCACAAATAGCAATGTTCTTTGATATTCATCTATTTTATTGAATAACTTCTTTTAGCTTTTTTCAATTCTTTTTTTTTTTTTTTTTTTTTAAAGATTTTATTTATTTGACAGAGCAAAACACAGCGAGAGAGGGAACACAAGCAGGGGGAGTGAGAGAGGGAGAAGCAGGCATCCCGCCGAGCAGGGAGCCCGATGTGGGACTCGATCCAGGGTCTCCGGGATCATGACCTGAGCCGAAGGCAGTTGCTAACCAACTGAGCCACCCAGACGCCCCGCTTTTTTCAATTCTTTAGTTAATTTCCAGCATCTTGGGAAAGTTCGTATTGACAATTTTTGTTAATGTTCTTGTTGATTTTGTGAAGGGATACCTTTCTTTAGGTTTTAACTCCACCATCTCTGCTACTGTCTGGCCAGACAATTAAATATGTAATTATGATGATATACACTTAGTATTTTGATAGAAAAAATAAAAAGAGCTAGAGAGGCTTTTATTGGGGAATGGGCTTAGGATCCATGTAGCTTTATGTAAAGAATAACATTTAATATGAGAAGTGAAAAGTGAGCAGAAATTTTCCAGGTGAATAAGGCAGGAGAAAAGCCTCTTAGATAGGAGCAAAAAGTACAAGTCTCAGAGGTGAGAGGAAGGATGGAGGAAGGATGGTCCAGTAGAGAAACTAACAGAAATTCAGGAAGCTGGAGTAAAGCGGGACTCTAGAGAGAAGTAAGGACAAAGGACCCAATACATGTAGTTAAATAATCTAAAATATTCTAACCACAGTGGGAAGTCTCTGAAATGTTATAAATTAGGGACTAGACTGAGGTTAGATACTTATTTTTAGAAGTATCACTCAGGCTGAATAGTACAGAATAGCTCTAGTAACCATTAGGAGAGAGAGATGATTGTATTCAAGACTAGTGTGGTAGCAGCAAAGACGAAAGAATGTCCTGGAATTAAAGACATGATTAGTAAAAATCATCTGACTGGATGAGAGATGTTAAGGAAAGGAGGTAATGAGAGAGAGAGAGAATCAGAGATGGTCCTCATGTTTTGATTCAGACAACATTGGGCAGTATTCCTTAAATAGGATGAAGAATAAAGATTCAACTAGGTATTTTAAGAAATATTTGGATACAAAGTTCTAGCCTGACACAGAGGAGTCTGATCAAAAAAAGGGCCTATCTTCTCAATCTTTTGTTTTATTTTTTTATTTTTTTTATTTTTTAAAGATTTTATTTAAAGTGTATAAATTTTTATTTTAAAGATTAATTAATTAATTAATTAATTAATTTGAGAGAGGCAGAGATAGAGAAAGAGAGTGGGGGAGAAGCAGAGGAAGAAGGACAAGCAGACTTCATGCTGAGTGCAGAGCCTGATGTGGAGCTCCATCCCAGGATCCTGAGATCATGACCTGAGTGGAAATCAAGAGTCAACTGCTTAACCGACTGAACCACCCAGGCGCCTTGTAGCCTATATCTTGATGATAGCTGCTTTTCATACTCCTCTTTGAATCTGACATTCTTGAGAGATAATTATAATGAATATTTTGACTCTTTCATAAGAACATGGATGAATTTTTGCAGGAAACAAATCATATTTGTAGAAACCATAAAAATGATTGATAAAAAAGAGAAAGTAAAAATTGGTTCTATTTACTGAGATCAGAGTGTATAGATTCGTATTTTATCTCACAGCAACTTCATTTGTCCATTTTTTTAAAGATTTTATGTACTTATTTGACAGGGAGAAACACAGCTAGAGAGGGAACACAAGCAGGGGGAGTGAGAGAGGGAGAAGCAGGCTTCCTGCAGAGCAGGGAAGCTGATGTGGGGCTAATCCTAGGACTCCGGGATCATGACCTGAGCAGAAGGCAGAGGCTTAATGACTGAGTCACCCAGGTGCCCCTCATTTGTCCATTTTTAAGTAAACACTTTAACCAGGGGATTGGTGTATACTGGCTGACAACCTCCTAAGACCATATTATTTGAGCAAATGATTTTTTCCAATGAAATAGGATGATGTAAAGACAAAATTTATAATTATGACTATCATAGCTGAGACTGTGTATCTATTTAAATGTTTGTTTGTTTGTTTTCATTAACCATGACAGATAGACTTAAATGGTAGACGCCATGCGTTGAATGTGATTGAATGGTAAGGTCAATGAGCACCTAGTGTCCAGAAGAACAACAGAGCGCATCCAATATGAAATCAATGAATAAAATAGGAAATGTCTTTATTTATCCAGACTTTCAACTGCAAAGCTCTAGTGTCCCACACTTCTCAATAAAGAACAGAAAAGTAAGAACCATAATTGGAAAGGATGAATACCATGATGTCTACATCTAATTTTAGATGTCTACAGTCTAATTCTAGATATCATCCTTGTATATAAATCATTTACCTGTAAAAATATAATTGCAAATGATACAATTATGCGAAATGGTAAAAGGGAGAGATTTAATAATAAGCCTTACTAAGGGGTTGTCTGAGAAACTAGTTGTAGGTAATACACTTAACAATCTTGCTTTCAGTGTTGAAAGAATTTTTCAACTGGCCAGGTTTTAGGAAAAGTAACCTTTCACTTTTCATTAAAGTTTCAGAATTCATTTACAACTAAGTAAGGGAGTAACGCCTACACATCTGTTTCCTTTACATGTTTCTCTTATTTTACCACAAAAGCTACGTAATTTATAGGAAGTCAATTTAGCTTCCTTACATAGAAACAAAAAGTAACAAATTTCAGGGGTATTTCTTAGGGGTGCCAGAAGTTCATAATTTTACTTCAAAGAATTGCTTAATTAAGTTTATCATTTGTAACTCTTATTTGTGTAAGAAAACCCTAACATAAAATATGTCAAAGTAGCAAATAACTGAATTAATTTTAAAGAAGATAAAATAAGAATGTTAGCAAAGAGTATAAATATAGAATCCAATGTACCTGTGGAGCGAAAAAAAAAAAAAAAAACCAACTATTTTTCTTAAAATGGTTGTGTCTGTAAGAGCCCTGAGTGGTCTGGGATTGTAAAATTCTTTTAGCGACAGCAACATCACCTTTGCATCATAAGTATAGTGAAATCGGTGTTTCCTGTCTGTGCTCTGTGACTTGACTAATATCATTTGGCTATTCCTGTATGTAATTAAATCCACTTTTGTAATTAAATCCACTTTTCTGTTGTCTTATGCCTGAAAAGCACTTGAATGGATCTATCTTTAATAACATAAAACCACATTGAAATGTCTCATTGTAAAGGTATATACAACCCTCATAGGTTTTTGTTGTTAGAATTTCACTTTAAACTGTTTCTGTCGAGGGGCGCCGGGGTGGCCCAGTTGGTTACGCAACTGCCTTAGGCTGGGGTCATGATCCCAGAGACCCAGGATCCAGTCCCACATTGGGCTCCCTGCTTGGCGGGAAGCCTGCTTCTACCTCTCTCACTTCCCCTGCTTGTGTTCCCTCTCTGGCTGTGTTTCTCTCTGTCAAATAAATAAAATCTTAAAAAAAAAAATAAATAAATAAAAATAAACTGTTTCTGTCGAGATCACCAATAACCCTCATTTTGCAAAACCAATGACTGATTCTCTCTGTTTTCATCCACTTACCCCGTCAGCAGCTTATGACCCAGTCGATTTCTTTTCTTCTCCCTTCCTCCCTTGACCCTTCCTCTCTGACTTCCCCTTCTTTTCCCACCCCCACGCCTTCTCTTCCTTTCCTTTATTTTTCTCTATTTGGCTTGCATGAGACTCTCTAACTGACTGAACGAACATTTTTCTTTCTTTCTCTTTCTTTTTTCTTTATTCTTTTTTAAAGTAACAATAAGAATTTATTGTGGAATTCATAACACATATAATAGTAATAATAAGACTAGAACAAATGGTACATAAAGTGTAAATGGAGCCTACCTTTGGCAACATGAGAAGTGGCTCATGTATTGTTTTAATGTAGTTTTTAACAAATTAAAAAATGAATATTATAAATTAACAGAACTGAAGTAATCACAAACAAAAGCTAAAAGATGATAAAATGGTAAAGTAATTTAAAACTGAATAAAAAGTCTGTACTAAACAAAGAACAAATGGGATGAATTCAAAACAGGAACAATATGGTAGACTTAAACCAAACTCAATTACCAATTACATTAAATTAAATGACATTAAAACTCTTAGTAAAAATCAAAGATCACCAGATTGATAAAAATAATATCATGCACACACACATGCACACACAGAGTTCACTCTAAATATGAGGATACAATTAAGCTGAAAGTAAACGGATAGAGAAATATTTTCCATGTGAACACTGGAAATCAAAGTGGGTGCTAGTAATGTTATTAGATAAAATAATCCTTAAAGCAAGAAGTGTAGAACCCTTTCTTTCCTCTTTTGTTTTCTTACAATACTCTATCAACACCAACTTCTTAGATGACCCCATCAACCCTCTGCCATTAATGCTATCCAACTCTTATAACCTATGATCTCTTTGCCACATTCTATACTTGTCTATCAATTGTTTATTCACCCTTTCTACTTCAATAGCAAATAGGCACCTTGAACTTAAAATGTTTAAAACTAATCTTCATACCAAACTATTCTCCAGTTTTTCATATCTCAGTTAAGGGCATTTTCAGCCCAGTAAATGACCCTAAAAATACAGTCATCTCTGTCTCTTTTCTTTTTTCTTAAACTCTACATTGAACTTACCTATGAGTCCTTGAGTTCTTCTTTCATACATACAAAATACACCTCCCCTGCTTTCACTGTATTTCAAGCTAACACAAACTCTTGCCTGCCTAAGTTTTAATTGGGATTTTTCTACTCTTGCCCTTACAGAAATTGAGAAGCAATCCTTACTTTTATAGCTGAATCTTGCTCTATTTTTTTTCTTCTTTATTTTAAAAGATGTATTTATTTATTTGAGAAAGAGAGAGAGAGAGAGATCAAGCCAGCAGGGGACCGGGAGAGGGAGGGAAAGAGAAAGAAACTCAAGCAGACTCTCCATTGTGCTTGGAGCCTGATTCATGACCCAAGCTGAAGCCAAGAGTCAAATGCTTAACTAACTGCACCATCTGAGTGCTCTGGATCTTGCTCTGTTTTTCTTCAAGGTACTTACTCACCATCTGAACTGCTATATAGTTGTTTTGTGTTGTGCTTATTGCTCTCCCCCACTATTGGAATGTAAGCAGCATGACAGTATCAGTTTTGTTGTATTCACTGCTGTATCTCCAGTACCTGGAACATTGACAGGCAGACAAATGGTGTTCGATCATTATTTGTTGAATTAATGAATAAATCAATGTATGTGCATAATAGTGACAAAATGAGTAGATCGAAGGTGGTCATACTTGAAAAAGTGTTCAGAAAGGACTTCCCTGAATAGTTCAGGAGATTTATTCTAGGCTTTGCTTGTGTACCTACAGTAGAGTCCAGGAAAGAATTGGGCATGTCGAGGTGGTATGCAGATACCTACTCCAAGAAACAAGACAGGGAAGCCTTATAACTCTGGAGAACCATGTATTCTTTTCCACTGTACCTTGCTTTGAAAGGTGCCATGACTTTATAGCTCTCAAAAATCTCATTTCCAATCATTCATTATATACAAAGCTTGAGCTTGCTGAAAAATCTCGTGCTCCTCCCCATCCTCCCTCCGCTGAGTAGATGAAATTGGTAGTAGCTTGAGATGGAGTCTCTAGTCTGAGCAATCAGAATTTTTCATATGGTTTGTATTAAATTGATTACTCTTGCGTCAGTTAATGACCAAACATTCATCATAATTTAAGTCTGCAAAATTCAAGCAACAGTTGTATGTAGACCATGGAGATACAGCGAGGATGAAACTTTTGGCTTCTCCGCGGGTTTTAGGTAGACCCACCTGACTGACAATGTTGTCTTCAACATCCAGTCTGACTGTTCCAAAATTTAACATTCAACTGAAACTCCAAAGGTGGCTGTTTTTATTATCATTAATAAATGGTTGCTATTATTTTTGTTATTTTATTCTGATCATTGAAGAAACCACAATATTTCTTCTTTGGGGGAAAGCAATCTTAGCTCTTCTGCTGTATTCTTCTGGATAAATCTTAAAATTATTTTTTTAATGTTGTCAAGGTCATTATTAATCTATCACTGTAGTCTATATTCAATACTCAACTTTCTTCCTTCCTTTGGCTGCTAGAGAACTAATATTAGCAATATTATTAATATCAAAACCACCATCTTCACTATATCTAGCACTTCCCCTGACTCCACCACTGTTAATCTTCCCATGTGAAATTTTATAAAATTTCTCTGTTTCATATTGACTTTCTTGGTTTATTTTTAATTAGTCATATTTGTAACTATAATAAGTAGTTTCCTAAGTGATCTGATTTGGCAGTGGAGGATTTATATAGACTGTTATTTTCATAAGCTTACATTGAAATTTCATACTTACTGTTGAGATTTTGTTTTGTTAATTTCCTCCAATAAGTGTTTCCATATATATATTTAGTCCAAAATTTGTCTCTGTTTACTGGGATAGTCCAAATTTTTTTCCTACTGAAAGTAGACTAATTTCAGGATACTGAATAAAGTAGGCTTTTTTTTTTTCACTACTCCTTTGAGCTCAGTTCAAAGCAATATAAATATTTAGATTTTATTTATTTGACAGAGAGAAACACAGCCAGAGAGGGAACACAAGCAGAGGGAGTGAGAGAGGTAGAATAAAAAGAGAGAGAGGAGAGAGAGAGAGAGAGAGAGAGAGAGAGAGAGAGAGATCACAGGTAGGCAGAGAGGTAGGCAGAGAGAGAGTGGGAAGCAGACTCCCTGCTGAGCAGAGAGCCCGATGTGGGGCTCTATCCCAGGACTCTGAGATCATGTCCTGAGCTGAAGGCAAAGGATTAACCCTCTGAGCCACCCAGGTGCCCCCCAAACAATATAAACATTTAAATATTATCTGGATTGGCTGGCTTCAAACCTCTGCTAATAACTTTTCTTTCTTCTTTCTTTTGAAAAATTTCCCACCACACCTTTTGGGTTAGTGGACCTAAATGCTTTGGTTTACAATTAGGATATTGTTTCAAATATCTTAATTGTTTAGGATGGAGGTGGGTGGGACAAGTAATCAGTCTTTTGACTATAATATAACGAGCTAAAATAATTGGCTGTCGTGGGATGAGCCCTAATGCTAACTCCATTACTTAACTTGAGTTGTGTTAAAAGCATATGTTCCACTTTGTTTTCTTCGTAGAATATAAAACAGGAAGTCAACATCATTTAGGGCAATGACTTCTCAGAAAATTTTAAAAAATCATGTTTTTATTCATTGCAATTTTTTAAAAAGATTTTATTTACTTATTTGACAGACAGAGAGTACAAGCAGGGGAACAACAGGCAGAGAGAGGGAGAAGCATGGAGTAGGGAGACCCATGCAGGACTTGAGCCGGGGACCCTGGGTTAATGACCTGACCTGAAGGCAGATGCTCAACAGACCGAACAACACAGGTGCCCCTCATTGCAATTTTTGAAATGTGACTTTTTAAACAAGATTTTATTTATTTTTTAGAGAGAGAAGAAGAGAGAGAGAGAGCCCATCAGTGTGGGGAGGAGCAAAAGGGGAGGGAGAGACAGAAAATCTGTCAAGGAGACTGCTCTGAGCACAGAGCTGGACTGGGAGCTCAGTCTCCAGACTCTGAGATCATGACCCTGAGATCATGACCTGAGCGGAAACCAAAAATCATTTGGTTAACTGGCTGAGGCACCCAGGACCCCATGAAATGTGACTTTTTAACAAAGGTTTACATAGGTCTGACTTTGGCAAAATACCTAACACATAATTCATTAATCCCATTTTTTAATCCTTAAAGAAAGAAAGAAAGAAAATTAATTAATTTTAAAGGACTGTTAGAATCTTGAAACCTGTTGAAGGGTATTCAATATAGGGTGTCCAAAGAGGGTTGACGCTGAGAACATTTCAACTTAAACTTTTCTAAGTCATTTTTACTTAGCATTCTTAAAAAGGAAATGTTTATGAAGCACTAAAATCTGTTTATTTGTGGCATACATATTTCTCACATAATAAAGTTGTAAAAAGAAACTATAATTTCATCACTGGTTTCAGGGCCATTGACTTTAATGGAATTATGAATCAATAGAATAAATGTTTACTATTTTTAGATGTTACTATTTTCACAAACTTGAAACACATATTCAGGTATCTTATGCAGTATTCAATAATACAAAAAATTCTAAATCTAAATTACTATATTTTATTTTGATAATTTTAATTTTTTGATGGGGAGATTAATCCTAAAAGTGGAAGAAGGAAAGTAAATGGGAACTAGGGTAATCTAGGGAGGGAAACGAAACAACAGAGACTTTGAACACAAAAACAAACTGAGGGACTTGGAGGGAGGGGGGTTGGAGGGATGGGAGAGCCTGGTGGTGGGTACTGGGGACACCTAAAGTGTGGGGCACTGGGTGTGGGGAATGGGGAATGAATCTTGGAACCCTGGAAAAAAAAATTTTTAGTAACAATAAAAAAAAATTAAAAAAGAAACAAAAAACAAAAACTAAATTTTTAAAGAGTAGTTCATTACACCAGCATAATAGCCTTACTGAATGAAGGCAGATGTTAGTAGTAGTAGGTGACGGTACTGAATGCAATGACCAACAAGATCAGTGTAGATGATTATTAAATATTAAGCAAATATAACTCGATTGCTGTTGTATGCTTTAAAAATAATTAGATTAATTACAAGAAGGCACAAGTCAATGCATGAGAACACACTGCATGATGAGTTTGTCTTCCAAAAAACTGCTGAGATTTCAGATGTGCGGGCTGCTAACAACAGGCTGCCTTTGGGCTTTCTTTTACTGTGTTCCTTTTTTTAAAAAAATATTTTATAATATTTAAGATTTATTTACTTATTTGAAAGAGAGAGAACACAAGGTGGGGGAGGATCAGAGGGAGAAACAGGCTCCCCACTGAGCAGGGAGCCTGATATGGGGATTTGATCTAGAGACTCATGACCTGAGCCAAAGGCAGTCACCTAACCAACTGAACCACCCAGGCATCCACTTTTTTCTTTTTCTGTATTCCAATTAGTAATCTCACAGGCAGACCTTCAGGTCTGCTAACAGCTGGTGCTCTCTAGTGGTCGTGTGAGTCTGTAAACAAAGCCTACTACACTGTGATCAAGAGAAAATCTGTGTGGGGAGTAAGTGCAAACCTCTCTCGTGCTGCTCCTCTTGCAAGCAGCTTCCTTCCCTGGACTGGATCCCATCACCAAATCCTAGCTTCTCCTCCAGGCATTAGCCAGACACGTGTTAGGCACAAGTTAATAGGACAGTGACTGATGGATGCTGGACATAAAAATATAAAAGTTACAAGATCTTTCCTATTTCACATGTTTTATAAATTATGGTCTGCCAAAAAAGTAGAGATTAGCTCAGTAGAAATTCTAGTAGAGATTGGCTCAGTAGAAATTCTATCACTGATTTTTTATTTCCTTTCTTAGTTATTCATCATTATTCCTAATTTATTGTACTGTCAAGATCTGGAACATTCTAGCTATTAAATTAACACTGAATGAATGAATGAACAAATGAATGAATGAATACATGCATGATAGAAGCTGTTTCAGGAAAAATAGTCTATGCAGTTTATTGAAAAAGAGAGAAGACTTGGATATGCAAGAAAAAAAATGAGGAAGACAGAACTTTATGATTCCTTTTCTGAAACACATTTTTTCCTACTTTGTATGAGTGGTCGATCATATGGTTTTAATACATTATCATATATGATTTTCAGTTTTATGTAATGTGAAGTTTTTTTTTGTTTTTTTTATTTAAAGATTTTATTTATTTGACAGAGAGAAACACAGGCAGAGAGGGAACACAAGCAGGGGGAGTGAGAAGGGGAGAAGCAGGCCTCCTGCCGAGCAGGCAGCCTGATGTGGGGCTCGATCCCGGGTCTCCAGGACCATGAACTGAGCTGAAGGCAGTCGCCCAACCAACTGAGCCACCCAGGCGCCCCAAGTAATGTGAAGTTTTTCAAAGATTAAATCATGCATTGCATTTTGTTATATAATATCTACTGTTTCCAGACATGTACAAATACTGGATGGTCTTTCTTCATTTTGGAGGTCATTGTTTACATAGATAGAAAAAACAAGGTCTAATTTAGGCAGGTATTTGATTTGTAGAGCAGTGCATTTGTGACCTTGGAGGACTATGATGAAGGGTCTATGAGAATATAATATCAATTGCATTACTTGTTACTGTAGGGAAAGCTAGTGTAGGGGAAAAACCAAATCTGAGGCCTTCTAAATTCTAACCCTGGATATTCACCATCCCTGGGTTATCATGGAAAAATAACATAATCTCTCTTATGTTCCTCTTCTTCATTTTCAAAATGAGATAGCCTCTGGGCCGACACAAAAGTGTGATCATAAGTTCTAATGATATAATGCATGTGGGGCACACTTAAAAATCACTTCATATTTGAATTACTACTACCATGGGCAATACTCAAGGAAATCGTCTTCATCCCCAGACTGATTCAGTCTTTTTGTTACATCTATGTCCAATCAGATGTACTTCCATAGCCTTCCAAGACTTTCAGTCATACACCTTTCCTCTGGTTTTAAACTTGGCCTGTATTGTAAGTAGGGAATATTTTGAGACAATTCCAGGTTTTATCAGTATCTTCACTCCCCAGTACCTAACAATAACCAGCACACTAACAAAGAATACGTGCTTAGTATTTTCAATAATTGGACCATGAATGAATAAATATAGGGCATATATTCATTGAGGATGCACCAGCAAAAACAGATGATAAAATCTACAACAAAAGGTCCTGTGTCAGGGATGGTGCGTGATCCTCCCCTCCCGCCATGCCCAAGCCACCAGGAACTTTGGAGGTACCCCTGAATGTGAATGAAAGCCCCTCCGGGCTTTCCCTGCCTAGAATCCGGAAAGCTACGTACCCTGTGGGCCGGGGCAATATGTCCTTTGTGTGCTTATCAAAGACATATATTTCCATTTAATCCTCTTCCTGGTAATCATATCTCTGTAACTCTTATCTGTATTCTTGATCCCTGTGCCCCAATGGTCCCATTTCTGTGAGTTTAAGCAATCACTCTATACCCTTCAGTAACAATACTAATCCTGTCTCTAGGGTGGGTGCAAAAGCAGTTAAAGATTTAACTGCACCACCCAACTTCCTCACTTGGGAATAATAAAAAGACTGGGACCCTTGACAGTCAAGAGACACATACAGAGACAGAAACAGAGACAGAGACAGAAAGAGAAAAAGGCAGAGACAGAGCGAGAAAGAGAGAGCAATAGAGACAGAAGCAGAGAGAGAAACAGAGAAGCAGAGAGCAAGAGAGACAGAAGCAGAGAGAGAAAGATAGACAGAACCAACTGTTTGCCTAAAGCTAGACTGATGTAACTAAAAAGTGTTGCCACCAGGGGCCAGTCTCGGCAGAGATGTGGGTGCCGAACCACGGGATGTCTGGCGGGCAAAATAATGACAGGGACATGGAAATCTGATGCAAGCTGACAGACCCGAGGTCAGTCAGGAGAGACCTATGAAGCAGGCTCAGGCTCACGCTCTGGCTTTTTAGCATTGGCTTTCTAGCTCTAGCTCTCTAGCTCTGGTTTTGGCCCTCTTGCTCTACTTCTCTCTCTTCTTCTGTCTCTCTTTGCTTCTTGCTCTCTCCTCGCATTGCTTCTGTCTCTCTTTGCAGGCTCTCTTGCTGTTTGCCAGCTCTCTTGCTCTCTCCTCTAAGGCTCTCTGTCTTTGTCTCTTGCTTTGTCTCTCTATCTCTTGCTCTCCGTCTCTTGCTTCGCTCTCTCTGCCTTTGCCTCTCTCTGCGCAGGCTCTCTGTCTTTCTCTCTCAGTCTCTCTATCTCTTGCTGTCTCTGTTTCTCTGCTTTGGGTTCTCTATGCTTCTCTTTCAGTCTCAGTCTCTTGCTTTGCAGGCTCTCAGCCTTTGCCTCAGTCTCTCTATCTCTTGCTCCGCTCTCTCTGCCTTTGCCTCTCTCTGTGCAGGCTCTCTGTCTTTCTCTCTCAGTCTTTCAGTCTCTGTCTCTGTGTCTGTTTCTGTCTCTTTTTCTCTTTTGCTTTGTCTCTCTATCTCTGTCTCAGTCTCCCTTGGCTGTCAAGAGTCCCAGTCTTTTATTATTCCCAAGTGAGGAAGTTGGGTGGTGCAGTTAAATCTTTAACTGCTTTTGCACCCACCCTAGAGACAGGATTAGTATTGTTACTGAAGGGTACAGAGTGATTGCTTAAATTCACAGAAGTTGAGACCATTGAGGCACAGGGATCAAGGAAGATCAGAAAAGAGTTACAGAGATATGATTACCAGGAGGAGGATTAAATAGAACGATGTGTCTTGGATAAGCACATGAAGGACATGTTGCCCCAACCCACAGGGTACATGGCTTTCCGGATTCTAGGCAGGAAAGCCCAGAGAGGCTTTCATTCACATTCACGGGTACCTCCACCAAAATTCCTGGTGGCTTGGGCATGGCGGAAGGGGCGGATCACACATCACCCCCGACAAAAAAGCTTTAAATAAAAAACCCTGAAGACACAGTTTTCAGGAGAGGAGATCCCCCACGTCTCCTCATTTTGCCGACTCCGTCACCACCTTCGGGGAACCCTGACTGTTGCTGGGGCCGGCTCCTGGCAGTCCTGTAAGTTTTTGAAAAGATAATTTTGTGAGAGTTTACAGTCTTGTATTTTTAGACACTTTTGGTATAAATGTACTTATATAAACACTATGAAGACAATAATCCAATAACAGTGACGCTAGGTTATATTGTCAAGGAAGATCTTGAGGAAATGATACTTGAATTGACATTTTGAGGCATATCACTTATAGTGTTAATATAAGTCAAATAGGCATATAGAATATATATTGATATAGCCATCAATAGGTACGTGGACATTGACAGTATGGTTAATGAGTATATATGAGTTCACTAATAACAAAATTCCTGATTTAATTCCCGTATTTGAAAAGTGCAATGGCAAAACTTCATGGCAAAATATGGTTCTTTGCATGAATCACTTCCATAAGTGAAACCTCCATTGAGGTTTCAAAAATAAATAAATAAAAGCTACAGGAAATCAGGAAGCAGCTTCTTAGCTGCATATTTAAACTGTGAAATACAGTAGTAAATTATCTAAGGAGTTTTATGAATCAAAGTGTTATTTCATTATAATTTTTTAATATTTAATAAAATAATCCCATTTAAAATAGTTCAATATTATGTATTTGTATAGTTTTTTTATTCAAGTATAATTAACATATAGTATATATTAGTTTTAGGTGTATGATATGATTTGGCAATTTTATCCACTTTTCAAGGCTTATAAAAATAAATGCACTCTTATTCCCCTTATGACCTCACCCATCTCCCCTCATTTTTTCACATATGGGTCACCAGATGTGCTAGCATTATTTGTTGAAAAGTCAGCCCTTCCTCTCCTGACCTGAAGAGCCACTTTTGTCATAATTGTCTGTTTATCTGTTTCTGGGATCTTTTTCTCTTTTATTGGTCTATCATCCTTACACAAATACTATACTGCTTTAATATATAGAGCTTTCCAGTAAATTTTGACATCTGCTATAAAAAATAGATTGTTTGGGCGCCTGGGTGGCTCAGTTGGTTGGGCGACTGTTTGGCTCAGGTCATGATCCCGGAGACCCGGGATTGAGTCCCACATCGGGATCCCTGCTTCTCCCTCAGTCACTCCCCCTGCTTGTGTTCCCTCTCTGGCTGTGTTTCTCTCTGTCAAATAAATAAATAAATAAAAATAAATAAAAATAGATTGTTACAACTCTAACATATTTTACATAAATCTCAATCCATAACAAACAATATGTATAGAAGTTATACATGCACACAAAAGAGAAAGAAGTCAAAGCACACCAATGCAAAAAATCAACAAAACACAAAGGCAGGCATCAAGAAAGAAAATATATAGACTAAAAAAGACTAATAGGAAAGAACAAAATGGCAATAGTAAGTCCTTCTCTTTCAATAATTACTTTAAATGTAAATAATTAAACTCCCCAATAAGAAAGACATTGTGTGCTGGAATGAGTAAACAAATAGACAAAGCACAAGACCCAACTGTACGCTTTCTAGAATAAATTCACTTTAGCCATAAAGGATACACACAAGCGGAAAGTCAAAGGTCAGCAAAAGATATTTCATGCAAATGGTAAATAAAAGAGAGCAGAGATAGCTATATTTATATCAGATAAAATAGACTTTAAGTTAAAAATTGTCACAAGAGGGGCGCCTGGGAGGCTCAGTGGGTTAAGCCACTGCCTTCAGCTCAGGTCATGATCCTGGAGTCCTGGGTTCAAGCCCCACATCGGGCTCCCGGCTAGACAGGAAGCCTGCTTCTCCCTCTCTCGGTCACCCTGCTTGTGTTCCCTCTCTCGCTGTGTTAATCTCTGTCAAATAAATAAATAAAATAATTAAAAAAAAATTGTCACAAGAGACAAAGACAGACATTATATGGTGATAAAAGGATCAATTGAGAACATATGGCAATTATAAATATATATGCACTCAACATCAGAACACCCAAATATATAAAACAAACATTGACAAACAAAAAGGAGAAATAGAACAATAATAGGATACTTGAGTACCCCACTTTCAACAACAGATGGGACATCCAGATAGAATATCAATATGGAGGGGCGCCTGGGTGGCTCAGTTGGTTAGGTGACTGCCTTCGGCTCAGGCCATGATCCCGGAGACCCAGGATCGAGTCCCACATCGGACTCCCTGCTCGGCAGGAAGCCTGCTTCTCCCTCTCTCACTCCCCCTGCTTGTGTTCCATCTCTGGCTCTGTTTCTCTGTCAAATAAATAAATAAAATCTTTAAAAACAAAAAAGAGTATCAATATGGAAAACAACAGACTTGAGCATACTTTAGACCAAATAAATCTAACAGACATATAGAGAGTACTCCACTCAATAGCAGAACACACATCTTCTCAAGCTCACGGAGAACCTTCTCCAGCATAGATTACATTTTAGGTCCCAAAACAAATCTTGCATCATTTAAGACTGAAATCACACTAAGTGTCTTTTCTGACCACCAAGACATGAAATTATAAACCAGCTGCAGAAGGGAAACCAGAAAATTCACAAATATATAGACATTAAACAAGTTCTCTATAGGAGATAAAACAAAATGTGTCAGATATTTTTGGATCTGAGAGCTTTGGGCAGCAACCGGGCAGAGCAAATTATTTAAAACAGTTTGCTAAGTCTTAGTAAATAGTCATGTGTATAGTATGAAAAAGTAGACAAGTCAGGCCAGAATGACCTCGTATTCTTGGTAGTTTTACACTAATGTATCTAAAAAAGAATTATGATAAAGCATATGTGGTGTTCATTGAGATATTTGACAAAATCTACCATAATACCAATCTGCACGAAAGAAATTTTATTCTGATTAGGTGTCATTAATTGGGAGAGAGGTCATTAGCTATATGCCAGATGTATTGTCTTTGGTCCCATGTTGTCCCACATTTTAAGGATGCTTCAATTCATGTAATGATGGTGTAGATGGCACACAACTTGGACAGCAAATGCACTGAGTGGCAGGGTCATACACTCCAAACACTCTGAAACTCAGAGAACATGAGGAATCTGACAAGATGACTCTTAAGTTTGTATTAAAACCTAAACTGGGAAAGTAATGCGGTTGGCAGAATCACCTTAATTTATAGAGGCTCAAAAAAGCACAAGAGGAAGTACAGTGACCACGTTCTTTCCTTCCACAAATGATTTTTGTATTTATTTCAATTACTGGCTTCCAGTTCATCAGGAACTTGATCATGTTCCTTCTTAGAACAGCCTTGTTTGGGGCATTAGAAGCTCTAAACAACATCTTGGGTAAAATAGGTGATGGGGATTAAGGAGAGCACTTATGATGAGCAGTGGGTGACATATGGAAGTGCTGAATCCCTATATTGTACACCTGAAACTAAGATTACCCTCTATGTTAACTAACTGAAATTTAAATAAAAACTCCAGAAAATAAAATGTAAAAAACCCCACCACGATCTTGGGTAAAGGAAGCAATTTTCTCCATGTGGATTATTAGGTGTAATAATGGGAAGGGAGCACTTTGAAGTTGAAGCCTAACTTCATGTTTGGATTCACAGACTCATACATTCTGTCTATGGCACCAGCTGGTGTCACTAGTGTGCCTTCAGAAAGTCATTTCAGCATCCTGCCCAACATGCTGTTTATGGAGAAGTAAATTCTTCAGGCGTGAACTGATTCCCAAACTTTTTTTTCTGCAAAATGTCAAATGCAAGGGTGTGTGGAAAATCATGGCCACAAAGAAGACATTCTGTAACATTGTGAATGGTGTTCTTAGCAGAAGCACTGCAGGCAGAGAAGTCAAATCTATTCCTAAAATATGTGATTATTTCTATGAACATAAAACACTATCCAGGGCATGATGGAAGATGCTTAAGTAATCTGCCATTGAGGTTGGCTGGTTTCCATTGGAAACTGTGCTCTGCTTTAGTCTCTACCTTTCCCAGGTTGGGCATTCGGCAGAGGTTTTAGCAAAATCAGCCATGATGGGGGATGGCCTTATTATTTGAGCATTTGTAACTGCCACCCTTACTGTCATGGATCATTTTACAGGGGCCCTTCAATAAGCTCCAGGATATCTGAAGAAAGCTGCTGATGGACGTCCACAGGAGAGGTCACTTTGTCCACCCAGTGATTGATAAATACATCAAAAGTTGAAGACACTGGGTGAAAAATGTACAGCAGAAACATAACAGGAATTTTTAGCCAAAATTGTGCTACTATAACTGTGAAAATATCAAATGTAGTTATTAAATCACTGCTAACGTCAAGGACTGATTTTTGCCTCTCCGGCTTGGCTGTCCACTTTCTACAGCTCAGTCGTTGCCCCGGAAGATTGACCTGTGGAGGCAAACTTGTGCTGGGCCTTCTACTTCCTGAATAGGGGCAGGAAAACAGAGGAATGAGATGGGAGTCAGAGTAATGGGCCCGGGGGGCCTGCTGTGAGAGCAGGACGGGCTGTGCTCCACGTGTGCTCCACATTTGCTCAGTCTTTCCTCAGTCTTCTGCCTCACCAGTGAAGACTTCAGGCCGAAAGCTTTCGGTTTCTGTTCTCGATTTGCTACAATGACTGAAGATTTGGGATTTATGTGTCAAAGTTTTAAATTTCATCTCAATTTATAAAATTTGTATTTCCAGAATTATATTAGTCTTTTAAGATTGGCTTGAGGGAACTTTTTTGAGTGATAAGAAAATTTCAAAACTCGATTTGGGCGGTGGTTGCACACATCTGTATAATTTGCCAAAAATCACCTAATCATATACTCACAATGAAGGCATTTTATGGTATATAAAGTAGACCTCACTAAAGCTGAGAAAAAAAATCTGAAATTTCTGGCCTGTCTCATGAAGATTGGGTATTCTCTTCAAATACCAGAAAAGGTAAAGGTAACTGAAAATATGGTCTTTCCCAAGTTCTCCCTATCCCGTTTTTTTGTTTTTTGGTTTTTTGTAGTTAAGATGTCTTTAGAATGCTAAAAATTGCCAGTGGTTTTTTTTTTTCCTTCAAATTACATTATTAAATTATTACCATGATTTGCAATCAGTGTTGTTTTAGGATCAGGAAATTTAAATGTTAGGTAATTGCAAGCTATTATATTAAATCAAATACCACTATATTAAGAAGTGTAATAGAAAATGCATATATTTTGCCTAAACCAAAAGACACTTATGTATCATGTAACTCTAAAAAGAGTACAATTTCCATTTCCCTGACTTTTTGGGTTAATCACATATGGGGTTTCTAGGTGGCTCAGTCCCCTTTGGCTCAAGTCATGATCCCAGGGGTCTGGGATCGAGTTCCCTGTTGGGCTCCCTGCTCAGTGGGAAGCATGCTTCTCCTTCTCCCATTCCCCCCTGCTTGTGTTCTCGCTCTGTCTCTGTCAAATAAATAAATAAAATCTTAAAAAAAATAAAGAAACCACATATGATATTAAATTCAATGTGTGGTGGACAGTTGAGAAATCACATGTTATCTAGGTCATGAGAAATAAACCAAAAAACGAAAACATTTCCTCTGAGGTTTTCACCAATAGATAAAAAACTCTGCAGCCTTGTTTGTGCTCAGAGTGGATAATTTGAGGACTAGTTCTGATTAATAGCAGACATTATTTTTCTTATTATATATCAAAATAAAACGTGCACATATACACACATATATTCACCCACATTGAAAATGCAAGATGAAGAAAGATACATGACCTTGAATTTACAATGGAAAAAAAGGAATTCTGGCCAAACATCCCAACTTAAATATAAAGGTATGGAATTCAGGGTTTTTTTTAATTGGTGCACGCTAATATGAGTATCTACTTAATAGGGGTTAAAATTAATACAAATATTAATGTGAACAGTAATTTCACATTTATGTTCTTTACTGCTCTTGGACTATTTTAGTTTTTAGTGCCTGTCTCTTTCTGTCTCTGTCTGTCTTGTCTTTCCGTGTCTCTGTCTCTCTTTCATTTATCAAGCTGAGGGCTAACGATTATTTGCTTATTTTATTTTATTACTTTATTTTATTTTTTAAAGATTTTATTTATTTATCTGATGGAGAAAGAAAGCCACAAGAAGAGGGAAAGGCAGAGGGAGAGGGAGAAGCAGGCTCTCCACAAAGCAGAGAGACCGAAGTGGGGCTCTATCCCAGGACCCTGGGATTGTGACCTGAACTGAACGGAGATGCTTAACAGACTGTGCCACACAGTTGTCCCAGATTATTTGTTTTTAAGTAACATCTTGTGTCATATAATTTCCTATGGATTCTCAGGAAAAATACGCAATCAGTTAAAATTAATACAATTAAGGTGAATATTTAGTGGCAGTCATCAACCTCCTATTGTTCATAAAAATGGCATCTTTAGTACTAGTTATTAGTTCAGTGTGCCAAAAACTTTAAAATATGTTTTTCACCAGGTGGAAAATTTTGTTTTGGAAAGTAGAGATATTAACCTGAAAGACCACAAAATGTAATGGCTCCTAAACTTTTTTTCACACTCAGTTTGTAGATGCCACTCTGAAACCAAAATGTGTTTTGGTTCACAAAAGGAGCTCAGAAGGCTGTAGATAATAAATGTGCAACTCCTAACTATTTAAGTGGCATATACCAATATTCATCCTTCACCAATGTATCCTTTGCTAGTCGTAAAGTTTGATAATATTTAGTAAAACTTGCGATATGACATACATTTGAATCAAATTGAGAATTTAAGCCCTGTAACTATACACAGGGATTTTACTTAACTTTGTGATTTTATATTTGCATATTTTTTCTCATGTCTTGGTGCTAAGGAAAATAAGAAATTGCATTCTTTTGCTACTATCTAAAGCTTCAGAATCACTATAGAAATAAATTACTAATAATGTAATTACTTAAAGTAGATTGAAATGTATTTGCAGGATTTTTTTTGTCCTTAGTATATACTCCAGTAGGCAAACACAAATTATGTTTTAAAATTGCTTGAGGGGCGCCTGGGTGACTCAGTCAGTTAAGCATCTGTGTTCAGCTGAGGTCACCATCTTAGAGTCCTGGGATCAAGCCTCCCTACCCCGGCACCAACAGTCCACAGTCAGGCTTCCTTCTTTAGCAGAAGGTCTGCTTCTCCCTCTTTCTTTGCCCCTTCTCACCAGCTTGCATGTGTGCGTACATTCTCTCTCTAACAGATAAATAAAATCTTTTTAAAAAATTAAAAATAAAAAACTGAAATTGCTTGAAATATTTCCTCCACAGGTTAGGGCTCTTTACTTCATATTCCATTTTATTTTTAGGAATTGCTCTTTTTTGCATTTTGACTTATTTTATAATTATGTGTAAATATATATATATATTATGCAACCATAACAATATACCTAATACCTAGAATATAATTAGAATCATTGATCACGAACATTGAGTGCAAACATCTTTTGGAAATATGAATTTTAATTCTTTTGGATAGACCCAGAAATGCAATTGCTGATTATATGATAGCTCTATTTTTAATTTTTTGAGTGACTGCCATATTGGTTTCCATAGTGAATGTACCATCTTACATTTTCACCAACAGTGTGCAAGGGTTCAAAGTTCTCTGCACCCTCACCAACACCTATCATCTCTTTTTAGTAGTAGCCATTCTGACAGATGTGAAGTGATATCTCATTATGGTTTTGTTTACATTTCCCTGATGATTTGTGATATTGAACAATTTTTCATATACTTGCTCATTTGTAGACCTTCTTTGGAAAACTGTTTGTTCAGATCCTCTGCCCATTTTTTAATACTTTTTGTTTTTCTAATTGAGTTGCATAAGTTGTATGAGTTCCTTATACGTTTTGGATGTTGACCCTCTATCAGATAGTTATATAATTTTCAAATGTTTTCTTCCTCTAGTTTGTTCCTTTTTCTAATTCCTTGAGTTTTAAAGTTAGATGGTTTATTTGAGATTTTTCTTTTAATATAAATGTAGTTATTTATGGTTATAAAGTTTTCTCTTTGTTGCATCCTATAGTTGTGTTTTCATGCTTGTTTCAAGATTTTTTAAAATTTCCATTTTGGTTTCTTCTTTGACTTGTTAGTTGTTCAGTTAGTTGTAGTTTCATACCATTGTCACTGGAAAAAAATCCTTGATATGATCTCAATCTTCTTAAATTTGCCATGACCTATTTTGTAACCTATCATATTATTATCCTGGAGAATGTTCTGTGTGCATTTGAGAAGAATGTATATTCTGTTGTTGTTGGATGGAATGTTATATATATGTCTGCTAGGTCCATTTGGTCTAAGGTAATAGTTCAAGTCCCAGATTTTGGTAGTGATTTTTGGTTTGGATGACCTATCTGTTGTTGAATGTGAGATATTGAAGTCCCCTGTTATTATTGCTGCCTATTTCTCCCTTTCACATCTGTTAATATTTGTTTAATGTATTTAGCTACTCTAATGTTGGGTGCATAAATATTTTTGATTATTATATCCTCTTGATAAAGTGACCCCTTTACCATTACATAGTAACCTTCTTTGTCTCTTGTTACAGTTTTTAACTTAACCTCTATATTGTCTTACAATAGTTATTACTTACATAATTTCCTTTTGCATGGAGTATCTTTTTCTATCCCTTCTCTTTGAGCCTTCTTGTATCCTTAAAGATGAAGTGAGTATCTTGTCTGAAGCATGTAATTGTGTCCTGTTTTGTTTTTTTAATCTATCCAGCCACTCCATGTCTTTTGATTAGAGTATTGAATCCATTTAGAATTAGAATAATTCTTCATATGAAAAGACTTACTAATGCCTATTGTTTACTCTTAATTCACTGTTTTGCAATTCCCTTATTCTTTTCTCCTTCTTTTGCTGCCTTCCTTTATGAATTAATTTTTCATGCTGCTATGCTTTGATTCCCTTTTCTTTTAATGTGTCCATCTGTTGTAGGCTTTGCTTTGTGGTTATCATGAAGCTCATATAAAACATCTTATAGATATAACAGTCTAGGGGTGCCTGGATGGTTCTGTAGTTAAGCATCTGCCTTCAGATCCGGTCATGATCTCAGAGTCCTGGAATCAAGCCCCGCATGGGGCTCTCTGCTCAATGCAAAGCCTGCTTCTCCCTCTCTCACTCCCCCTGCTTGTGTTCCCTCTCTAGCTGTGTTTCTCTCTGTCAAATAAATAAATAAAATATTTAAAAATATATACATAACAGTCTATTTTACACTGATAACAACTTAATTTCAGTTGCATACAAAAACTCTACCTTTTTAATGCCTGTTTTTTAATGATTTTGGTGTCACAATTTACCTCTTTTTATATTGTGTATTCATTAGCAAATTACTATATCTATAGTTACCTTTAAGAATATTTTCTTTGGGGTGCCTGGGTGGTTCAGTGGGTTAAAGCCTCTGCCTTTGGCTCAGGTCATCATCTCAGGGTCCTGGGATCCAGGCCCACATCAGACTCTCTGCTCAGCAGGGAGCCTGCTCCTCCTTTCTCTCTCTGCCTGCCTCTCTGCCTACTTGTGATCTCTAGGTCTGTCAAAAAAAAAAAAAAAAAAAAGAATATTTTCTCTTAAACTTTATACTAGAGTTAATTAATTTTTTCCCACTTTTGTGGAAAACTTCCAGCATTTCTCAATTAACTTAGTTAGACAAAAAGCTTTTGTGTGTATTGACAACTATTCATCGATTCTTGCTTCATTTTCTAGCATAAAGTTGTTGGGTTTTATCAATTGTATTTTCTTTTTTTTTTAAATTATTATCAATTGTATTTTCTACATCTATGGGATGGTGATACATTTCTCTTTAGCTCTATCAATAAGATAAAATGAATTTCTTAGTATTGGACAACCCTTGTATTCCTAGAATAAACCCATCACGGTCAAGGTAAGTTTTGGCTCCTAATAGTATATATAAGATTTTTGTATGGACACTTAGGAGGGACTGACTATAGGACTTTTGTTTTTAAATTATTTTTATTTTTATTTTCTGATGTTAAAAGACTTGTACAACTTCTCTAAAGGAGAAAACACAGGTTAATGAAAATGTTATTTCCTCAAAAACTGTAAGCCTTAATATGCCTCAGATTCACACTATGAAGCTCAATTCATGATACTTAGGAGAAATAATTGAGTCTCAATTGAATTTGAGAAGACTTCCACACCCTTTTTCCTAATGTTTTCTGATAATCATGTTTTATTTTTTTAAATGAATAAATGGCATTTTTACATGTGTTGAAGACTTTGGATTTATTGATTATAAATTTATTATATTAAAATATTAGAAAATAATCTGAGAAATGTAGGGCATTCATTGAGTTATAATAAATCTTATTTTATGATCTTTGTTAATATTATACGATAAAAACTGTATACTGTTTTTCTGACATATTGTTTTATATGGTTTATTATGCTTTTCCTTGGCAGAGTTCAACATCCTCAAATGTGGATTTTTTTTATTCTCACAGGTTTAAAGGGTATTTGGAACATGAATTTCAGTATTAATAACTCTATTGATTGAACTCTAAGGATAATCATTATAATGGGGAGTGGCTCCTTGTTAATTACTATGATGCATTTACAAAATTATCTTTGATGACAAAACTATTATGCAAAATATAGATGTTCATTTATTCAGTATAAACTAATTACTCATACAATTCCATAAGCTAATGTCCACCAAACTAAGTCCTTTCTAATGAGGTTGAGAGAAATAGCAACATATATACTTGAGGCCTGGGTGAGACTATTTACTTTCTGTATTACAATGTCAATTTGTTCATTAATAACCATCACTGAATGCACATCTTATTTCTAATTTAGTAGTATAGGCATATGAAAAACAATAGTCACCACTCTTAGTTTATCATTAAATGAGAAGCTGAAATCATTATTACACTGGTTAGAAATGATTTTAGGATATTTTTAGGTTAAAATAGCAGGTATCAGGAGTCATATTTAGTTCTGATTTGTATTACAACCTTAGTAAATGAAATAGGATGAATGACTTGGGAATATTACATTAAAGCAAAATATTAGTTAGAAAGTGTATATTTGTGTGAAAATAGATGTGTGTAAGTGTCCATGAGCTTGTGTGTATGAATACACATGCACACTTGGGAGCTATTAGGGGTACACATTAAAATTCTTTATCCCTGGGGTGCCTGGGTGGCTCGGTTAAACGACTGCCTTCGGCTCAGGTCATGATCCCGGAGACCCAGGATTAAGACCCACATCGGCCTCCCTGCTCAGCAGGAAGCCTGCTTCTCCCTCTCTCACTCCCCCTGCTTGTGTTCCCTCTCTGGTTGTGTTTCTCTCTGTCAAATAAATAAAATCTTAAAAAAAAAATTCTTTGTCCCACTCGTCAATTATGTCAAATAATTGCAATTTCTTAAGATGCAAAATAACATGCATCATAGTTCTCAACATTCGGTGTTACAATTACTAAATAAAATAGGTATGTATTTTTCTATTTATTTAGGTTGTAAACTTTTGATTGCCTGTTGCTCTCTGCAACACTGGTGCGGGGGAAGGATAACTGGACCAGCCTGTTACCCTCCAGGGGCTGAGCGAGATGATAAGGGTTGATGGCCCGGCCACCCCCCTGAAACCGGGAAAGAAACCATATCGAGCCGGGAGTTGAGTCAGCCATGAAGGCGCAGCAATCTCACCTTTATTGTATCAGAGACACAGTTACATAGAGAGGAAAGGAGGGAGTAAAAGAAGTAGCAGGGGCCAATAGGAGCTCAATATGTGGCTATCACTAAGGCCTTAGGCAGATTTCAGGCCGGACTGCTGGGTGGGGCTAAATTCGCCAGTCTGTGCAGGCTAAGAGCCCATCGCAGGAAGATTCAGCTAGGTCACATACGTGAAAGTATTCCGAAGAGGCCCAAGAGGCCACCCCAGCCGACTTCCACTAATGGCAGCAAACTAGCAGGCGCCAGGAGGTCCCAACAATTGCCTAATAAATTTTAAAATTCAAAACCAACATTATATGCAATCTTATTATTTCAGTTGCTTTTGCTACTTGGAAATGTACTTTTGTGACCTAATCTATGTGATTAATCTCTCAGATTGTTCTGTGATGTTGCACTGGTATAAAATCTTACTGGGGATATCTGGAACAGTAAATGGTATACTGGTTTTGACTTTGATCTCCCTGTCTTTATTGGGTAAGTTAAAAGATATTAAATAAAAATACAGAAAATGTTTACTATTTTCTTATGACTCTTCTCATATTCATTCATTTATTTGTTCATTTCTTGTTAACCAAGTCTTAATAAGAAGCTACTCTGTATGAAGTCTGATGTTACAAATTATACTCTATAACAATGTATTTAATATGCAGTCTAATCGAGTATCTTGTTCTCAAATGGCATACAATTTAAAAAGAAGAAAGTGTGTGTGTGTGTGTGTGTGTGTGTGTGAGAGAGAGAGAGAGAGAGAGAGAGAGATGTATATTGGGAAACCGAATTTTTAGATTTCTTAGAAACCTGTGAATAAATAGAGTTCCATGATTTTTCTTAGAAATTTTTATACATTATATTTAAATTGTATTTAGTTTTTACTATATACTACTATACCACAAGCTTTACTACAAATTTCCAAAATAAAAAAAGCCCTCAAAACCAAAAGAAACAAAAAATGAATAACCATGGTGAAAAATCTCTAATGAAAGAAATAGATTTTAAGTAAGTAATTGTGGTAGAATGGGCTAAACATAGTGTCCTAGGTTTCAGCAAAGCATGACATTAACAAACCATGGAAAGAGCATGTATATTCTTTAGAGTGGGAATATTGCTTTATTTACTACTATATTTCCAGTTCTTAGCATGACACCTGGTACAGAATAGTTCCTCAACAAATATGTATTCTATAAATGAATCAATTATGTAGTATTTGAAATTATTTTTCATTAAATAAGCATGAAAATAAGAAAGAAACTTTCTAGTTATCCCTTCAGTTGTTTCTTGTTCCAATCATCAGAATCATTCCAAAGAATTTGTGTCTGGAGCACTGCACAGGGAAACAGATATTTACTCAATGTTAAAATAATTGTGTTTTTAAGTTTCTCAGGGAATATTGCTAAAATGCCAAGAAGCAAATAATTCAAATATCACCAAACATGATGATATTGGAAATTTGCAAATGAACAGTGGCACAAGAGGAAATATAAGTGATAAGTACACAAGCCATTGTGATTCGAAAGCTACAGGTCATACAGGTATCTCTCAAGATTTTGGCCTATATTTGTTTTAATTGTTTTGGCTTTCTAAGTTTAAAAAATACTATTTAACAGTTATGCAGAGTACTTTAACAAATTAGGATTTGATAGCAATCTTCTTTCCATGCAAAATTTTATTTATTTATTTATTTGTTTGTTTATTTATCTATTTATTTATTACTCTTTTTGCAGTGGGAGGATAGTTACAGTGAAAAGAACATAAGAAACTCTTCCCTTCAGGAATTTAAAATCAAATTGAAACACATAAATATGGAAAGTTAATTGTGATTGTAAGGCAGTATATAGATAACTATATTTTATCTCTTATTTTTTTCTGTTTTGAAGTACAAAATGAATAAAAGTAATTACACATAATAAATGATTGATTACGATTTTGTGCTTAAAACTTCCAATTATACAAAATTCTGGAAACACATCCTTTCTACTTCCAACTTTGTTTTAGTTTAACTTTAAAGTGCTTAACTTTGGGGGGCTTCAACATTTATTTTAAATGTGCAAAATATGCAGATTAATTTACTTTATAATTATTTATCAAAGGATTTTTTCTAGGGGTGCTTAGGTGACTCAAGTCAGTTAGGTGTTGGACTTTTGCTTTTGAGTCAGGTCATGATCTTGGGATCCTGGGATCAAGCCCTGAGTAGGGCTTTGCACTCAATGGGGAGACTGCTGGAGTTTCTCTCACTCCTTCTCTATTTGCTCCTCCCCTGACTCAAATCAATCAATCAATCAAATACTTTTTTAAATATTTTTTTTTAATTTACTTATTTGACAAAGAGAGATCACAAGTAAGCAGAGAGGTAGGCAGAGAGAGAGGAGGAAGCAGGCTCCCTGCTGAGCAGAGAGCCTGACCTGGGGCCTTGATTTCTCCTGATGCGGGCCTTGATTTCAGGACCCGGAGATCATGACCTGAGCCTAAGGCAGAGGCTTTAACCCACTGAGCCACCCAGGCGGCAATCTGGCTGTGACATCTGTCACCCCATTGATCGCCAGGGTTGATTCAGCTGATCTGGCTGGTTAGGCAAGGGTCCCCTTCCTCCATCACCGTTCCATGTGTGTCCTTCCCCGAAGCTGCGCGAGTTTGAAGAGGAGGACCTTCCAGGCTAGAGGAGAGGACTGTTCTTTGGTCAAGGGTATATGAGTAGTTGCACTCCCCTGCTAGAACCTCCAAACAAGCTCTCAATCAAATATTTTTAAAAAAGGATTTTCTCTAATCCACTGGTTTGCGTTGTTCTCTTATCACATATGAAAATGTCATATATATTATCATTTATTTATGAATACGGTTTTCTTTTGGATTATCGTTTTACATATATAAGTCCTAAATTAATTGAAATATTATAATTTTAACACATACTTTAGACTCCAACTAGTTAATTTATCATTATGTTGGGTATTATAATGAATTTTTTTCAGAGATAAGAATGCTTTGATAGGTAAACATGGAATCATATAGATACCATTAAGTTTTTATTAAAATCAGTCTAAATACTGAATATCGAGCTTAAGGTATTAATTTCCTATTATGTTTTTCTTCTTTTTTAAATGAGGAAATATCCACAAACATGAAGTTAACCATTTAAAATAAAACAATTCAATGACATTAGACTATTTGAATGTGTAATGACTATAGTTTCAAAACATTTTCATCAGCCAAAAAAAATCCTATTCCCAGTAAGCAACTTCCCATTTCCTCTCCCCAGCCTTTAACAACCAATAATATGTTTTCTGTCTCTGTGGATTTAGCTATTTTGGACTTTCATATAATGGAATCATAGAATATTTCACTTTTTTTGTCTTGCTTCTTTCACTTAACATAATGTTTTCAAGGTTCATCCATGTTGTATCATATATCAACATTCTATTCCTGTTCATGACTGAAGAACATTCCTCTGTTGTATATATCCACAATTTGTTTAAGATGGCAATACTAATCAAACTGATCTGCAGATTCAAAGAAATTCTTATCAAAATTTCAGTTGCTTTTTTTGTGTGTGGAAATGGACAAGGTGATCCTAAAATTCATAGAAATCAAAAGAAATCCTGAACAACAAAAACAATCTTGAAAAAGAAGAATTAACTTGGAAGATTCACATTTTCTACTGTTAAAACTTAATGGGATAGGGAGAATGAATAGTGGCTGCTTAATACTTACAAGATTTCATTTTGGGATGATAAGAATATTTTGGAATTAGATAATAGTTACGTTTGCACACTAAAATCCATGGCATTTGCAATTTAAAGTGGTTAAAATGGTGAATTTATGTCACATGAATTTCACTTCAACAAAGAAAGGAGAATTTGGGGTGCCTGGGTGGCTCAGTTGCTTAAGCAACTGCCTTCAGCTCAGGTCATGATCCTGGAGACCTGGGTTCGAGTCCCACATCGGGCTCCCTGCTCAGCGGGAAGCCTGCTTCTCCCTCTCTGGCTTGTGTTCCCTCTCTGGCTGTGTTTCTCTCTGTCAAATAAATAAAATCTTTAAAAGAAAAGAAAAGAAAAGAAAGGAGAATTTAATGGCCAGAAGTTTGAGTAATTATACTGACCTGAACTCATATTTATTCATTCAATTCACTTTCTCTCATTATTATGCCAAAGTCTCAGATATTTTCAATTGAAGACTTCAGTTTAATTTAAGAAAATCACTAATAAGTGAAACCATGTGATACTTGACCGTCTCTACTTGGCTTAGGGGTAATATAGAAGACAGTAGGAGTAGGAAAGTAAATGGGAAGTAGGGTAGTTGGGGGGGAGAAATGAACCATGAGAGACTTTGGACACAGAAACAAACTGAGGGACTTGGTGGAGGGATAGGAGAGCCTGGTGGTGGGTACTGAGGGCACCTATTGCATGGAGCACTGGGCTTGGGAAATGGGCAATGAATCTTGGAACACTGAAAAAAATGAAAAAAAATTTTAAAAAAAGTTGTTTTCTTGCAGACTAAAAAAAAAAGAAAATCAAAGAACTTGAAATTATAATTGTATAGAGGCCAAAAAACTACTATTCTCAATATTATTTAATATCAAAAGGGAGTTATTAAGGAAAGATTTATGCAGATAAAATAAGAGAAATTTTAAACCTTTCTATAATTAAATTCTAAGAGAATGGTATGAATAATATTTAATCTCACAAGTAACATTAATATAATTTACAGCTCAAATGGTTCATGTTATTTTAGTAATTACATTAGATCTGGGCATGAAAAAGAAATCCTCTTTTGTCTAAGTTTTGCTTCATCTTGCTAAATTAATTTCTTAATTCCCATGAATTATCCTTTGCAATTTGGACATCTTGTAAATCTGAACACTTTATTGTGAGTGATCTTATCATACAGCTCCACTCTTATTTACACAACATGGAAGTATTCAATTTTCAGAGATACATATGTAACCTAATTTATTTCCTCTATTTGGCTGTAGAGTTGTGCCCATTGGAATGGCTCAAATACCAAAAAAAATGTTATTGGTTCTCTGATGAGATGAAAAGTTGGAGTGACAGTCATGGTTATTGTTTGGGAAGGAAATCTCATCTACCAATCATTCAGGACCAACTTGAAATGGTAAGTGGTAAGTGGTCAGGGTTATGGTATTAGTCTCTGTACAGATAAAAATGGCTTTCCTCAGACAATTATCAGATGATTTCAGTCATATGTGGAATTTAAGAAACAAAACAGGATCACAGGGGAAAAGAGGGAAAAAATTTTCTTTAAAAAAAGATGAAATCAGAGAGGGAGACACAGCATAAGAGATTCTTGACTGTAGGAAACAAACTGAGGGTTGCTGAAGGGGAGGTGGGTGGGAGGATGGGGTATTTGGGTGATGGGCATTAGGAGGGCACTTGTAATGAGCACTGAGTGTTATGCTGATGAATCACTAAACTCTACCTCTGAAATTAATGATGCACTATATGTTAATTACTTGAATTAAAAAAGAAAACACAGCTTTCTTCAAGGGGCACCTGAGTGGCTGTCAGTTAAGCATCGGACCCTTGATTTCAGCTCAGGTCATGATCTCAGGGTCTTGACATCAAGCCCCCCATGAGCTCTGCATTCAACACAGAGGGTGTCTGGTATTCCCTCTTTCTTTTCCCACCACCCCTCCCCTCACTCACACTCTCTGTCTCAGTCCCTCTAAAATCAATCAATTAATCAATCAATCAAATCTTTTTAAAAAATGGCTTTTCTCATATTTCTTCCCATCCTTCCATTAAAGTATCATTTATCTTGATTACTGAGTTTTTGCACCTTTCTAAATTTTGTGCTCAATGCCAGCGCCTCACTTTACTCATGCTAGTCCTGGGCTGAATATTTATATTCAATTTACAAGTGATATATATGTATGTATATGTATATAATAAATATATAATGCATGTAAATACGTTATGAATTGATTAGTATAAGAATGTTCATGAGGATGCTGTCTAATAAAATTCTAAATCTTACTACATCTTCATTATTAAAATATTCTATTCACTGAGTTACTCTTTACTCACTTTTTAGACTTTTATACAGAAAAACCTAAAACAAAAAAATTACGTGTGGATTGGGCTTAATTTTACATCCCTGAAGAGGACGTGGACCTGGGTGGATGGTTCTCCATTAGATTCAAAGACGTGAGTCTTTCCAAAAACACTGTCTGACTTACTGTCTATTGTAGAACTTACCTTCATAAAGCACCTCTAAGTCCACCAAAATCTGCTCTGAAATAATTCTCAGTACTTATAAACTTGAAATGATGAGAATTGATTTCAAGTTCACTGGAGTAATGATGGATATTTTGATTTTGTTTTCAAACCAAAAGATTTGAGTAATCTTTGTGTATTTATTGTTTAAAGACTACACCATAGAGAACAATGGAAAAAAGACTAGAACAAGGATATGGACACATACTTACTCTTTGCTCTGTTGTTTCTAACAGATTCTCTTGGCATTCAGTGCCAATCACAGACAATAAGACTAAATTACAGAGATATTTTAACTTTTAGCAAATCAAGGGATTTGAAAGGGATTTGAAAATGCCCTGAAATCTGAATGGCCTTTTAATTAAGGGAGGGTATTAGCTGAAAACACAAATTGATGTTTTCAGCAACAATGATTAACAATGTATTTATTCCTCCTTCTACAGATTTTCCATAAAAGGACCAGCTAAAGAAAATAGCTGTGCTGCCACCAAGGAAAACAAAATTTATTCTGAAACCTGCAGCAGTGTTTTCAGGTGGATTTGTCAATCAATCAACAATCAGTGATCAAAGGTTTTTTCCAATTAGGTTCTAATATTAAGCTTAAGGAGTAAAAATTTAGAACAACAATCTAAAAAAATAAAACTGCAAATAAATGGCAAAATGTCTTCTCCATTTTCCTGCCATCATCTACATTGATCCTAACCTTAGAGTACACCGCGTATACAGTCTAAAATATGCCCTTTCAATGTTTTATGTAGTAATAAAATAAAGTGTGAGTCCATGCATTCATATTTAGGATTTTTATTCATTTTTTATTTTACAACAAATGTGATCAAATTATATCTGCTTTTCTGTATTGTGCTTGTTTAATTTGTAACAATATCCTATGCAAATTTCATACAATTCTGAGATGCATTATAGTGTGGATTTATATATTTTTTACGGCTTTGTTGATGAGCATTAACTCCATTCTCAAGTTTTTTTCTACTGTATATTGCAATAAACATTCTGAATATCTTTTCAAAAAGTAGTACCTTTTATTTCTTTGATATAAACTGTAAAACTGAATCTACAACACAAAAGCATGAAATATGTTGTTTGATTTAGATTTTATACAATTTTAATCTAAATTTAGAGACCATCATAAATTTATAAGATTACAGATGCTTAGCAAAAACACTTTCCTTCTTCTTGAACTTCTTGAGACTTACTTGCCAGATTGATACATTTTATAAAATTTCAAGTATCATTGGATACTTTTGTTTGTATTTTCTACTGAAAAATCCCCTACTTAGTCACAATTAAATGATCAAACTTAACAAACTAGCATTGACACAGTGCTACCATCGAACTCTCAGACTCTCTTTAAGACTTTTCTTAAAGACTTTTCAGTTGTCTCTAGAGTAAAAGATCTAGCTTAGAATCATCTTCTGCATTCAGTTGTTATGTCTCTTTAATCTCCTTCCATCTAGAAGAGTTCTTTAGCCTTCCTTATTATTCACAACTTGATACTTCTGAATACTACAACCTGGTTATTCTGCAAAATGTTCTTCATTCTGAATTTGTCTGATTATTTCTCATGGTTCTATTTAACTACTCCTTGGCAGAAACAATGAGAAGTACTCACTGCAGCCTTTCAGATGGCACACATATTTGACTTTGTTCACATGCTTAATGTGATGTCTGTCAGACTTCACTGTAAAGTTTCTCTTTTCCCTTTGTAATTAATTAGCATTTTGTGGACAGTGACCAAGATGGTTTTAACATTCCCTTCAGCTTGACTAAATTTTAGACAAGCTTTGTTCTTCCTATCTGTGAGCCCCTGACTTCTCATTTTTAGACCATTTACTTTGGGTAATTTGTAGCTGGAAATACTGCCTCTGCTTCTTTGAGATGAAAATCTTTTAAAAAGCCTTTTTAAAGCTTTACAATCCAAAAGTGTCTATCCTATGGACCAGAGAATCATTCCTCTGAAATATAATCATCAAGAAAAGTAGCACCTCTACTTCTTAGTTTCTGTGGGAAGGTAGGAGGCTAACTTCTGTGAGCACCTGGATTGAAATTGTAAAACTCTCTCCTATCTTGAAGACTTGAAAAAGTTTAATTTTTCTCTGGGTATGGCTATTTAAAAGACACAGATGGTGTATGATCTACCCCCTCACCCTAGTTCTGCAAAACCTTGCCGTCCTCTGTTTCGACAGATTTTAGTTCAGACCGAGTTCCTGCTATGTCCCTTAAAGCCATGACCTTGAATAAAGTCTTTTTTCTGTGTAATATTTTTTGGTGCAATATTTGTTTTGACAAAAAGTACTTTTAGACTTTGTAAATATCCCATTATTCATCAGAATTTCAATTTATTCATTTTTGTATTTTTATCTTTGTAGACTCTCATTTTCATATTTTGTTCAATTTGTACTCTATTTGGGCCAAATCGTTCCCGACCTATTCATAAAAGTTACCTTTTGAGGTGACATGGGTATCCTTGATCTCCATGATCCTTTGCTGGTGTATAGTGTTGTTTGTTTTGTGATAATAACCTCAGCAGAATGCCAGTAACTATTTTTTTAAATGTTTTAAAAAAATTTTTATTTATTTAACAGAGAGAGAGAGCACATAAGCAGGGTGAGCTGCAGGCAGAGGGAGAGGGAGAAGCAGGGAGCCCAATGTGGGGCTCGATCCCAGGACCCAAGAATCATGACCGAAGCCAAAAGCAGACACCCAACCGACTGAGCCACCCAGGTGCCCCACCAGTAATCATTTTTTGCCAGTCTTTGAACTGGTTTGCATGTTCTAGTCTGATTCATAAATAATAAAGTAATTATCCAGACAAATATAAAAATACATTTTTTTCTTGGTCCAAATTATTTGCTTTTCTTTGTACCTTTTAAAATGTTGCATTTATTTTCTGTATCCTCATCTATAATTTAAGCTCCCTGTGTAAGGGTTTTTCCCTGTTTGGATTCCTATTGTACCCCTATTATTTAAAGCAATGTTTGGTACATAACAGATGCTCAGTAAATATTGGTTGAATAAAATTTGATAGGTGCTGTAGAGAAAAGTTGTATGTTACTTATAAGACTACCAAATAGGGGGATCTGATACTGTCCCTTAATTCAGCTAATGAATCTTCAAATATATGACACATAAACTGAGAGATGTAAAGTGAGTAGAATTCAGTAGAAGGAGGAATCTTCCAGGAAGTCCTAGATAAAACCCTAATAGGTAAAATAAAAACCCTTTGGGTTTGTGAGAATATTATGCTTTTAAAAAAATGTGAAAACATTGCTACTGGAGACCAAGAAAGGTTAAATTGGGTGCTGCTATAGGCTGGAAAATAAGGTATCTTAAATCTTAAATGTCACATAAATATTTCCACTTTCACTTCAACAGCAATTGAAAATCAGTAAAAGATTCAAGTTAGCAGAGTAACCTGGTGAATTTTGAGTTAAGACCATTACCTTGGCTACACAGTATGGGAAGAGGAAGATGAAGAAGCATTTGAGGTATGAGCTAATTTAGGGACTATTAGGTAACAGATGATGGACTAGTATTCAAGTTTCAGAGATAAAGTAATTTAAAACATAAACATGAATAGGGTTTAATATGATTAGTAATAATCGTACTTTCTCAAAATAGAGGTTATATTAAATTGTGCTTCAATTTTGAGAATGTATTTCTTCCTTTTATTCCTTCAACCATCACTTTATTCCAAGATTTTTCATCCCTTTCCTTGCTCTCCATATTCCTAGGCTGACATATGTTGGCTGCAATATAGACCCAGCATACAGCTCTGCTGGTGGGTTACCTGCTGAGTATTTCTATTAATTCATACTAGATTGAACAAAGCCAAAACTAAGGGCAATGCCAGGTTCCTAGAATTTTTGTTTGTTTTAAGATTTTATTTATTTATGGAATGCCTGGATGGCTCAGTTAAGTGTCTGCCTTTGGCTCAGGTCATGATCCCAGGATCTTGGGATTGAGTCCTCCATTGGACTCCTTGCTCATTGGGGAGTCTGCTCCTCTCTGCCTGCCTCTCCTCCTACTTGTGCTCTCTCTCTCTGAAAAATGAATATTTTTTTTTAAAAATCTTTTAAAATTTATTTATTTATTTGACATATAGAGGGAATACAAGCAAGGGGAGGGAGAGGTGGGGAGGGAGAGGGAGAAGCAGACTCCCAGCTGAGCAGCGAGCCTAATGCAGGGCTCTGTCCCAGGACCCCAAGGTCTCAACCTGGACTGAAGGCAGCTGCTTAACCAACTGTGCCATCCAGGTGCCCCCAGGTTTCCGTTTTTATGCACCTTATTGGATGGTGGTTCCATTTGATGCGCTGTGGAGGAACATATTTTGAGGGAAGATTATAAGTTGTGACATATTCAGAGGCAAATCACAACAGACCCTTAACTATAGAGTACAAACTGGGTTGATGGAGGGAGGCACGTGGAGGATGGGCTAATTGTGGGATGTTTATCAAGAAGGGCATTTGTTAGGATGAGCACTGGTGGTTATATGTAAGTGATGAATCACCAAATCCTACTCCTGAAACCAATATTACACTATATATTAACTAACTAGAATTTAAATAAAAAATTCTATAGAAAGTATCACTGTTGAATATGTAAGTTTAGGATTCTTTAGAAGATGTTGATTTTAAATGTGTAAGGGGGATTTCCTAAGGAGAAGTGGGAAGAAAAAAAAGGCATAAAACTATAGGAAGACTAACAAGTATGGCATGAGTAAAGAATGTGTACTGAAATCAAGAAGAGCAGAGAAAAAGAGCTTCCTAGTAAGGAGGAATCTCAGGGGAAATAGTGTCATAGAATTTTTGGAAGACAGTATTCAAAGGAGAAAGAAATGGAAAAGAAATGTTAAATTCTGCTTGGGGTGACATGACAGATGTTAACTGAAGCAGATTCACTGGGTATGGGAATACAGATTGGTGTGATTTGGTGAGAGCTGCTTTTGTGCATTTTCAAAGTGGTAGATAAAATGACATGTGACTAGACTGAGATTCTGAGAGGACCCATTTTCTTTTATTTAAAGAAGGGCCCTGAAACTAAGAAGGGACACTCTAGCTCAGGCTTGTATCTGAGAAAAATGGAACATAGAAATGGAAATAAGCTGATCTTGATAATGCAACGTCTTGGATTACTATGACCGCCATAAAAAAGTACCACAAATTGAGGAGCTTAAAACAACAGAATTTTATTGTCTCAGAGTTCTGGAGACTAGAAGTCCAAGATGAAGGTTTCTGCTGGGTCATGCTCTCTCAGACTGCTCTAGAGGAGAATCCTCTCTTGCACCTTCTGGTTTCTCATCCCAGCTGGTAATCATTGGCATTCTTTGGCTTATAGATCATAACTTCTATCACATGGCTGCTCTTTGTGTCTTCATGTAGTCTTCCCTTTGTGAGCATTTTTCACCAAATCCAAATTTTACTTCTTTATAAGGATATCAGTATTAAAGAGATTTTGACCTAGCCTAAAGATTTTATCTATTGCATTAATTTATTACATTCATTATATGATTCTATTTCTAACAAGTTTACATTCTAAGTTGTTGAGGGATATGACATCAGTGTGGGAACATAATTAAACCCATAACAGAGAAGAGGAGGAATTTTATTAAACCTACTACACATGATCTGAAGTTTATAAATATGACTACTATCATATGGAACAGAATTTATTGTTTTCCTATTAAATATGCATAAATAACTTAAATAACCAAACAGAATTATTATTATCTTCAACTGAAATGAAGCAGTGTAAGTACTGACTAATAAATATTTGGCCTTATAAAGGCCTTACAGATCTTGAGAAATTTTATTTCCAAAATTCTGTTTAACAAAGCATCTATTTAAACAAACAATTTGATTAAAATGTATTACAAAACATCTGTTTAAACAAACAATTTGATTAAAATGTATTACAAAATTCATGAGCCTATGCAGAGGTGTTATGATTTATCTATAATGAAAAAAATATCTTAAAAAAAAAAAAGAGAGGTACGGTGGCTCAGTAAGTTAAATGTCTGCCTTCATGCCTTCAGCTCAGGTCATGATCCCAGTGTCATAGGATTGAGCCCCACATCTGGCTCCCTGCTCAGTGGGGACTCTACTTCTCCCTCACCCTGTTCTCCTCCCCTCATTCTTGTGTGTGCACTCTCTCTTTCCATTTCTCTCTTTCCAAAACAAACAAACGGAACTTTAAAAAAATGTAGCAGTACTGTTATTACTCATACTATCATGGCTCTTAGAGTTTTGTTTATATTGCAACAACATGGATCTCCTTGAGTTTGCCCTTGCTCAGTACCATTTACTTCATTCTGATTACATCATTTATATCATATTCTTCATAAATATTCTTTTCCCATGACTCTCAAAGGTTGATGGTGGGGTGTATTGATGATTACAAATGTAAGCTTATTCTAAAATATGCACAAAATATGAACTATAATTAATTTTTAGACATATTAAACATGTCATTCATAATTTTATACCATAAGTGTGAAACAACACATTTACCAACCATGTCTTCATTGAATTTTTGAACCAGTAATACCAATAATTCCTCCAGCGAAAATTTTAGGACAATCACATTCATGACTTTAGGCATAGGAGTATTAAAAAATACATATCAGAATAAATCAATCCAGAATAAATATGATATAACTTCATGAGCAAGTTGAATATTATCTAGGAATTCAAAGTAGTATTTTCTAACATTATTTAATGTTAGAAAACTTGGGTCATTAATCACAGTAAAAGATTAAGGAAGATGAAGGAAACAAAAACAGGAAATTCAAAGTCCCTTTCTATTGATTTTTTTTTTAAACAGGACTAGAAAAGAAGTGTCTTAACATAAAAAAAAAAAAAAAGTGCATGGTGCGCCTGGGTGGCTCAGTGGTTAAGCCTCTGCCTTCAGCCCAGGTCATGATCCCAGAGTCTCAGGATCTAGCCCTGCATCAGGCTGCCTGCTCAGCGGGAAGCCTGCCTCTTCTCCCTCTCTCCCTCCCGCTGCTTGTGTTCCCTCTCTGGCTTTGTTTCTTTCAAATAAATAAAATCTTTTTTTAAAAAGTGCATAAAAATGAAATAAAAGATTGATAATGTTGAAACGTTAGAAGTTGGGGCCTCTGGGTGGTTCAGTCATTTGGGCATCTGCCTTTGGCTCAGGTCAAAATCTCAGGGACCTGGGATGGCGCTCCATGTCAAGCTCCTTGTTTAGTGGGGAGCCTGCTCCTCCCTCTCTTCTGCTTGCACACTCTCTCTTCCTTTCTTTCTGTCAAATCAATAAATAAAATCTTAAACAAAGAGAGGGAGAAAGAACCATATTCTTTAAAATGTGAAACAAACTAAGAATGTTCACTACCAATATTGTCTTGGCAGTTCTACGCATTTTTTTTCTTTTTTTTTTTTTAATTTTATTTATTTGACAGAGAGAAACACAGCGAGAGAGGGAACACAAGCAGGAGGAGTGAGAGAGGGAGAAGCAGGCTTCCTGCTGAGCAGAGAGCCCGATGTGGGACTCGATCCGGGATCTCCAGGATCATGACCTGAGCCGAAGGCAGTTGCTTAACCAACTGAGCCACCCAGGCGCCCCTCTACGCATTTCAATTAGACAAAAATTAAGTAAGAGTTATAAAATAAAATAAAACATTATTAGGTGATATGTTTTACAATTTTTAAAAGAATCCACAAATTCTTAGAAATTATGAGTTTTCAGAATGAATGCTGAACAAAGGAAGAATAATGCAAACTGTTACATTTCCATATATAAAAGTAACTATTTTAAAAAATAAAAAATTATGTAATTACAGTAGCATAAACATCAGATACATTTAATAGGGACACATATAACAAATAACATGCAGTGACTAGTTAGAAAAACTATAAATCATACAAGATGATAAACACCAACACAAGGTATATATTATAAATTAATAAAAATAATATTATAAATACAAGACCCTCCAGATTGATCTATAGTTTCTGTGAAATTAACTACAGGAGTCTTCTAAAACAGAAAAGCAAAGATTCAGGCAATTTTAAAAGTAGGAAAATAAGTCGAAGGAAATTATTTTAACAATCAGCAAGATATATTATCAGGCTCGAACATCAAAGCAGTGAAGTGTTGAAAATTATACAGAGGGAAAGAAAAAAAGAATGAAAAAAATCATGATACTCATGTTGCCATTCCATTGTAGAAACATTAAGTCAGCGCATTTTCCTCCTGCAAATCCATTTTCTTTCTGTGTAGCATCTAGCTGCTGCTGCACCCTCATCATCCAGGTAAGCACATTTTTCATTTCCTCTCACAGCAAACCTACAATAAAGAGATTAAACATCATATATGAAAATATCCTGTGATTTCCCACTTGCCCAATGACCCTATTTTTTAAAAAGTGTCTGTCTAGCATCCTGAAAAAGTGTGCTGTGGCACAGTCCTCTCTTGCTAAGGGAAAGATATCTGTACCAAATTAGGCCATGAGTTTTTCTTCCAAGAATTTATACTTGTTAAACTGATATTAAGATCGTTATGTGTAATCAGTGGAACTACAAGTTTATATAAATCAATAATTCTTAGCACTGGGTGATTTTGCTTTGTGTTCCCCATCCCACCCCCAGCACACACATACACAAGTGACACTTGGCAACATCTGGAGACATTTTGGGTTTTCAGAAGTGGAGAGGGTGGAAAACTGCTCAATAGGTAGAAGCCAGAGATGCTGCTAACATCCTAAAATACACAAGACAGCACCCCCTCCCCACAACACAGAATTATTTGGCCCAAAATATTAGTTGTGTTGCTGTTGAGAAATTCTAATATAAACTAAGTGGTTAAGTGGCTGGCAATCACCATTTAGGGTGATTATGTGGAGTTCATGTGTGCAGTAAGTGTTGTAAAATGGAAGATACAATGCCCAGATTAAATCAGGTTAAAGCAAACAGTAAGTTTAACACGAAGTGTAAAATATATCAGCAAACAGGTAGCATGAAGTTTAAAGAATAGATATAAATTGGAAAACATAGGTTAAAATCAGGCAAATGTTTTTGGGTTTTTTTTTTTTGTCTGTGTTTATGAATCACTGGTCTTTATTTTCAAAATAACCAAGATCTTCCTTTTATACCCTGATGTCCAACATCCCTGGTTGGTTCTTGGAACTAATCTCAATACATGATACAATTTTCCCTCTTTCATTTTTCCAACACACACCTAAACCTTGGGCTCTAGGGAAATACAGCTAATGCAAGAATTCTGGAGAAGGCTGTGCTATCTAAATTTAAATAAACCCTCAAAGAAAGAAACTCACCATTTGTTAAATATGGTTCCATTTACCCATTGTCCTGTTTGATTTTCTGTCATCTCCAGCCCAATCCAGTGATCAGAAGTGCATTTGTATCGCTTAAGAAATCTCTTTAGAGACAAAATAAATTTTATATATTTTTTTTAGTTTTTACTACAACATATTGTATCCCCCTTGCTTTGCAGGTTTTGAGGAGCAAGGCAATAAATGGCCAACTTCTGCTTTACCAGAAAATAGCTATGGGATTTTGAAAAAAGCATTTTACCCTCTGACCCTTAGTTTTCTTATTTATAGACAAAGATGTGAAATAAATTTTATTTAAGATACTTTTTGATTCCAAACTGATAAATAATCAATATGGAAATCTATTCCTCCAGAATTTTAATATTGTAAATGCCTAGAAAGCCAGGACACCTGGGTGGCTCAGTGGGTTAAAGCCTCTGCTTTTGGCTCAGGTCATGATCTCAGGGTCCTGGGATCAAGTTCTGCATTGGGCTCTCTGCTCAGCAGGGAGCCTGCTTCCTCCTCTCTCTCTGCCTGCCTCTCTGCCTACTTGTGATATTTCTCTCTGTCACATAAATAAATAAAATCTTTAAAAAAAAAGAAAAGAAAACCAGTTTGCAATTGACTTCTTACATAGCCTTTCTAATCATCAGATATTTATTACAAAATTTTCCACTTCCCAGTAAATACTAGTATATTGATTTTAATGTTATATTTTACTTCAAATTCTCTCCCAAAAGGATCGCTTGGGCCTGTGTGTGTGCGGCCTCTGTGTGTGCGTGCATGCACACACACACACCCTTCCTATATCCAGTTCCTTTAGAATTTAATTCTCAAATTTTATTTTTCTGCCCCAAATTTCTATTTCTAAAAAGACCATTCAGAGGAAAAATTAATTTTATCCTTACATTTTTCCTTTTCTCTCTATTCACTGTTGAAAATTCTTGCTCCCTTGGAGCCTTTTTAACCATACAGTTATATACAGAAAGATAATGACTCTATTGTGCCACTAAATATCTGGGAAACCACAAAAATGACATTGTATCCCTCCATCTTTCAATTTTATGATTAATATAAGGGATACAGTTCACAACACTATGGTCCATTCCTGTCTATAACAGTGACACAAATAAAAGCCTTTGACATTTTAATGTATCACTTTCTGCAGAATTTCATAAATTTATTTGAAAAAAAACTTATTTAGCTAAGCTTTGGGTTTGTAGAAAAAACAGATTAATCAAACACTGTCCCTGGATTTATAGGGTTTCATTTATAGTGAAGAAACTCATGTAAACATAGAGCTAGAAAATATCCTCCTGGATAAAGAGAATATGACTGTAATAAACACAAAGTGAAATTATAGTTTACAATAAAGAAGTCATGAATCTTTATAAGGCAATTGCTTATCAGTTGTGCTTTAAGAGGTGTATCTGGAAAGGAAGAATTGAATATTTCATAATAAGTACAGAGGACAAAGAAGGAGAGGGACATTCATGTTCTAGGCTTAGGAAAGAGCTTGCTTGAAAGCAGGAAAAAAAAATGTGAGAAAGGATAAATGTATTGACAACCAACAGTATATATGTTATTGGATAGTTGGGAAAACTGGGTGAATTTTAGTAGTTGTGGTCTTAGTGACAGGGAACAGGGATGGATGTTTCCTAAAGTCTCTCCTATGAAAAATGTTATTATTTGCTTACTAAAAGAATACCCATGTGGATTTTTGTTAAAAGTAAATTTATAAGTGGAAATAAATATGAAAAATATTTCATGAAACAAGCAATATCTCATTGTAACTAAGGAAACATTTTGTAATTTAAGTAAACATATATAATGTTTTAATATAGTTATTTTAAATAAACATCACCTTAAAATACTTCTATACATTATTTTTATCAGTCCTCCACAAATAGCTTTATTTCATTTTGTTACTTAAATTAAATATAGGCATCTATTACCTTCAAAATATATCAGGAAATTGTGGGATCAAAGTCTCTTTTCTTGATCCAAAGAGTACAATCATTTTTATCTAATATGTTCAATAACTTCTCTTAAGTTCAAAACTAATTATTTTGGTATGCTTTGATCTTTGTCTTCTACAATATTCACTGTTTTGTCAACTTTTGCTGACAAGATTCTTACAAGTGAAGATTTTTTAAATATTTTGCCTTAATTCTTTACCTCTCAAAAATTTTATAAGTCTTACACTATTCAAACCAAACATTACCAAGTTTTTCAACTGTATTTCACATGGCATGTTCTAAAAATCTTCTGTGTATTTCCAGTACCCTTACTTAAGAAATTACATAAGAATTGTGTATCAAATTACCATTTCTTTCTCAGTGTCAATCATAGTTAGGTCAGCATGTTGAGTGACACAGTTGTGTCTACTTGAATTCCAATCCCCCTCTTCTTTGGAGAAATAATAGCATTTGTTTTGGAAACCAATCCAATCATCTGGGCAGGAATCCTGAGCACTCCTATGTACTAAACATGGAAATGAGACAAACACATATATTAAGGGCCAGATAAAATAATATGTTACTTTATTTTGAGATCAATGGGGAAAGACAAGATTGTGATGCAAGATTTTGATCATGACCAGAATTGCATATCTCTCATGCAACAAGTTGAAAGAGAAATTTCATGTTATGTTAAATGACAACAGTTCAGAATTTGATAGAATGCTGATATTCCTTTCAACTCTAATCCCAGTGATACACCATCCTTCATAGGGCTACCAGTGTGATTTTACTTGTGCTAAGTCACCTATACCACTTTTGGGTAAGTGAAATAAAACAAAATCCAAACATTATCTGGGGGTAATAAAAATACTAATTTATGGGTGCCTGGGTGGCTCAGTTGGTTAAGCAACTGCCTTCGGCTCAGGTCATGATCCCAGAGACCCGGGATCAAGTCCCACATCGGGCTCCCTGCTCGGCAGGAAGCCTGCTTCTCCCTCTCTCACTCCCCCTGCTTGTGTTCCCTCTCTGGCTGTGTTTCTCTCTGTCAAATAAATAAGATTAAAAAAAAATACTAATTTATGTTAGACTGTTATAATCTAGGACACATGTTTTAATTTCTAAGGAAGCAATGAAAAGAATAAAACAGAATATATAATTAACAATATGTGTGTTTGATTGCTTATTGTCAGCTATGCACAACCATTGCTGTATGGCTCTGAGTTAGCCACTGAAAAGAACCCACATGAGATTTTGAAGGTGGAAGTAAAGCAGAAACCTTTATCTTTGGAGATCTAGGGCATAGGAACTTCACAGGTCTTTCATAAGCTTGCCTTTGGTCATCTTGGTAGCTAAATGTGTTTTTAGACTTTCCTTTAATCTCTAGGTTCTCCAAACTCAATAGTGGTTTGAGCCAAAATCATTAGTGAACATTTTTCCTCCAGCTACACAGCTTTCCAGACCACCACTCCTCAGCTCCTTCCACAGTCATGTTATTCCTAATTCCCATATTAAAGTCCTATTCTTGTAATATTTTCAGTGTCTAGTTTCCTGAAGGCACCCAGAATAAATCAGTTTTGGGTACCAAAAGTGTGTCTAAAGGAACAAAACCTTAAGGATTAGCTATGGTATTGATTGTCCACATGATTCACTTTAAAGGCATTGATTCAAGCACCAGTCATAAATGGGATGCTGGTGATCTATGGTATGTGAAGATAAAATAGATTTTCACCTACAGTAAATCTGATGCCAAATACCTACAGAAGGTAAGATCTTTAACAATGTTTTCTTTCTTTTCTTCTTCTTCTTCTTCTTTTTTAAAAGATTTTATTTATTCTTTTGAGACAGAGAGATACAGAGTGAGAGAGAGAGAACATGTGCAGGAGGAAAGGCAGAGGTAGAGAGAGGAGACTCCATGCTGAGTGTGGAGCCCTAATGTAGGGCTCAATCTCACAACCTGAGATCACAACGTGAGCTGAAACCAAAAGTTAGCTGGTCAGCTGACTGAGCCAGCCAAATGCCCCTACAAGTAACCATTCTTAATGGAGAAATATTTAAAAATGTTCTCATGGATTTAAGAATGAGATAAGGATACAGCCCTAACTATTTCTCTTCAATGCTGTACTGGAAGTTCAAGCTAGTAAATGCAGTCAATACACTGAAAAGTATAAAGATTTCAACAGAATAAATAAAGCATTTCTATTTGCAGATAATCTGAATGCTTACATAAATTCCCAATTGAAGACTAATAAATTATTTAAATTAATAATTAACATAAAAATAAATTAACAAATTTAGAAGGAAATAATATGATGTCTGCAGTAATATCACAATGGAATTAAAGCAGAAGTCAATAACAGAAAGATAGCTGAAAGATTTCTCAAAACATGTAGATAAAACAACACAGTTCTAAATAGCACATCAACCTAAGAAGAAATCTCAAGAGAAATTTTTAAATGTTTTGAACTAAAAAAACATAAAGACACAACTTATCAAAACTTGTAGCAAAAGCAATGATTACAGGAAAATATATGGCATTGAAAGCACACTTTAGAAAAGAAAAAGATTAAAAATCAATCATGTAAGTTTTCATCTTAAAAACTAATAAAAGAGGAGAAAACCAAACCAAAGTAAATAGAGGAAAAGAAATAATAAGAAATACAGCAAAAATCAATGAAATTGAAAGTAGGAAACTAACAAAGAAAATCAACAAAATCAAAAGTTTGTTCTTTGAAGGACAATAAAATCAGCTAGCTTTTATTCAGGTTAACAATGAAAAAAAAAGAGAGAGAAAGAACACAGATTAATAATATCAGAAATGAAAGAGAGGACATCACTACAGAGCTTATGGAAATCAAAAGGATAATAAAGGAATACTATGAATAACTCAATCACCCAAAATTTGATAACCTAGATGAAATGGACCAATTCCTTGAATAACACAATCTTCCAAAACTCAAATGAGAAGAAACAAACAATACGAATAAGCCTGTATCCATTAAAGAAATTGAATGGATAATTAATACTATCCCAAAATTTCTGTTCACCAGGCCCAGATGGATTTACTGGTTAATTCTACCAAAAATTTAAGGAATAAATTATATTAGTCTTCTACAATCTTTTTCAGAGGATAGAAGCAGATGGAATACTTCCTAACTCAAGCTATGAGGCAAGGATTACCCTAATACCCAAATCAGACAAAGATAAGAAAAGGAGACTACAGACCAATATCTCTCATGAGCACAGACACAAAAATCTTCAACAAAATACTAGTAAACTCAATCCAACAATATATAAAAAGAGTTATATACCATGACAAAGTGGGATTTATCTCAGATATGCAAAGCTGGTTCAGCATTTGAAAACCAATTAATGTAATCTATCATGTCAACAAGCTAAAAAGGAAAAATCACATAATTCATGATCATTTCAATACAAGCATTTGACAAAAATATAACACTTGTGACAAAAAACGCCCAGTAATCTAGGAATAGAGGGGAAACTTCCTATGTAAATAGATAAAGACTTTTTACAAAAACACCCTACAGTTAATACAATACTTAACGGTGAGAAACTGGAGGCTTTCCTACTGGAATGAGCTTTCCCTTCTCACCACCACTTTTCATTATTTTACTAAAAGTTTTGTGTGATGCAATAATTCATGGTAAGGAAATGATAGGCATACATATTGGAAAGGAGGAATGTTCAGAGATGACATGATCATTTCATAGAAAATCTGAAAAAACTAAAAAAATAAAACCAATTCCTTTGTTCAGAGATGACATGATCATTTCTTTCAAAATGTGAAAGAAGTAACAAAAAAAAAACAAAAAAAACCCCAAGAAAACAAAACAAAACAAAAACCAATTTCTCAAACTAATAAATAATGATGCAAGTTGGGGATACAGGTTAACATTCAAAAGTTAATTGTTTTCCCATGTATCAGAAATAAAGAAGTGTAATTTGAAATTAAAAATAAAATATGATTTACATTGGAACCCTTCAAAATTGAATATTTATGTATATATCTGATAAAATATATGCTATATTATCTATATGAGGAAGGGTACAAAGCTCTGATGAACAACATCAAAGAACAAAGCAGTTTTTAGACATACATTCTATGTTCATAATTAAGAAGACACAATATTGTCAACATGTTAGTTCTTTACTGACTTGTGATAAGGATTTGATGAAATCCCAGTCAAGATCTAGGCAGGTTATCTATGAATACCAACAAACGAATTCTAAGCTTTATATTGAGAAGCAAAAATGGACAAAATAGTCAAGTCAATTTAGAAGAAGATCAAAATTAGAGGACTGATACTACCCAACATAAAGACTTTCTATAAAGCTGCTACAGTAATCTCTAAGACAGTGTAGTATCAATGAAAGAATAGACAAATAAATCAATGTAGTAGAGAAAAAAGATCAGAAATAGATTCACACAAATGTAGTCACCTGAACTTGGACAAAGGAACAAAGACAATGGAGTTAAGATAGTTATTTCAACTAATGGTGCTAGAAAAACTGGACATTCACATGCAAAAAAATGAATCTTAACACAGACTTTCCATACTTCATAAAAATTAACTCAAAACATATCAAAGACCTAAATGTAAACACAAAACTAAAAAAATTCTAGAAGTTTTCACAGAAGCAAACCTTAATGACCATGGATGTGGTGATGACTTATTAGACCAATACCAAAATCACAACCTATGAAAGCAATAATTGACAAGCTGGACTTCATTAATTTTTTTAAAACTAAAAAAGCTTTTGGGGCACTTGGGAAGCTCAGTTAGTTAAGCGACTGCCTTCGGCTCAGGTCATGATCCTGGAGACCTGGGATCAAGCCCCACATCAGGCTCCCTGCTAGGCGGGAAGCCTCCTTCTCCCTCTCTCACTCCCCCTGCTTGTGTTCCCTCTCTGGCTGTGTTTCTCTCTGTCAAATAAATAAAAATCTTAAAAAAAAAAGTTTTTAATTGTGGTAAAAAGCACATAACGTTAAATTAGCATCTTAACCAGTTCTAAGTACAGTTGAACAGTGTTGAGTTTATTTACACTGTTGTGCAACCAATCTCCAGAACTTCTTCAACTATCTAAACTAAAATTCTGTATCCATTCAATAACAGCTCCCTGAGGTCACCCCCACCCCCTAGCCCCTGGTAATTACCATTTTTTCTTTCTGTCTCTGTCATTTTGACTACTCTAGGTCCACATATAAATAGAATCATACAGTATTTATCTTTTTGTGACCGGCTTATTTGACTTAGTGTAATGCCTTCCAGGGTCAGCCATACTGAGGCATAGAATAGTATTTCCTTGGACTTCATTAAAATTAACCACTTTTGCTCTGTGAAAAACAATGTCAAGAGAATGAGAAGACAAACCACAGACTGGGAGAAAATACAAAAGACTCATCTGATGAAGGACTATTATCTAAATATCTAAAGAAACTTAAAATTCAACAACGAGAAAAGAAACAACCTAATTAATAAACGGTCTAAAAACCTGAAGAGATATCTCAGTGAAGAAGCTATCTAGGTGGCAAATAAATATAAGAAAATATGCTCCACCTCACATGCCATCAGGAAAATGCAAATGTAAACAAAAATGGGATACTACACACCTGTTAGAATGGCCAAAATCCAGGACCAATACTGAATGCTGGTAAGGATGTGGAAGAACATTGCCAAATGGTACAGGTACTTTGAAATACAGTTAGGAGGTTTCTCACAAAACTAAACACACTGGTACCATACAATCCAGCAACTGATTCCTTGGTATTTACCCAAAGGAGTTGAAAACCTTTGTCCACACAAAAACCTATGGATGGTTGTTAAGCAACCAAGATGCCCTTCAGTAAGTGGATGGATAAATACAATCTTATACATCAGACAATGGAATATTACATTATTCAGTGCAAGCAAACAAACATAAAAACCTCTCAAACCATAAGACACAGGGAATCCTGAGATACATATTACTAAGTGAAAAAAGTCTGTCTCAAAAGACTATGTACTATATGATTCCAACTGTATGACATTCTGGAAAAGTCAAAACAATGGAGACAGTAAAAAGTTAGTGCCAGTGGTTTGAGTTTGAGAAGAGATAACTACGTGGGGCACAGAAGATTTTTTGGGACAGCTCTGTAGGATACCAGAATGAAGGATACATATCATTATACATTTTTCCAAATTCAGAATGTACAACACCAGGAATGAACTATAAAGTAAACTATGGACTTTTTAGTAAATTGCTTCAGATCAGAAGACTATCTGAATGAAGAAAAGCACATTTGACATTGTACCCAAACACTTATAATAGTCGATTTCAAAAGTGTTATTTTTTTGGATGTGAAGTTAATAAAAATATAATAAATGTTACAATGGAAACTCTAGAGTAATATCTTCATGCATGTGGATTACAGCAAATTTCTTAAACAGGATATAAGACATGGAAAAAATAGAGGAAAAATTAAAATTACCTAAAAGTTAAGAACTTCCCTTCACTGAAAGACATCATACAGAAAATAAATGTCAAAATAAACTATTGAGTAACAGACACATGAAAAAGTGTTTATCATTATTAGCCATCTGGGAAATTCAAGTCAAAATCACATTGAGATACCACCTTACACCAGTCAGAATGGCCAAAATTAACAAGTCAGGAAACAACAAGTATTGGAGAGGCTGCGGAGAAAGGGGAACCCTCTTACACTGTTGGTGGGAATGCAAACTGGTGTAGCCACTTTGGAAAACAGTGTGGAAGTTCCTCAAAATATTAAAACTAGAGCTATCCTATGACCCTGGAATTGCATTACTGGGTATTTACCCCAAAGATACAGATGTAGTGAAAAGAAGGGCATATGCACCCCAATGTTCATGGCAGCAATGTCCACAATCGCCAAACTGTGGAAAGAGCCAAGGTGCCCTTCAACAGACAAATGGATAAAGGAGGTATGGTCCATATACACAATGGAATATTACTCAGCCATCAGAAAGAATGAATACCCAGCTTTTGCATCAACATGGATGGGACTGGAAGAGATTAAGCTAAGTAAAATAAATCAAATAGAGAAAGTCAGTTATCATATGGTTTCATTTATTTGTGGAACATAAGGAATAGCATGGGGGGGACATTAGGAGAAAGGAAAAATGAGGGGGGAGAAATCACAGTGGGAGAGGAACCATTGAGAGATTATGGACTTCAGGAAACAAAGAGGATTTGTGTAGGATGAGTAAGCCTGGTGATGGGTATTAAGGAGAGAGCATGGATTGCATGGAGCACTGGGTGTCATATGCAACCAATGAATCATGAACATTACATCAAAAACTAATGATGTACTGTATGGTGGCTAACACTACACAATTAAAAAAAGAAAATAAATGTAAGCTTCACAAAGATTTTTACTATACTTAACATTTAAATAGTAAGAAATACAATAGATATACAAAGCATTTTTATTGATGTGATGAAGAATGCCTATGAATCACACAAAAAACAAAGAGTTAACTCAATAACAATATGGACCAAGTATTTGAATATAACCATCACAAAATACTGTGACTAAGTGAGTATATATACGACAAGGACCTCAACAGTAGGCCATCAGGAAAATGTCAATTAAAGTCACAATAATATTAACACACACTCATCAGAATGGAAAAAATGGGTAAAATTGACAACAAAGTGTTGACTAGTATGTTAAACAACTGGTATATCATAAACTTTGGGCTGGGTTATCTACAATCTATGGGATTATTTACTAAAGCTAACCTATACATACTCCACGGTTTAATAATTCTTCTCATAAGTATATCCCAAACGATACCCACTAGTCACTACAAGTCTAAAAGGGTAAGGATGTTCAAAGCCATGTAATTTTCAGTAGTCAAAACGTGGCACTTTCCAAATGTTTATCATGAATAGAATGATTAATAACTCAATATACAGCATGAGATACTCTATAGTGAAGGTCTGCAAATGACAATCTCAGGCCAAAATCAGAGGCAAAAATGTTTTTACACTTTAAAAAGAATCAACGTAATAATAAATAATAGAAAATTAAAACAATTAAAAGAGGAGTAATATTTTGTGACATATGAAAATAATGCAGTAATCAAGTTTCCATGTTTAATTTTAGTGAAACGCAGCAAGCTCAATTGTTTGCATATCATATGTGGCTATTTTTTCACTACAAATTCACAAATTGTATGACTAACAAAGCCAAATTTATGTACTATCTGGCTCTTTGCATAAAAATTTTTCCAACCCCTTTCAACAATGACTCAGTGAATTTTTGCTACATGCTATGACATGGAAGAATCATACAAGCATGATGTGGAACAAAGAAAACAAGATGCAAAGAATAAATAAAAATTGTATGATCTTGGGGCGCCTGGGTGGCTCAGTTGGTTAAGCCACTGCCTTCGGCTCAGGTCATGATCCTGGAGACCCGGGATCGAGTCCCACATCGGGCTCCCTGCTCAGTAGGAAGCCTGCCTCTCCCTCTCTCACTCCCTCTGCTTGTGTTCCCTCTCTGGTTGTGTTTCTCTCTGCCAAATAAATAAATAAAATCTTTTAAAAAAATTGTATGATCTTATTTATGAGAAAATTTTTAAATGAGCAAAACTATCCTATGCAACAGAAATCAAAATAGTGATTTGGTACGGGAATAATGGTGGAACATGAGATTATCAAGATGAATGATTTTGTCTTAATCATTTTGCATCTCCCAATGCCTTACATAGGTCACATAATTCATAATAATCCATTCATTGATATCTATTAAATATATTATGAGTAATGGGAAAAGAGTGAGAATAATAAGAAAAGATCATGCTTGAGGCAGAAAAGAAAATGATCATTCAATAGAAAGCCATAGAAAAGACAAAAATAATAAGTAAAGAAATAAAAAATGTAATTTACTCACCTATATTAATTAGACTAATACAGAGGATGATAGATATTGTTAATAAAATATATATTAAAATTGTCTTATCCTTGTCCTTAAGACCTGAAAAAAATTAAATTTAGCAACAGGTGAAAGAAAAGCTAAAATTGCATTCATAACCATAAATGACAAACTTCTTTCATCAATTTATTATGATATTTCACTAGATAACACAAACATACCATTTCTATTTGTTATATGGGAAAAAAAACTGCTTTTTTTTTTGAAATTTCTCAATTCATCCTTACATTCAATGTAAGTGTTACCCTTGATTTTGCTGTCATAGTCCAAGGAATCAAATATGTATAATTCTTTAATGTAGAATTTCTTAAGATCTGGAGCCACTCCCAGGGCTCCAATATCCTTTTTCTGTGGTACATTATCAGCACATCCTAACACTCCTTGAAAATTTCTAAGGAAATCTACTTTCTAACTAATGGAAAATTTTTTAAAGGATAGATAGCATAGCATATTTGAAATTTCATAAATAATCAATCCAAAGATTTGGAATTAAGCTTTTGCTGCAAATAAACAAAGGAACTTGAACAAGACATTACTTTTTTTTTCTTTTTTTTCTCCCCTGGCCTGGTGTTTCTTCATCTACAAAGTCAGTAGAACATAAAAAAATTGTGATGAGAAATTGTTTTTTTTTTTTTTTATTAGTGGCCATTTAGGGAAAAGATGGTACAAAGGGCATTTTTTAAATATGTGATTAATAACATCCTTATTGTAAAACTTCAGGAAATTTAAAATATTATAGGAGGTACTTTAAGGTAGACGGTAAACTTATTGAGGGCATTTATCATTCCTATCTTTTTCCTGGTGAAGAGCTATTCTTTTATTGGATAAATGTTTTTCCTTTGTGGATGTATGAAAGATATTAAATTTAAAACACATCTAAATTTCTACTCCTTCCACATAACCAGCATTATAATTTGGGTTAACATCCTTCCATCCATATATTCCTCTAATCCTATTTTCACACATATAACATCCTCCACGAATACACATGATTTTAAATGAGCACAATCATCGAGTACCTACTGTTTTATATTCTAATGTTTTCAGGTAACAATTTGTTCTTCGCATTCGGGGTTGACTGTGAAGAATGGCCCCCAATGAATCATGCCTCCCGCCCCATGTCCACCACCCTTTTGACACATGATCCTGTTCTTCCTCCCATCGAGAAATATACTGTATTCCCCAACACCTGAATATGGGTTGCCTTGTGCCTTGCTTGAACCAGTAGACAGTGACAGATGTGACACTGAAACTTTAGAGCCCAAGCTTTAAGAAACCTTGTAATTCCTCCTTTCACTGTTCTGGAGCCCCGCATAACTGAGGAGACATGAGCCATTCCTACTGAATCTGTCTTTATCCCCAAACCTTAGAATCACAAGCAATAGCCACTAAAAATTGGAGGTGGTTGCTCATTCAGAGCAACAACTGAATTTATACATCATGTAATAGAACAACTTGACATAATAATTTTAATGACGGTTAAAAAAAAGTCCTCTTCTAATGGGTATTTAGGCTGTCCCACCCTTTTTAGTTTTAACATAATTAGGATTATGGTTTAAATGTCTGCATACTTGTCTAATTAGCCTCTTAAGAAAAACTCTCAAATACATAAATTGGCATATATTGAATAGATATTCTTCCAAAAGTATGGTAGCAATCTACACTAGCATGCATAATATATGAAAATATTGGTACTTATAAATATTCATAATAAAGTAATTTTTAAAAAGTACCATAAGAAGGGAGAAGGAATGCACCAAAGGGAAAACTAGCATTGTTTTTGAGCCACCAGACTGTTATTATTTCAACTATGTGAGAAATACAATTAGGAATAATGTCTAATGTGCCAAATTGTCTGCCAAGTTTCTGAAAAGTCCTGTCATTAGTTATACATTTCTTCTAACCACCTGGAATTTCAAAGCTACGTAATAAACTTGAATTGCAGTGCTTCACTTGTGAACCAGCATTGTATTTATTTGTTCATTCTTTGACAAATATTTACTAATCACCTATTATGTGCTAGTTTCCATAAATATAATAATAAACAAAAGAGACATAATCTATGCTCTCTTGGAACTTACATTTCATGGAGAATACACAGTCACCTGAAAAAAAAAAAGAAAACAAATTTACAAATTACAGATTGTACCAAGAGCTGGAAGGCAATAAGCAGGGTGAATGATAAAGTGAAATAACCAGAAAAGATAGTGGGGGGCGGGGGAGGTGGAATTCTGTGGAAGTGACATTAAAACCAAACATAAAATATGAGCAGTGGCCATTTATGTGAAATAAAGCAAAGCAGAGAAATTTTAAGCAAAGAGAACAGCAAGTTCAAGTGCCTTAAATCAGGAAAGAATTGAAAAGAATGTAGTGAAGTAGAAGGAGTTCTGATAAGGTCAGAAGTAGTAGGGAATAGTGACTAGTTAGGAATAAAATGAAGCTAAGCTTTGAAAGCCCTGGGAAAGAACTTGACTTTCTTCAAAGTGCAATGGAAGCCACTGAAATGCTTTCGGTGGGTTTTGGCACTGCCAAATTGATGCTTTTTAAAGTTCACCGTGACTAGGGAGGGGAGAGGTTATTTAGGGAGCTGTAACTCGAATCGAATCGAATTATGGCGATCTTGTAAACAAGGGTGGTAGCAGTGGAGATGGAAAAATCAAATGGAGCACTTGGAGGCCACTGGTGTTCTTGATAGAATGGTATCAGCCGCACAGAATAAGCATACATTGCTGGAATAGGGAAGTGAAATTAATACTTCAGAGGAACTTGTGCTGTGTGATATTGAGAGCAAGCAAAGAGGTAGTTAAAATTAGATGAGTGGTTATTAACATGTTTTTTTTTTTTAACATGTAACACATAATGTTTCTTTCATGCATTTGGGATGATTTAATGTGGAAGGGATAGATTGCCAACGCAGCCAAGAGAGGGACAAAATAATTAAATTAAGAAGAAGAATTCTTGCACCAGCTGCAGGGGTTGTGGTCTGAGGTACAAATTGAGGGGGTATTCCTAGGAAAGAGAAATGACCCTCCCTCCAATGCAGCAAAAGTCAAAAAAGAGGAGAAACAAAACATATACCTGTCTTTTCTGCCTTTTGGTTCTGTATGTGCTTTGCTTCCAAACTTTAGTCCAGGCTCTTTCTAATGGGGTTTTAATCACCTTTCAAGTGTCACCTTATTAATGTCTCTAATTCTCTATTAGTTTTCTTCAAATATCAGATATCAAGAAAACAAGTACTTTTTTCCTTTTTCTATAGTATCGTTCAAGTCAATGTGTCATTATGACATTCTATTTGTCCATGAATTGGCAGCATGGACAAAAGAGCATTATTGTTTTAAATGTTACAGGTTCAAATTTTTTTTTAATTTTTTATTTATTTATTTGACAGAGAGAGATCACAAGTAGGCAGAGAAGCAGGCAGAGAGAGGAGGAGGAAGCAGGCTTCCCACTGAGCAGAAAGTGGGATGCAGGCCTCTGAGATCATGACCTGAGCCAAAGGCAGAGGCTTTAACCCACTGAGCCACCCAGGCGCCCAGGTTTAAAATCTTGACTGAAATTTTATAGTGTATAATTTTATTTTCTTACCTCTTTTGACCCTATTATCTTTTTATCCATTAAATCACACTCTCTCTTTTTTATATTTTTTTAATTTTAATTATTTTGAGAGAGAGGGAGAATGCAAGTGACAGGGGGGGCAGAGGGAGAGAACCTCAAGTAGACCCATTACTGAGCGTGGAGCCTGACTCAGGGCTCATCCCAGCACCTTGAAATCAGAACCTGAGGAAATCAGAACTTAACTTGCTGAACTCTCAAGCCTCCTCCCCTCTCTCTCTCTCTCTCTCTCTCTCTCTCTCTTTTACGATTTTATTTATTTATTTAACAGAAACATAACTAGACAGGGAACACAAGCAGGGGGAATGAGAGAGGGAGAAGCAGGCTTCCCGCCGAGCAAGGAGCCTGACACAGAGCTGGATCCCGGGACTCTGGGAATCATAACCGAAGCCTAAGGCAGACTGCTTAACAACTGAGCCACCCAGGAGCCCCTCTTTTTTTTAAGTTAGAGAATATATATGTGCTATGTTTTCAGAAGTTCTGGCATATAATAATAATTAAATAAAAGAAAGCTTATGTTATTATTTTTTCTTGTGTTATAGCTCTCCTATCTTTCCATATTTTAATTATGGGGGGAAAGTGAAAATTATTTACTATAATATTAAGTGCAATTTTTAATGTAATTTTTCTATTTATTATTTTAAGTAGGTAGTCAGCCTCTTTGGAATCCTTTCCTCTAGGATGATTGTTGAAAGAAAACCCCAAACAGCTTAGAATCAATGACCCTTCGTTTTTTTTTAAAAATTAGCTTATTGAAAGGATGATTCTAAGAATTATGGAGGGGTTTTTAAAAGAGGAAATGCCTCTAAAGCCAACAAGAACAAAGAATGGCATGTACTTCCTGACAATAAGAGAAATGCTCACTTGCATTACAGAAACAGTGAGTCCTTTCCATGACCATGCCAATAAGATATTAGATCATATAATTTTGTGGTACACTTGAGAATGCTAGGTCCTGCGTGCACACAACACCAAACTCAATAGGATGCATGTGCCATCAATGGGGCAAAGAAACAGTGTGGGCTTTGTTATAACTGTAACAGAAATAGTAGGACTAGAACCGAAAGGCTAACTGATATTGGGATATAGCTTTTCACAAATAATCAAAGAAAAGAGATAACTAAGACTTGATGTTTTGATGCCGCAGTAAAGCTAGGAAATGTCATATAACTCGAAAGAACCCACCCTCCCCCACACTTTCAACATCACCAAACTGCACAGATTAAATGTCCTGTCAGCTCAGTGGGATGGGGATTTGGAGTGACGTTTAGTTTGATGTAGGACACTAATGAATCGGACATTTACTGCACTTCTGATATGCAGGTTCTATCCTGAGCCTTAAAATTTACTTTTCTACCTTCAATATAAATAACTATCATTTTACAGTTCCTTCTCTTTACCCTTATACTCGATGATCAATACCTGTACACTGCAAAGTTATCCAAAAAAACAAAAAGAACAGAAAATGTTGGTTTCCCACTGTGAATTAGTAGTGAGAGATGAATTTCAAAGAAGTTGCTCAGTGGTCACAATGTGTTCAACAAAGGAATATAAAAACAGATAATATCCCCAGGCAGCTCAATAAAAACCTATTTAATTAATAATGTAACTAAAATAGTTCTAAATCATCTAATCTAAACAGCTAAAGATTCCAATTATTTTCCCCATAGAAAAGCTGACTCAAGGAATTTCTCTCCATTTCTGGCTCTGATCACCTCCGTGATTGATTCCCCAGCACATATACCAAAACTGACAATGATCTCCAAGGAGAGATAATAGGAAAAATCCATGGTGAGCAATGAATTTAAAGCTAAATAAAATATACTTTTCCCTGCTGACAGCTATGAAAAAAAAATCACAAGAATAATATAAAATAAAACATATAAAGAATAAATAAAATATTAAAAAATAAATTATATCATGCACTAAGTTAACTATTACAATGGTGCTTATAAACTCAAATTATATATCTATATATGTTATTTATAATATTTACATACACATAATATTAATTAGTAAATTAAAGACTATATTTATGTAATATATATCATTTATTTATACATAAAATGTATATATTCATATTGTTGATTGATCTTTAGGGTAGAAATTAACATTGATTTTATGAGTGGCTAGAAAGCATTCTTAAACCTTTTGGTTCTGATATTTTCTTTTTTTTTAAGATTTTATTTATTTGACACAGAGAGATCACAAATAGGCAGAGAGGCAAGCAGAGAAAGAGGGGGAAGCAAGCTCCCCACTGAGCAGAAAGCCAATGTGGAGCTCCATCCCAGGATGCTGAAATCAGGACCTGAGCTGAAGGCAGAGACTTAACCCACTGAGCCACCCAGGCACCCCTGGTTCTGATATTTTCATGTTATCATATAATATTTGCTTCCTCTGTCCCCAACCCTCTTTGATCTAACTTTAGACAGAATTATTAAATCGTCAAAAAATGAGGAACAAATATTTGTGCATTCTAATATGAACTGCAGTAACAATAACTTTTGACTATTCTATTGAAAAGAATTAAATGGCAAATGTCCACCAGAGTCCCTAAATTGATCATTGTATTTAATGCATTTTAGCCTCTCTTCTTTACCATATTTTGACTATGAAGGCCCCTGTTGAAATAACTTTGAAAAATTTTTCTGCTAGGTTTAGAGTTTGGACCTTACATATTCTGAACTTGCTAGTTAGTATGTCCAAAGCTACCAAGTTGTTTCCTAGTTTCTAGTTTTAATTTTAAAGTGCATTTTCTTTTCTTATCCTTCTTAAGGCTAACAGATATCTTCAAGGACATAAGAATACTAGTGATTCTTTAGATAAAAGGAGGATAGGGAGATAATCTTTTTGCTATTAAGCACTCCCAAAGTCTGGCTTATTTGACTCTATTCACTGTCCATAAACAATCTATTAAGATGTTAGAAATATTGGCCAAATTTTTCATATTGTGTCTGCATTCTGGGCCTTGAATGAGTATGGGGATCAAATTTAACATTTTTTCCAGTATTGGTTTTATTAAATACTTAGTAAAAAATGGAATTAAACCTGAACAGTTTTAAGCTATGGTTAATCCCTCTCTACTACAGTTAAGATAAGATAATCTGCATTCATGACTCAAAATAGCCAATTACAAATCTGAATTTTATTGTCACAATTTTCATTTTATCAAGATGTTAACTCAAAGAAGGATTTTTCTGTCTCGATGAAAAAAACAAAACCCACCCCATACCTTGGAAGGCTTTAAACATAATGTCATAATTTCCATCAATAACTTTAGTTCTGAACAACTATAAATGCCCTTACCTTGTATCTTTTCATCAATTCCTTGATTCCTGTGATCAGTTTGGGTAACCATCGGGAGGCTTTGCATCGTCATTTCCAAAATCTCTCTTCAAGGTTTTAAATTAAATATAAAATGTTATTAGTCTCTTTAAAAGCAGCTCTAAACTAGTGTTATTCTACTTTAGAAAAACAAAACAATGTTAAGCAGTATTTCTCAAAATGAAAGTAAAAATGAGACTGATTGGGTAAATTTATTATCTAAACACACTTTCTTCCTGTTCAATGGAAAAAAAAGAAAAAACACCCCATTTGCTGAAGAAGGAGGAAGTTTATTAAAACATAAGGAAGTAGCAAGTTCATAGATTTTCTTGATAGAAGACCCCCCTGTCGAACAACAAAAAAAAATTTCAAGAGGCTATTTTTTCAATAGTTTCAAGAATAGTGCATAACTAGTGTCCTTCCAGGATCATAGGAGATAAGAATATTAATGAATTAAAAGTTATGATTTAAGATATGTGTTTAGACAGGTACTCAGACACAACAATCATATGTTTAGAAAGACAATCTTAAAGGTGACAAAATCAAAGGTAAGAAAACTATGTTTCAAGCTCTGAAACAAGAGCAAAAACAATTTCTTTGTCAGAGGCTTATCCCGGCCGAGTGCACACCCACACACCCCTAAACAGAAAACAGAAAGAGAAAAAGGAAAATAAAGTTAAAAGGTACTCAGAATATTATCATCAGTATTCAAGATGGTAATGCTATGAAGCTAGTGTTAGGTTATCAGGAAATAATTTCCTTTTTAAATCTATCCTCATCACAATTTTCAGATGATTTCATATTCTCTTTCAAAAAATACATTAAAAATCTGCATTTTTATATATTTTCAGGGAGGCAGCTGATGTCCTACAAGCTGCTTCAGGATTAAAACCATATTTGTTCTGACAGGGACACTGTGAAGGGAAAAGGAAATGAGAATGGAAAGGAAAGTAGAAGACAGAAATTAAAGAAAAAAAAAGTGAAGATAATTTCATTTAATACAGGTTTAAACTCTTCCAGATGGCCTTAAATATGTAGTTCTGGTCACTTCCATCATCATGTAAACAAAATTATGCATGATAAAATGTCCATTTTGGGAAAGAAAGACTAAAAGTTTGGGGACAAATGAATGTTTCTATCTATGTCATCACCAAAATATTCTATCCATAGGACTATTAGAAATGGGTATATAGGAGAATATAGGGATTGCACTATTATGGTTGAGTGAAATTTTTTCCTAAGGAGAAGCAATTATGATAGGAAAATTCACTCAAAATGTACATTTCCATCACCTCAAAATGTTTTCTGATGAACACTTTGAAGTTCATCCCAGGAACCAGGCAGCCACTAATCTAATATCCACAGATGAGATTTGCTGGGTGTACAATTTTTTTTTTAAAGGGAGTCATGCTTCCTTGTGAATCTGGTATGTTTTGTACAGTAAAATGTTTTGGAGTTTCATCCAGATTGTGGCATAGACCATCAGTTCATTCCTCTTCACTGCTGAGTAGAATTTCATTGTGTGACTATAGAATAATTTTCTTATCCATTACTTCATTTGGTTATTTCCATTTTTTGACTCTCATAAATAAAACAGCATCAATATTTCTGTTAGTCTTTCTGTGGACATTTATTTTCTAATCTTTTGAGGAAACACATAGTAGTAGAATTTCTAGGTCATATAGAAAATATGTTTATTTTTTTGTGATAAGAACACTCACATGTGGGGCGCCTGGGTGGCTCAGTTGGTTGGGCGACTGCCTTCGGCTCAGGTCATGATCCTGGAAACCCGGGATCGAGCCCCACATCGGGCTCCCTGCTCGGCGGGAGGCCTGCTTCTCCCTCTCTCACTCCCCCTGCTTGTGTTCCCTCTCTGGCTGTGTTTCTCTCTGCCAAATAAATGAAATCTTTAAGAACACTCACATGTGATTGAGAGGTGATGGATATGTCTACTGCCTTGATTGTGATAATGGTACCTTGGATGTTTGCATATGGACAAACTCATCAAATTAAAAACATTAAACATGTGCAAATTTTTTCTATATCAATTATACCTTAATAAAGCTTTTTTAAAAAAATAGGCGTTTAATTTTATTAATATGAAATATCTTCCAAGGAGGTCGTACTATTCCCTCCATTAAAAAGTAAAACAGTGCAGTTCCTCCACATCAACAGCAGCATCTGATATGGTCACTCTTTTTACTTTTCATCATTCTCATAGGTAGATGGTAGTATCTAAATGTAGTTTTAATCTCTGATAATCTGTTGAGAATTTTCTCTTGTGTTTATGGATTAATCTGTGTTTTTTTCTAAAGATTCTATTTATTTGTCAGAAAGAGACAGTGCACACACAGTGGGGGAGTGGCAGGCAGAGGGAGAAGCAGGCTCCCTGCTTAGCAAGGAGCCCAATGAGGGAATGATGTGGGACTTGATCCCAGGACCCTAGGATCATGACCTGAGCCAAAGGCAAAGGCTTAACCAGCTGAACCACCCATGCATCCCAATATATCCTTCAGGTATTTTGACAATTTTTATAGTATGATCTCCTTTTTTCTTTTTTTTTTAATTAACATTAACATATAATGTGTTGTTTGTTTTGGGGTTACAGGTCTATGAATCATCAGTCTTAAATGCCAGGAGCCACCCCGGCAACAGTCAGTCAGGGTTCCCAGAAGGTGGCGATGGAGTAGGCGATAAGAGGAGACCGGACGCTAAGAAGAGTGGTGTGGGGATCTCCTGGAAACTGTGTCTTCCAGGTTCTTTATTTAAAGCTTTTTAGTTACCTCAATCTAGCTTTAGGCAAACAGTTGGTTCTGTCTATATTGACTGTCAAGGGTCTCAGTCTTTTATTATTCCCAAGTGAGAAAGTTGGTTGGTGCAAATCTTTAAAAGCTTTTGCACCTGCCCTAGAGACAGGATTAGTATTGTTACTGCAGGGTACAGAGTGATTGCTTAAACTCAAAGAAGCTGAGACCATTGAGGCAGAGGGATCAAGGAATACAGACAAGAGATACAGAAATATGAGTACCAGGAGGAGGATTAAATGGAACTATATGTCTTGGATAAACACACAAAGGACATATTGCCCTGGCCCACAGGGTATGTGGCTTTCCGGATTCTAGGTGGGGGACTTTCATTCACATTCACGGGTACCGCCACCAAAGTTTCTGGTGGCTTGGACATGGCAGGAGGGGCAGATCACGCACCATCCCCAACACTTACACAATTCATAGCACTCACCATAGCACACACCCTCCCCAATGTCCATCATCCAGCCATCCTATCCCTCCCCTCGTCCCCTCCACCAACTCTCAGTTTGTTCCCGAGATGAAGATTCTCTTTTGGTTTGTCTCTCTCCCTGGTCCCAACTTTTTCCATTTTTCCCTCCCTTCCCTCCACAACCCCACACCCTACCTCCCAAATTCCACATATCAGAGAGATTGTATGATAATTGTCTTTCTCTTATTGACTTATTTTGCTTCTCACAATATCTTCTAGTTCCATCCCCATCATTGCAAATGACAAGGTCTCATCTTTTTGATGGCTTCATAGTATTCCATTGTATATATATCCCATATCTTCTTTATCCATTCATCTGTTGATGGACATCTAGGCTCTTTCTGTAATTTAACTATTGTGGACATTGCTGCTACAAATATTCGGGTTTACCTGCTCCTTCAGATCACTACATTTGTATCTTTAGGGTAAATACCTTGTAGTACAATTGCTGGGTCCTAGGATAGTTCTATTTTCAACTTTTTGAGGAGTATCCATACTGTTTTCTAGAGGCTGCACCAGCTTGCATTGCTACCAACAATTCTCTGCATCCTCGCCAGCACCTGTCATTTCCTAACTGGTTAATTTTAGACATTCTGACTGGTGTGAGGTGGTATCTCACTGTGGTTTTTATTTGTACATGAACAGACATTTCTGCAAAGAAGACATCCAAATGGCCAACAGACACATGAAAAGGTGCTCAACATCAGTTGGCATCAGGGAAATACAGATCTGCCTCCTTTTAATGGGTTGTAAGATATATATAACATATTTTTTATGTAAAGTATGTGGTTATATCAATATATATGTCTCAAAACTCATTAAAAAGAAAGAAAATTATCCTATAAAAATATATATGATTAGTTGTAAACTAATATATAAATAATATGGAAACAATTCCTTTGTCAGTTACATGTATTACAAATTCCCACCATTTGTAGAATGTCTTTTCATGAAAGCTTTCTCAAAAACCTCAAAAATCTAGAACCCTCTAAATGTTGAGCTTTTTAGACCTTTGAAACTGGCATATCCTCCACTGTTAAAGTCTAAAGTTTATACTTGCTTAAAGATGATGCTAAATCCTCTGCCATCAAAGAAACTATACACCCTCCATACGATTATCCCTTCCTTCCTCTCATAAACATAAAGCCAATAACTAAGATTAGATCTTAGTCTTAATATTCAGGAGCAATTCATATCTGATCAATATGTAATGGAAACCTAGAGAGTACACAATGTGATTAGATTCCAGAGGTGTTAGATCAAGACAGAAACACAGAGCTGGATAAGGGAGATTTTATCAATACCGGATTTCTCTCTTAATACATGAAATTGAAAAACTTGGCAAAATGTTGTGAGAGGTGCTGATAAACTGCTAACACAACTCCAAGAAGATTGAAGAAAGTAATAGCCCATGCTAAGCACAGCAAAATGCCAGAATTGCTGGGGGAGATAAAGAGAAGATAAAAATACAAAAATCCTCACAGCAGTTGGCATTCTGTAGTGGGAATACTCTATATGGACAGAAAATCCACCAAGGATTCTATGAGATGGGCACCCTATGAAGAAAGAAAATATGCAGTAACAGAAGAACATATGCTTCACTGAGATTTATACTGCAGCTTTCCTCTCTAGACTAAAGGTTACAATAGGAGATGCCTTCACAGAATTGGATTTACAGATAGTTTTGAGACTGATAGGATTTTGGAGTAGTAGAGGTCAAATGGCACAGTTCAACTTTGAGACAAAGTTAACAAATATTATAATGAGGTCTGAGTTTGGAGTTGCATCTAAATCCCTAACCAAGAGAAAGTTACAGAAATGTTAAATGTCTCTGAGGTAAAACACATAGCTAAAAAGGATATTTTTGCTTTTATGTTAGTCTTTAACCTGGTGTTACAGAGAAAAAGAAAATAACCACCAAAACCCTAGTTTATATAATTGCTGATTTCTGTGATGTAATTACTCTCACCGTAGCTGATTTCAGGCTACCAATGCGACATCACTAAATGCCAGAGTTGAAAAGAGATGTGCATTTCTATCATATGGATATAGTAGATGTAAAAAGCTTCATGTGTAAATAATGGTAAAATATAGTAAAAAAAAATAAGCTAAGTTATGATAAGTATTTATTACCTTTGTTTTTAATATAGTTTATTGAATTTTAGGTTTAGATAATGTAATTTTTAGCAATAATTATACTCAATGATTGGCTCACAAAGTCCTGAAAATTTAATAGTCAGATCTTGCAAGCATATCACCGCATTTTGCTCAACACCTACCATAGAAACAAATCAAAAATGGATGATCAATAGGCAAGAGAAAACATTCCTCCAAAGTTATAAATTATTACCTCATTCTATTTCTGCCTGAGCTAGTTTTCTGACTCAGGACCCAATTACGAAAGGAAAATGCAGGTGGTCAGAAAGAAGACCACACGGCTAGCATAAATCAAAAGGATTCCCTTGGGGCACCTGGGTGGCTCAGTTTGTTAAGCGACTGCCTTCGGCTCAGGTCATGATGCCAGAGTCCTGGGATCGAGCCCCACGTCAGGCTCCCTGCTCGGCAGGAAGCCTGCTTCTCCCTCTCTCACTCCCCCTGCTTGTGTTCCCTCTCTGGCTGTGTTTCTCTCTGTAAAATAAACAAACAAACAAACAAACAAACAAATAAATAAATAAAGGATTCCCTCAATCCAGTTCCCAAGAGGCTTGTGTCAGTCTTCTGAGGATGCCATTTTAAAATACTGGCTGGGTGACTTAAATAATAGAAATCAATTTTCTCACAGTTTTAGAGTCTGGAGGTCCAAGACCAAAGTACCAGAGAATTGATGTCTAGTGAAAACTCTTTTCCTCACTTGCAGATGACTGTCTTTTCACTGTTTCCTTGTATTACTTTTTGTAGAAATGCATGGACTGACAGAGAGCTCATTGGTGTCTCATCCTTTCTTATAAGGTCACCAGTCATATCAGATTAAGCATCAACCCTTATGTCCTCTTTTACCTTTAATTATCTCCTTAAAGGCCTTAACTCCAAATACGGCACAATTAGGGTTAGAGCTTCAATAGATGAATCTAGAGAGAGAAAATTTACTTCATAATGTTCCATCCTCTAGCCCTTCAAATAGCATATCCTTCTTGCATGTCAAATATATTCGCCTCAACCCAGTAACCTCAAGTCTTACCTCCAGTATCAATTCCAAGTCCAAAGTCTTATTTATGTCTGTTGAAACTTTAAGTGTGATTCACCTTGAGGTGAAATTCCTCTCTATCTGTGAAACTGATAGGTAATAGACAAGTTATGTACTTACAAGTTACAATGGCGAATTGGCTCAGATAGGCATTCTTATTCCAAAATGGAGAAATTGGAAAGACTAAAAGAGTGACAGACTCCAAGCCAGTCCAAAATTTAGAAAAATTCCATTACTCTTAGGGCTCAAGAGTAATCCCCTGTGGCAGAATGCTCTGTTCTGTGGGCCCACTGATGAAAAATCACCCCTGGACCCTAGGTTTCTCAGCATGAGTGGCAGCCTTGCTCTTGAAACCCTGAGTAGGGATCCTCTGAAGGAAGTTGCCCCACACTCTGAAATTGAGGAGAAAACAGCCTTGTCCCTCCCCATTCCCCACTTCTTCCTCTTGTCATATGTTCTGGATTTATGGTGGGAGTGGCAGCCCTGATGATCCCTACTAGTCTTTAGAATTTTCCTTCCCTTTTCTTGAAAGATAAAGCATGGTCATAGAACCCCAACAGTCTGAAAACCTTTTATTTCATCCTGCTTCATCCATCTTTAGTTCAAATTTGCAATGTCTTTGCCGGTGCATTCCTATCTCTATTTATGGCTTCTGATAATTTAGCTGTTGAAAATTATGAGTAATTTCTTTATGGAGTGACAGTCAAACTTTTGGTGTTTTCTCCAGAATACATGTTCTTATTTTTCTCCTATATTGATAGGCTGAGAATTACCCAAATCCTCAAGTTCTAGATCTTTTTTCCTTAGTAATTTCTTCCTTAGTGACCAAACACTTCTCTTTCAAAGTACTTATCATATTTTAGTTTTATGTTAATGGACTCACTGATTCTACTATTCTACTTTTACTCATTCTACACCAGTTACAGTGGCTTAACAACCTCATGAACTTTGAGCTTCCTGTTCCATCCTCCTAGAAATGTCTTTCCTCAAATACCCAAAAAGTTTATTATACCACTTTTTTCAAGCTTTCTTAATGTCACCTTCTCAGTGAAGTTTATGATAACTCTATTTAAATTGAAAACCATCCTTACTTGTTACCCACAAAGTCTTAATTCCAAGAACATATACACACATATATATATGGTGTGAATATATATTTACTTGTTTTGCTGATTGTGTGTCTCCTACACTAAAATTGAAGTTCCATGAAACCATGAAATCAAAAGTTTTTATCTGTTTTATTTACTAGTCTATCCTCAGTGCCTAGCACTCTGTGTTTGCATGTGTGTGTGTATTCAAAAAGTTTTATTGAATGAATTAATATATGATGAACATATATAACAAAATGATCATTAAGAAGTTATTAACAAACAAAAGGTCCCCTCCCTCCTCAGGAGATTTATACTATCAATCAATAAACTTCACTATCACTCAGTAAACTCTGGGTAAAAAAAGAGTGAAGGAATGAATAGTTTATCCAAGTAATGAAAGAAATATAGTCAATAAATATATCCATATGTGTCAAGGGAAATCCAAAAATGTAAAGTGTATAATAAAACAGCTTATCAGACTAAAAATCGGCCTGTAAAGTTAAAATGATAATTTGGCATGGATGTGGAGAAACCTTCAATTTCAGTGGGACTAGATTTATAATATTTCTGGAGGGAATAAAGGCTTTCTTCTATTAACTAATCCATACATGATGATATGAATTTTGTAAAAGGTGTAAATTTTCTTATTTTTTATTATCTTTCCTTTGTCATCACATTGATTTCACATAACATTTAATATAAAATTACTCTTTCTTTTGTTGTGCATGAGTCAACCAGGGGACAGAGCAAAAGCAGATCAAATCCTATGATGCAATAAAGTATACATTGACCAAGATGGAGGTTGCACTAAAATAATGACTCTTAAGATGGGCAGCAGTGAATTAGTGAGGGAAATGTGCAAGGAATTAAATTGACAGGATGTTATGATTAGTTGAGTAGAAAACACTGGATAAACTTTAAATTTGGGGTTAAAACTATGGTATAAGTTTTTGACTTGTTCAAATCAAGATAGCTCTCAATTGGTTATCTCTGAGTTCTCTCATCATTCAAACTCATCAACTCTTACTACAAACAAACTCATAGTTAAGAGAATTAGAGATCAACATAGCCTGGACAGAGAGAATAAAAGATTTTTTTGTGTGTGTTTAAGAAGTCAGATCACATGACTAGCTAATTGGTATTGGTAAGAACATGAGACCATACATTAAGGTGAATTCTAAGAATGTCATTCCAATGGGATAAAATAAGTGAATTGACAAAGATGAATCTTTTGACATTGGATTAGGATTTAATGTTTGCTTCATCTCTTAGGAGGTGAATTAATGATTATCTAGTTTGGCCACTAAAAACCTGGAGTTATAGTTAATGATGCTTGAATATTGGAAATTGTATAACACAAACTATGGATAGACTCTTAGGTCTCAGAGAAATGATTACACTGAAATGAATCTAATCTGTGTAACCTACTCAACCACTTTTTAACCATATTCCCCCAGAGGGCCCAGAGGCCATGCTTTACAACAAAACCTTAAGAATACATGTTGAAGTCAATTAGTCATGGACTATTGTGATGGCTGTTCTCTGTAGAGATGTAGTGGAAGTCGCTACAGTGGAATCTGATTTCTGATATCACTGGTAATTATCTGGTTTTAAAGGTCAAGTGGATTTAATTTCTGCAATAAGCCGGAGGAACTGAGTGGTAATCAGAGTTTTGATTCACAGCAATATGTGACAGTGGGTAGTTGATTTTGGATGTCATTCCTAGAAATAGGGTGGGGAGGACAAAGTAGTTGCTTGATATGCTGATTCTACCCTCCTGACGATGGCCTAGAATTAATTAATGCATAACCTACCAAATACAGAAGCTGAATATAAGTCTCAGAAAAGACACCAATTCAGGTAGGGACAGCTGGCTAGCCTGGTGGGAGATTAATTTCATTGACACTTTACCATACTGAATGGGGCAACATTATGTTTTATAAGGTAAACTCATATTCCAATAATGGATTTGCCTTGGTACCTATAGATCTTCTGCAGTGCCATCATCTAGAGATGCAAAAAATAATAGTATGCTGTATCCAACTGCCTTACATTCACTGTACCATTGATTGTTTACTGATCATATCTTGAGAATCATTTCAGACCACTGTGGCTATACTTCTTTCAAGGATTTTGGACAATTATTTAAGCTAATTGTTAAGACAACAAATTCAAAGCAAGCCTGATATTACCTTTTCTCATGTCTTCTTTATGTGCTTCTCACCATACAGATTATGTCTTACCAATTGCCACTGAAAAGAGACATTTTCCTGTTTGTGCTCACATGCACAATACATAAATGTGTTAAAGTACAGCCATATAGAGCAAGTTTTTTACCAATGCAAGGACTAGACCAATAGACAAGTTTTTCTCCCTTGCTCTGCTTTCTTCTCCTGAGAAAGTAATCTAAATGACTTTTCTAAAGTTGATTCCATGAGATAAAAAAAAAAATCATCCTTGACATTGAGTAATGCTCAACTTATATTTACTCTTTTTTCCTATCTTGTTTCCCTTTCATTCTTCCCTGTTTCCCTGTGTTGCATTTCTGCAAAAAGCAGTTGAGGCCTTTCACTCAGGCTTTATTTTCTAGGAACCACATTTCCTAGAAAAACTGCTAGCTGAGTGGCTTCAAGAAGTAGATTTTCTGAATGGGATTTTGTCAGTAATGCTGAGGACAATGGAGGCTCCATCACTAAAAGCAGGTAGAATAGTAATAATCCTTGGTATATGGATTATCAAAATATTAAGATAGTCACTTGTGAACAGTATCTATGAATTCAGTGAAAGGTAAAGAGTAAATAATTGTGTGGTCCTTGGTTTGTATGGACTTAATCATAGGCATTGTGGTAAGGGCTGGCTAATAGAAAACTTAGAAAAAGAAAAGGAAAGGTTCTTGTCATGAGCTGAAAATTGAATGAATTACATGAAATTTGGAAAGTCTCTAAGGCAGCTTATGAAAAAATTGCATGTTCTGGATCTTCAGGGTAGACTGTGATAAGAATCTGGCACAAAATCCAATTATAAAAGTCGTATACATCTGTAAGTAAAAATCAACCCTGACTAGAGAAAATAAATATGTTCCGGAAAGCTGACATAGGAATATTTGTTCAGATGAGTCTGCAAATCTTAGATTCCAAAATTCCTCTCTGCCCTCATAAATGATAACTTTTCTTTAACCTTTGCCAGAGAATAATAATATTTCTATGACTGAAAACCATTTAATCATCTTACATTAAGCAGGTGCCTCACACGATTAGTCTTCCCTTTATTATCTTTGTGTCCAGATGATGACTTCCCAGATGACAAAAAGCATAATCTAAATAGGGAAGAATAGTATTTGTTTTGAGAGGTAATAACTTACAGGTAAAAAAAAAAAAAAAATATATATATATATATATATATATATATATATATATATATATATGGGGCTTGGCAGTAACCAGGATATCATGTATGGAGTTGTGTGGTATAAGGATGGATGGAACATAAGACTGTATGAGAGACACTTAAATTATATTGATCTCAGAGGCCTCAATCATAACTTGAAATTTTATATTCTCATAGGGATATTTTTATCTAGTCCTAATAATCTGCTGGGATGGCTGCATTAAGCTGGAACATATGATACATAAACTACCAAAATTGAAAGAAGAAGAAATAGAAAACCTGAACAGACCCATATCAGCAAGGAAATTGAATAGTAATCAAAAATCTCCCAATGAACCAGAGTTCAGGGCTGGATGGCTTCCCAGGGAAATTTTACCTAAATGTTTAAATACATTTAAACAAGAACTAATACTCATTCTTCTGAAGTTGTTACAAAAAAATAGAAATGGAAGGGAAGCATCCAAGCTTTTTCTAGGAGACCAGAATTATCTTGATCCCCAATCCAAAGACCTCACCATTCACCATAAAGGAGAATTACAGACCAATATCCCTGATGAAAATGGATGAAAAAAACTCTCACCAAGATACTAGCCAATAGAATCCAACAATACATTAAAAGAATTATTAACCACAACCAAGTGGGATTTACTCCTGGGCTGCAAGGGTGATTCAATATCCACAAATCAATCAATGTGATGCAATATATAAATAAAAGAAAGGACAAGAACCATATGATTATCTCAATAAATGCAGAAAAAACATTTGACAAAGTAGAGCATCCTTTCTTGATTAGAACTCTTCACAAAAAAAAAAAAAAAAAAAAAACTCTTCACAGTGTAGGGATAGAGGGAACATACCTCAGTATCATAAAAGCCATCTATGAAAGGCCAAAGTGAATATCATTCTCAACGGGGAAAAACTGAGAACTTTTCCTTTAAGGTCAGGAACATGACACAGATGTCCACTATCACTACTTTTGTTCAACATAGTAGTAGAAGTCCTAGCCTCAGCAATCAAACAACAAAAAGAAATTAAATTCATTCAAATTGGCAAAGAAGAGGTCAAACTCTCACTCTTCACAGATTACATGATACTTTATGTGAAAAATCCAAAAAACTCTGCTCCAAAATTGTTAAAACTCATACAGGTATTGGGCAAAATTGCAGAATATAAAATCAATGCACAGAAATAAGTTGCATTTCTATGTACCAGCAGCAAGACAGAAGAAAGAGAAATTAAATAGTCAATCCCATTTACAATTGTGCCAAACCCCCTAAGACACCTAGAAATAAACCTAGCCAAAGAAGCAAAGAATCTTGACTCAGAAAACTATAGAACACTCATGAAAGAAATTGAAGAAGACACCACAAAATGAAAAAATATTCTATACTCATGCATTGGAAGCACAAATATTGTTAAAATGTCATGCTACCTAGAGCAATATACACATTCAAAGCCATCCCTATCAAAATGCTATCAACTTTTTTCACAGAGCTGGAACAAATAATCCTAAAGTTTGTATGAATTCAGAAAAGACCTTGAAGATCAAAAGGAATGTTGAAAAAAACAATCAAGCCTGGTGGCATCACAATTCCAGACTTCAAGCTCTATTACAAAGCTGTAATCTTCAAGACAGCATGGTGCTGGCACAAAAATAGACACATAGATCAATAGAACAGAATAGAGAACCCAGAAATGGACCCTCAACTCTATGGTCAACTAATTTTTGACAAAGCAGAAAGAAACAGCTAACGGAAAAAAGACAGTCTCTTCAACAAACGGTGCTGAGAAAATTGGACAGCCATATGCAGAAGAATGAAACTGGACCATTTCCTTACACCATGCACAAAAATTGACTCAAAATGAATGAAAGACCTAGACATGAGAGAGGAATCCCTCAAAGTCCTAGGAGAGAACATAGGCAGCAACTTTTTCAACCTTGGCTGCAGCAACTTCTTGCAACTAGACAGGTCTCCAAAGACAGGGAAAACAAAGGCAAAAATGAACTATTGGGACTTCATCAAGATCAAAAGCTTTTGCATAACAAAGGAAAGAGTTGACAAAACAAAAAGACAACCAATAGAATGGGAGAGGATAGTGGTAAATATCTTATCAGATAAAGGTTTAGTATCCAAAATCTATAAAAAACTTATCAAACTCAATACCCACAGAAAAATAATCCAATCAAGAAATGGACAGAAGACAGGAAAAGATATTTCTCCAAAAAAAGATATTCAAAAAGGCCAAAAGACACATGAAGAAATGTTCCGCATCACTTGATGTCAGGGAAATACAAATCAAAACCACAATGAGATACCACCTCACACCAGTCAGAATGGCTAAAATTAATAAGTCAGGAAGCAAGAGATGTTAGTGAGGAGAAAGAAAAACCCTCTCACATTGTTGGTGGGGATGTAAACTAGTCCAGCAATGTCCACAATAGCCAAACTATGGAAAGAGCCCAGATGTACACTGACAAATTAATGGATAAAGAAGAGGTGATACACACACACACACACACACACACACACACACACACACAATGGAATACTACTCAGCCATCCAAAAGATGAACTCTTGCTGTTTGCAATGATGATGTGGATGAAACTAAAGGGTATTATGCTAGGAGAAAAAAGTTAAATGGAGAAAAACAATTATCATGTGACCTCACTCATATGTGGAATTTAAGAAACAAAACAGAAGATCATAGGGGAAGGGAGGTAAAAATAAAACAAGACAAAATCAGAGAGAGTGCCAAACCATCCGAGATTATTAATCATAGGGAAAAAACAGCATTCCGGAGAGAAAGGAGTTTGGGGGATGGAGTAACTAGGTGATGTACATTAAGAAAGACACATGATGTAACGAGCACCGGGTATTAGGTAACACTGATGAATCGCTGAACTCTACCTCTGAAACTAATAATACACTATATGTTAATTGAATTTAAATTAAAAAATAAATAAAAATAATTTAAAAATTAAAAATAAATAAAAAAATTTAAACCAAAAAAGAAAAAGTTGTGACTTTGTTTTTATGATTCAGGTTGGACTTGTTCACTATGTTCACTTGACCTAGAACTTTTATGCTTCTACAGGACAAACAAGAATTTAATAACTTTCTTCTTTATTTCATTTCTAGGACTAGTCATCACCATGGGTCTGTGAGGGTCAGACTATACTGGTTGCTGTTTTGACTCTACTGTCCATTACAGTAACTACACCCACCTTGTCTTTTGTGATTGCTGCCACTTGGCCCTTGCCTCTCAGGGATAAAAGTATTCCCATTGCATTTAAGTTGGGAAGAGTCAACAGAATTTAGGGACTCAGTGTGCCCAGATTTAACAAGGTCTTCCCATATGTTAGCATTTCAGCTAAGAGGATCTTATTCTCTCCCAGTCAATGCCCTTATTTTAGCAGTAGACACTGTGCAATGCTGCAAGTTCAACTAGGGCTGTAACTTAGCCAGTCACAGCGGGAGATTTCTGTATTTGATTCACAGCAAGCTCTGCGGCTCCAGATGATATGGGTCATTCATGTGGAACTTGAGCTAAGAATTTGAATCCCTGAGTTCATCCTTTCTTTTCACCACTTTGTCTAGCAACATTAGTAGCAACAGGGCAATCTCATTATATTAGTTACTTTTCTAAAAATGTTTGTATCATAGCAACAGTGGAAGTATCATATACATAAACACTGAGCTCCTTCTTTCTTATATGCAGTTGATTAGGAGTATCCCTGGGGATATTTTGCATATCTCTATTACTAGATTACTCCCTAGATTATCAGTAAGCTACTCTGTTTACTACTACTAGAAATACAGTCATTAGTGTCTCATTCTAATCATGTAAAAGAATCAATCCCAGAAACTCCATTGGCTTATGCAATTATGGAAGCTGATAAACCCCTACTCTGCAGTTGGTAATCTGCCCAAGGGAAGTGAGGGTGTAGCTCCAGTACAAATATGAAACCTGATCTCAGGAGAGTTGTTGATACAAGTTCTGGCCCAAGGGAAGGAGAAAACTGTTATCACAGCTCAAGAAGAACTGGATGTGGAGGGAGTAAATTCCAAATTCCTCTGCCTTTTTAGACTCTTGAGTCTGTCAACAGATTTGATTAAGCTCATCCACTTTGGGGAAAGCAATCTGCTTTAGTCATTCTACCAATTCAAACACTAATTTCTTACAGAAACTCCCTCACAGACAGACCCAGAAATAAAGTTTAACCAAATACCTGGGCACCCCATGGCCCAGCAAAGATGAAATATGATCTACTCATTCTATGACTCACTAGCCAAATTTCCTCATATATGTTTTTCAAAATTTTAAGCTAATTTTTCTCTTATTGTGGGTGTGTTCATGGAGGATGAGCACAAAGGATTTGGATAGTCTTAGACTCCACCAAATGGCCATTGGAAGGGTTCTTGCCATGTATGACACAGTCTTGAGATAGCTAACATCTGTTGTGACTCAGAGTGGTGTTAATGAAAACAAGAGAGGCTTGGGTCTAGATCCTGGTTCTGTAACTTAAATTTTATGTGTGAATGTTTGTGTGTGGGTGTATATAAAAGTGCTTAAGTTCTCTGAACAACTTTAATTCATCCACAAAATATAGTCAATAGTATCAATAGTTTATAACACATCAAGACCTTATTCTTGGGTTTCATCACCCTTAAATGAGTTATCAAAGCACATATATCTGTTTTCTCAAGGGAGATTTGCATAACTTTTATAGATGATAACTTTTGATTTTGTTGCTAGTTAATAGCACTGTCAAAAATTACTGATTTGGAGGATAAAGGAAAAATTATATAGTAAGTAAAGACAGATAATTAGGACTGAAGGCAAACATTTATAATTTAATAATATTTGAGGAAAATAGTGGTAAAAATAATGTAAAATAGGTGAAGTTTTCATTAGAGAAAAAATTGGAAAAATTCCTATTAAAAGTGAAACTATGGGGCGCCTGGGTGGTTCAGTGGGTTAAAGCCTCTGCTTTCAGCTCAGGTCATGATCTCAGGGTCCTGGGATCGAGGCCTGTGGTGGGCTCTCTGCTCAGCAGGGAACCTGCTTCCTCCTCTCTCTCTGCCTGCCTCTCTGCCTACTTGTGATCTCTCTCTGTGTCAAATAAATAAATAAAATCTTTTAAAAAAAAAAGTGAAACTATGTTAGAGTTTGACAATATTTTAAGAATGCAGTAGTGTGGGGCAACCTAGATGGTAGAGCTGGTTAAGCTTCTGACTCTTGGCTTCAACTCAGGTCTGATCTCAGTGTCATGAAATTGAGCCCCACATCTGGCTCCACACTCAGTGCAGAGTTTGCTTAGGTTTCATTCTCCCTCTCAGTCTGCCTCTTCCCTGCCCCACCCATGCTCTCTTGCTCTGTCTCTCTAAAATAAATAAATAAATCTTTTAGAAAATAACATTGAAATAAAAATATAGTAGTGAACAAATATTAATATTTGTCTGCCTTTTTCAGACCTTCATGAATTTAATGCAAAGTCTGATGTCAAAAGTCTGAAAATAACAGACATAATTACTTGAATGTTTAGTATTAAATGTCTTGAAATGGCTGTATCTGAATCTGCTCGGGCAGCCAATCTTAGAGAGAAAATGAACTGCATGAATAGGATAGAAGGTGGTCCTTATCTAGGGGAGAAGAGAGCAGGATCTTAAGAAGAAAACACTGCTGAAGACTAGTGCTTTTAAGTCATGCTATGCAGTTTGTATTCATTAAAAGAACTGATGAAAGACCATAAGAAGCTGAATAAGTTTACCAAAGATTTACTGGGGTGAAGAAAAGAAAATAGATAAAGGGACCCCTGAAGACTCATACAGAGGTCACTGAAATATTTGAGGCTTGAGATATGGGTATATTGTTAATTGATAATTAATTGATAAGGCTACTGATGTGGAGAGAAGTAAATCGATTGGAGAGACATTTCAGGAGCAAAACATATGGGACTTGGTGCTTACTTGAAGAAGGGGTCAAAGACAGGGGAAAAATACTGTTTTTCCCAATTGATTGGATAATGGTGAAATACAGTGCAGTAGGAAACATTGAATGAATACCAGCTCAGGTAAGAAAATCATGCATTCAATTTTAGAAATATTTGATTTGAGCCATTGTGATACTATGAAAATAGTTGGATGTATTGCATGGAGCTCAAAGGAAGTTTCCAGGACAACCTTTAGGGGTTGTTGAAAAATGGGTACTAATTTAGGCAGTGGTTATGAATAAGAGTTTTACTGAGAAGCAAGTGGAATGAAGAGAGTAAATTATTTAGGATTGTGGAAAATCTAACATTATGTAGCGAAAGAAAGATAAATCTGCTTTTAAAAAAAAGCTATTAGAAAGGATAAAGAAATATCACAGAACTGTCATATCATGAAATTGAGGTGATGACTCTTTCAAAAAAAAGGGAATTTTTTTTTCAAAAGTTTAATAATTCTGAGTTTCCTATAAGCTACAGGCTGAAATATATGTACTGCAATTAACATCTGGGGTGTCATAGATGATTTAAATGAGTTATTTTTCTTTAAAATGACCCCAGCAGTTTAGTGTGGGCTAAGATTGGAAGGGGATGAAATTTGCTTTATTATAAGGCCTCTGAGAGTGACTACATGTCAAACTTGTACAGAGAAAAGCAGGAGGTTAAATTAGTAGATCAGATGATCTTAGGCAAGATTAGAGGATTTCCAAATATAGACTATTACTTTGGCCACAACTATATAAAAGGTTTTAATTTAAACTTTAAAAAATCCCCAATATATGGGGTTCATTGTTAAAATACATTAATTGAGCATACATCAAGTATATTTAAAACTATTCACTAAACACTGTTTTTTTTTTAAGTGTATGGTGCAATATGTGTATATATATCATTTGGTGGTGATTCTAAAGATGAAGGCTACTGGACCATATTCCAAATCTAACTGTGTTAAGTCAGAGTTCTCCAAAGAAACAGAACTAATAAGATGATATGGATAGATGGATGGATAGATGATGATAGATAGATGATAGATAGATAGATGATAGATAGATAGATGATAGATAGATGATAGATGATAGATAGATGATGAAGTCAATATAAGGAATTGGCTTATGAGATTATAGAGGCTAGCAAATCAAAAATCTGCCAGATAGACTGGCAGTTTTGATACCCTGGAAAGCTGATATTTTAGTTTGAGTTTATTTTATTTTTTTAAGATTTTATTTATTTGAGAGAGAGAGTGAGTGAGAGAGAGAGAGAAAGCACAAGTAGGATGGATGGGCAAGGGGAGAGAGAGAAGCAGAGTTCCCACTGAGCAGACCCTAGAATCACAAACTGAGCTGAAGGCAGAGGCTTAACTGACTGAGCCACCCAGACACCCCATTAGTTTTTTAAGTCATCTGCTGTAGAACCAGGAAAAGCCAATACTGCAGATGAAGCAGGAGAACACAATGGACTGCTGGGGAATTTCTTGCTCAGAGGAGGCCTGTCTTTTATTTTTTTTTATTTTATTTTATTTAAATTCAATTAATTAACATATAATGTATTACTCATTTCAGAGGTAGAGTTCAGTGATTCCTCAGTTGCATATAACAACCAGTGCTCATTACAAGTGCCCTCCTTAATGTCCATCACCCAGTTACCCCATGCCCATCCCCCTCCTCTCTAGCCACCCTCATTTTGTTTCCTAGAGTTAAGCTCTCTTATGAGGCCAGTTTTTGGTCTAGTCAGGCTTTCAATCGATTGCATGAGTTCCACTTACATCATGGAGGGTGATCTGCTTTCCTCAAAGTCTACTGCTTTAAATATAAACATCATCCAAAACCATCTGCACAAAAATGATCAAAATGTTTGGCCAAATATTTGGGCACCCTATAGCCCAGGAAATTGGCACATAAAAGTATCTACCACACTTACAGAAGGGAAAAAAAATTCCTCTGCCGGGAAGTTTTTCTAAAAAAAATTCTTGAAAAGTTGCTATCTTCATAGTGGCTCTTGTTTCCACTAATTTGAGACTTACTGATCTATTATTTTCCTGTTTTGCCTCATACAAGCATTTTTCTCTAGATACTATTAATCAGATATATCACCAAATAGCAAAATGGGCATTTTTTTTTAATATTTTAAATTTTTTAAAGATTTATTTATTTCACAGAGAGAAACACAGCCAGAGAGGGAACACAAGCAGGGGGAGTGAGAGGGAGAAGCAGGCTTCCCGCCGAGCAGGGAGCCCGATGTGGGACTCGATCCTAGGTCTCCTGGATCATGACCTGAGCCGAAGGCAGTGGCTTAACCAACTGAGCCACCCAGGCGCCCCTTAAATTTTTTTAATTTAAAATTTTTATTCTTGAATAACTAGACATTGTTCTCTCATTTGGTATTTATTTGGCTTATTTCATATTTTTTCTTTTACTAGAATATAAAGGGCATGAGAGTAGAAAGTATTTTTATCTTTTTTATTATTATGTTTTTAATACACTGCAGACAACTCGCTGGTATGTGATACCTGCACAATAAATATCTGTTGAAAAAAATGGAATAATAGAACCACCTTTACCTTGAAGGTACAGAACTTTAACCAGAAATTAACTTGACTATCCATCTGTATTTTACCAACACATCCTGTGTGGTTTTAACCATCCATATCTGAATAAATTTTGAGTATTTTTGGACTTCCTTTCAGCTTTTGGTACTTGTGCCTAGGAGAAATACCTAAGGCTAAAACTTTTCTCCATTTTCTTTATACTATTTTCTAGATAATATCACATAGATGGAGAATGAAGATGGTTATATGGTGCTGGATCATAAGAATACTTTCAAATCCAAGCAGAGGTCTAAAGGTAGGAATATTATCTCTCCTCTTCCTGACTCCAGCTTAAAATTTCAATACTCTTCTTAAGAAAATTATTATCTCTGGGGGCGCCTGGGTGGCTCAGTTGGTTAAGCGACTGCCTTCAGCTCGGGTCGTGATCCTGGAGACCCGGGATCGAGCCCCACATCAAGCTTCCTGCTGGACAGGAAGCCTGCTTCTCCCTCTCTCACTCCCCCTGCTTGTGTTCCCTCTCTGGCTGTGTTTCTCTCTGTCAAATAGATAAAATCTTAAAAAAAAAAAAGAAAAGAAAATTATTATCTCTCAATATTTAAAAGAGTTAAAATTAACTATATTCTGGGACTTAAAAAAGGTCATAAATTGTCTAAGATAGGTTCTGTAGACTCATTTAAACATGAAAAATGCAGTATTTTTGCACTCTTGTAACCAGAAAAATGTTAATACAATGATATGTATCCCCTCAATGTTGTAGCATAAGAAAAAAAAGGGTAACTTTCAAATAAGAGGTCAAAAATAGTATTTTCACAGGATTATTCACCTTATAAAAGATTTTTAGAAGCAATTATTTGGGTACAAAGGTAAAAATCTGATAATGGTGGGAGTAGCAGGTGTTCTAGAGTATTCTATAGCATAAAAATCATTTTAATGTATACAGATTGTATTTTTTTTTAATCTTCACAAAAGAACCATAAGATTGGCAGAATAGTCCATTGGAAATGAGAGAAGGGCAAAATGAAACTAACCTTACTACTTGGGGCTGCTATATTTGGGTCAAGCTTTGTTCTGTGTTTGTGTTTTCAGATATGTCCCAGGTTCTGTAGATATGCTTAATAAACAGCATACTGATGTCTAAATTCAGTCTGTCTAAAATGAATTTATAAAACAATATTATTGAAATAGCCATAATCTAAGCTGGGATGACATGGGCCAGGAATTTGAAACTGCTGATCACAACCCCAGCTCTGCCATCTGGACTCTTGCTGAACCTCTTCATGTACTATTTGTATCCAATATCAGGAAACAAATACATCTTTTTCATTAATAACTTAGACTGATATAGTAAAAAATAGACCACTGGAGTCAAATTGACTAAATTGGATCCTAAGCCCCACAGATGAAATTGGTGGTCTGGGGGAAATCTTTTTGTCTTCTTAAAATCTCATAATTTTAACTTATTTTTTTATAAAGATTTTATTTATTTATTTATTTATTTATTTATTTGACACACAGAGATCACAAGTAGGCAGAGAGGCAAGCAGAGAGAGAGGAGGAAGCAGGCTCCCCGCCGAGCAGAGAGCCCGATGTGGGCCTCGATCCCAGGACCCTGAGATCATGACCTGAGCCGAAGGCAGAGGCTTAACCCACTGAGCTACCCAGGCGCCCAAATCATAATTTTAACTTATAATAAAGCCAATGTCCCTTGTGGTTGTTTATGTGGATGTTAAACTAAATTATTAACTATCTTTTCTGTAATTTCTAAAGCACCTTATAATAATGTGAGTAAAAATATATGAAGTCTGAGTATATGTACATAAAATATGAAATAAATATCCATTTAAATTATGAGTGAAAGAAGGATAGGACTAGAACATAAATTAGGGCTGCAATTAAGCAAAAGGATGTAGTATCAGCATGTATGTTTGTGCTTGTTATAAATTTGTTTCTAAGCCTCTTTTTTTTTTTTTTAAGATTTTATTTATTTGACAGAGAGAAACACAGCCAAAGAGGGAACACAAGCAGGGGGAGTGAGAGAGGGAGAAGCAGGCTTCCCGCCAAGTAGGGAACCCGATGTGGGACTCGATCCTAGGTCTCCGGGATCATGACCTGAGCTGAAGGCAGTTGCCCAACCAACTGAGCCACCCAGGCGCCCCTAAGCTTCTTTGTTTTGATGAGCAAGGGAAACATTGCTAATTTTTCAGCTGCATTAAGGTTACACCTGTGCTTAAGACAAATATGAATTAATCCTGGCACTGAATCCAAAAAGAAAATTTTCCCTTTAGAAAGCAGATATAAATAACACAATAGTGATCCTGTAGGAGTGATAACAGGTTTCACAGAGTGACTTCTTAGCATTACCCCACTGAGGCCAATGGCTATTCCAGAATGGCCCAGGGCAATGCACTCCATGTACACAGCTCTCTGTTCATCTGACTTTATATATGTATGCTTATTTGGTTCATATTTTTAAAATACTGATTTTTTAAAAAAAATATATTTATTTATTTGACAGAGAGAAACAGCTAGAGAGGGAACACAAACAGGAGGAGTGAGAGAGGGAGAAGCAGGCTTCCCTCTGAGCATGGAACCTGATGTGGGGCTTGATCCTGGGACTCCAGGATCATGACCTGAGCTGAAGGCAGATGCTTAACGACTGAGCCACCCAGGTGCCCCCAAAATACTGATTTTTAATTCATAACTATAATATTATTTAAGAATGAGTTTAAAACTTCCTTTCTAGCAAAAATGGAACCAATAAACTGCAGATCTGTATGCTTAGGTTTGGTGTCCCTCACAAAAACTGCAGAAATGTTCTGAGAATTATCAGCTAAGTGGAGGTCTTTTCACTTTCATTTAAGCAGAAGGAATATCCTTAGACAAGAAAAAAGCACTTATTTTGAATTTATTCTGTAACACCGACAATTGGTTAATAAATTTCAAAGGTTTTACTACATACAGGAAATCCTGTAAGTGTGTACTATACATAAAATCCGATGCATTAAGTCCATAAAATAAAAGTAAAACATACACATATTACCTAGATTTGAGAAACAGCACTTTTTATTATGACTTAGAAGATAAATTATTTGTGAATTGCACAACCAAGGTTATGATATTAAGTGCTTACTTATTTATAAGCTAATAAAAACTGTGGTATAATTATTTGAATAACAGATTATTTGACTTTCTCTTTGGCCACTAGCATGACAAATTGGCTAGAATAGCTAGATTGAGATCATATTCCTGTGGCTTATAAAAGGATATCTGTATTCATTTTGTTAATGGAAAGAGTGTAGATATCAAACTTATTCAAAAGTGCTCATGGGGCACCTGGGTGGCTCAGTTGGTTAAGCGACTGCCTTCGGCTCAGGTCATGATCCCGGAGACTCGGGAGCGAGCCCCACATCGGGCTCCCTGCTCAGCGGGAAGCCTGCTTCTCCCTCTCTCACTCCACCTGCTTGTGTTCCCTCTCTGGCTGTGTTTCTCTCTGTCAAATAAATAAAATCTTAAAAAAAAAAAGTGCTCAGATGTGGAAGCAAATATCTAAAATTGAAAGAGAAAAATAATATACGTATAGACCTGTTCAATGTCTTTGGATGTTCCCTGTTTCCTCCTCTGTGAGATCATTCCTGCCAAATTTGATCCAAGAGAGTTACTATGGTATAAATTCTATATAAGCACCATTAATCAAGAGATCTATAATGCTCAGTTAACACTGATTCTTATCCGCCAGGAGCCGGCCCTGGTAACAGTCAGGGTTCCCGAAGGTGGTGATGGAGTCGGCGATAAGAGGAGACCCTACGCAGAGTGGTGTGGGGATTTCCTAGAAACTGTGTCTTCAGGGTTCTTTAAAGCTTTTTAGTTACATCAGTCTCACTTTAGGCAAATAGTTCGTTCTGTTTATCCTGAGGATAAACAGTCTTTTAAACAGTCTTTTATTATATATAATAATAAAATAATAATAAAAGCCCCAGTCTTTTATTATTCAAAAGTGAGGAAGTTGGGTGGTGCAGTTAAATCTTTAACTGCTTTTACACCCGCCCTAGAGACAGGATTAGTATTGTTACTGCAGGGTACAGAATGCTTAAACTCACGGAAGCTGAGACCATTGAGGCAGAGGGATCAAGGAATACAGATAAGAGTTACAGAGATATGATTACCAGGAGAAGGATTAAATGGAACTCTATGTCTTGGATAAGCACACAAAGGACATATTGCCCCGGCCCACTGGGTATGTGGTTTTCCGGATTCTAGGCGGGGGAAAGCCTGAAATGGCCAAATTCCGAGACCCCCCAAAGATGATCACCAGAGTCCAGAATCAAAGCCGAACGGCAAGGGTCGTTTATTGTGAGTTCGTACCTGGACCTCCGCGTACTCGTTCCGGGTGACGCTAAGAGGCCCTGAGCATACTTTTAGCGCAGCTTTTATAGGCAGGCACAAACAAGTTCGGGACTTTTTGTGGTACTTGGACTCTTATTGGCTGACATTTAAATTTGAACACCAGCATGATCTGATTGGTTCCCGTGTTTATTAACCAAAACCACAGAGGGGCACTCCCTCCTGCAACACCCAGCATGAAAGGGGGAAGGGTGAGTCTTTCAAGGTAGCCACATTCCTGGAGCCAAATGGCCGTTATCTCTTGTTCTCAGATCTGAAGGCGTGGAGAAAGGGGCCATGTGATTACAGGGTGGCTATAGGAAAGCTGCTAGTGTTTTTCCACTTTCTTAGGGTCTAGCAAGTGAGTGTACAGAAGCCAGGTGGCTGTTAGAGGTATAAGGCATAATGGTCCTAATTTTATTTTTCATGCTCCTCAGCCCAGAGAAGCTTTCATTCACATACACGGGTACCTCCACTGGAATTCCTGGTGGCTTGCACTTGGCGGGAGGGGCGGATCACGTACCGTCCCAGACACTTATACGAAAAGTCAAGCCAGGAAAATACAATATATCATATATAAAAGTGAATTAAGATGAATATTACCAGTACAGTGATTTGTACATAATAGAACTTCGATAATTTTTTTTTAATTTCCAACAGCAGATCATTAAAATAAATAACATATAATATATATATGCTTGGCAATGAACAATCCAAAAATAATATAAAGATCAACTGTTAAAGTCCGATGTCGAACACCTCCCCAAAGAGAAACCGAGGACGTTTAGGATAATGCAAATCACACAAGGAGGTTTATTTCTAGCTAGCTAGGGTCCAAGCATCTGCCCGGTGCAGCAGGTTTCAGCAAGGATCCGGAATGCAAGGGTCTTGGGATTTATTCAGCAAGGATCCGGAATGCAAGGGTCTAGGGATTTATACGCATTTCCAACAGCAAGCAGGAGCCACACCCTCTCAACCGCCCATTCTTAGTTTGCATCGAAATACCTCCCTGGGACCCTCCCTGGGTGAGTTTAACTGGTTGGGCCTCTCCCTCAACCTGGCTCACCTTTGTTTTCCAGGGGCAATTTATCCATAACACATGGAGCTGTTTTTATGAGTAAACGGGATGGTGACTTGGATTCCAAAACTGGACCTTACAAAACAATTCCATTTACAATAATATTGTATTATATCTAGAATTATTTTGCATAGAATTATTCTACATATAATACATTTATACAATATTAATATTATATAATATATAGTATTATATAAAGGCAATATAAAAATATATTTGATTTTATATATTAATATAAATACATATACTATATAACACTCTACATTATCTATAAATTATGTACACTATAATATCTATAAAATTTAATAAATCATTTATAAGTCATCCAAAACATCACCAAATAATTAAAGCAAGGCAAAAACAATACAACCCAACATATTAAATAACAGTAACATTTCTTTGTTTTTGGACTATAAATATATTTCATTTTCAAATCTTCATTTAGTCATAAATTTTAGTGTCATATGAACATGATTATCTTTGTAATAAAAATAAACAGGGAAAATGTTTATAAAAGGAACACTCAAGTGAGCTCTAAAATTCACCAAAAAATTCTCAATATTTCAGATTTCTCCCTGTATTCACGGTATTATCTTATGCTACTATGTGGCTGTGTTGGGATCCTTATTTTCATGATCACACTGATTTGTCTGAACTTTTGGGGTGAGTATGGAGTTTTTATTTAAATTTGCACTTTTAGAACATAAATATGATTTTAAGTCTTTTTTTAAAAATATCTGTTTATTTCAGAGAGAGAGAGAGAAAAAGAAATCCTGTGCACAAGTGGGGGGAGGGGCAAAGGGAGAGGAAGAGAGAATCTCAGACTACCCACTGAGTGGGAGCTGGAAGGGCGCTTGATATCACCATTCTGAGATCACAGCCTGAACCAAAATCAAGAGTTGGATGCCAACCAACTGAGCCACCCAGGTTCCTGATTTTTAATTTTTCTTAATATCAAGATTAACTCCATGTTGTAGCCCCAAGTTGGTAAATTAAACTGATCAGCCATATATGTCATATTCAAAATTATTTTAAATTTAAGAAAAATTAAGAAACAAAGATAAAAATAGCATTTATTCAACATCTTTTTTTTTTTTTTTTTTAGGAAGAGGCTCCACTGAAAAGCTGATTTATTTTATAAAACATTAGTGATATACTTTTACAAAAAGAATATGTGTTCATTGGTACTATTTGCAGAGATAACCATTTAAATGCACCAGTGTGTTGATTAAAAGAGACAGAGAACCTATTTTAAAACCATTTTAAATTTACTTCTGCACCATTTTTTTTTTCCTGAAGTGATATTTATTGTACATAATCTATAGTTGTTCTTTCGGAAACTAGACCAATTCATGGATTTCTATAATTTTCTCTTGAAATAGTCATTCTTAAAAATGTAGGGCTAACATGGGTTCTGTTTTCTATGTAATACTGACATGGAAACATAAACTCTGGTGGTCTTTGATGAGATGTCTAAATATAAGTGAGCCCCAGGGCAACTTCTCTGAGGGAGACAAAGAAATAAAGGGTCTATTTTTGTATTGGGCAATTAAGTTTGTTTTTTTTTTTGTTTTTACCAATACAACAGGGAAAAAAAAATACCAGGTATTTCTAAGACTAAATATTCTACTCAATGTAATTTTTCTGTACTTTGCACAGCATATTGGCTGGGAAGTTGTCAGCCAATCATATTCTTCAAATATATTCAACTTTTACTTGAAATCAAACTCTAATAATATAAAATTATCCACCTATTTAACAGTCAATATTAGATGACTAATATTAGTTTTCATGAGTCCACCTAAATAAGCATTATTGTCTGTTAACCAACAATTCTAGGATGTTGTACGTATGTAATAATTATCACATATTTTTTAAAGCCCTTAAAATTCAGGAGAAATGGCTTCTTGTTAGTCACTAAATACATTATGTACAGGCTACTATTGATCTCTTGTGACTCAGTTCTCTTTTCTCTAATATATAAGTGATAAAATAAATAATTGGCACAATAATCATTGCTTTAGAGAAAGATGTTATTGAGAAGAAATTGATAAAATTTGACACACTGATGAAATATTAGTAGGGACAATATTTTTTCCTAGTGATGTTATTTTACCATATTTGTAATAATTTCATTTGTTACAATTTCAATTTGTATTTCTATTAAGTTTGTGCTTACACTTTGAGCAGTTTAAAATACTTTCCATGGCTTTCAGCTCAAAACAAAGTATTGACTATAGATATTTACATCTGTTCTCTCCTAAGATTATGGATTAGATCAATAAAAGATATCAAAGTGGAATAAAGTAATAAGAGCACAGAACATGGAAAGTGTCGGAAACTGGAAAGGAAATGAGAAGCAGAGGAGATAATTCCACTGGATAATTAATGAAGAGAATCTCAGTGTAGAGAAAGCACAACAACAGCCCAGTATAGATGACAATAGATGACACTATTCCCATGGCAAAACCAGGCAGGACTCTTGTCAAGGAGACTTGTATAGATTATAAAGAGAAGTCTAAAGGAAAGTAATTAGCTGGAAGAGTTTCTAAGGAATACTCTTTTAGATTGCTGTCTTGACAGTTTCTTACTCCACTCACATAGCCACTGTATCATGTCAAAATCAAAAAAACAAAAACAAATCTTTGTAAAACAATAAGGTACATTGCTGGAGGCCAGCTCTGGCTGAACCAGGAGTCCCTGAAGGAAGGACAGTGTTGGCAAATGAAAAATGAGAGAGCCCTGAAGATTCTTTTCGATCACGACGTGCCAGGTATCTCTGACTTGCTGGCTTTAAGTATCTTTATTTACAGGCAACAAGTTAAAGATTCTCATGAAGGAAAAATCTTTTACAGAGAGTGATTTTTGATTACACAGTGTCTTTATCAGGGAAACATAGTGATTTGATGAAACATAGTGCTCTAATCAGTGAAACATGTTTTTGCAGGTACACATATCTACAATTTAGAGTCACTTCCTTCAGCCAAACCAAGGGCATGTTAATTAGGAAGGTTTTCTAGGGGCACCTGGGTGGCTCAGTTGGTTAAGCAACTGCCTTCGGCTCAGGTCACTATCCTGGAGACCCAGGATCCAGCCCACATTGGGCTCCCTACTCGGCAGGAGGCCTGCTTCTCCCTCTCTCATTCCCTCTGCTTGTGTTCCCTCTCTCGCTGTGTTTCTCTCTGTCAAGTAAATAAATAAAATCTTAAAAAAAAAAAAAGAAAGGTTTTCTATGATTTCTTACATTTGGTGCCTAGGTGATAAAGGGTAGACTAATCATATGGTGTTTTTTAAGTAGGTCTTACAGACAAGAAAGCAATTAAATGGCTTAGATGAGTTATATACAAAGTTTAAGCTACATTATTAATTTAATGGCCAGGAGGTAGTCTGTCTGGCATCAAGGAGAAAGATAATTTATTTTTGCAAAGGTAAAAGCGCTTGGTCAGGCCTGTCTTCTATGACCAGGTGCAGAACTCTTTATTTATGGATCCTTTGTGTGTGTGGTAATGTTCTTGTTAGCAGCAGTTTTAGTTCTTATGTTAAGCACCCCCCTCTTTTTTTTAACCAATTGAGAGCCCTGACAATCTCCTCCACAGAGCTGCAGGAGATTTAAAGGGAAAGTACAAAAAGTACACTTTTTTTTTTTTACTTCAAATTTATTTTATTTTTTCAGTGTTCCAAGATTCATTGCAATGAGTACTGAGGGCACCTATTGCAAAAAGTACACTCTTAAGGACTGTAGGGGAGTCTTGGTTGCCCTTGAGCGTCCTGAGGCCCTGTCAAGAATAATGTGCTATGTTTTTAGGATAAGGACCAATTAGTAGAAAGAGGAGATGCCAGTTTCACACCATCCATCGGCAGGAGCAAAGCTCGGACTGCCCTTTCCTTGCTATAACCACGTCAGGACTAGTGGGATTATTTTCCGGTGGCAGGAGCTGTGCTTCTACTGCTATCTTCTCACTGAGACTTAGGGAAGTCAGTGAGTTTTCCTGTGAGGTAGGAGCTGTGCTTCTACTACCATCTTCCCCACGGTGACTCCATCAGCTTGCTACACCCAGGCAGCTCCTGACAACACATAACTAGAACAAGCTGAGGTTCCTTACTAAGAGAGTGGTGGTTGGTGCAAAAAGCAGGTGCCCCCTTATTTTTGGTTATGGAGTGGGAGGGGGAAGTAGTGTAGTGGTTTACTGCACAGCTTAGCTATTTCCTGTGCTTTTTCTGTCTATAAATCCCAGAGTGTAGAGAAAAGTATTAGAAAAAAAGATCAATAAATGTAAGAAATCTGAAACAAAAACACAAAATATTGTCCTTCCAGAAAGATAATGTCTAACAAATTCCCAGAAGAAGAGAATAAGTGGGGGAAAGTAGATGTGAAATAATAATAATAATTTTTCCGGCTTATAAGAGCCTACCGAATTCAGAATAAGATATGTAAATAGATAGATGATAGAGGAATGGATAGATATAAATAGGTAGATGATAGATAGATGATAGATAATAGAGAGAGAAAGAAAAAGAGGGAGAGAGAAATCTACATCATATTTCAGGACACCAAGGATAAAGATGTGACCTTAAAAGTTTACATAAAGAATTAGTTTTCTCCCCAAAGAGAAATTGGCATCAGATTTTTAAAATTTTTTTAAAAATTAAAATTTTTTTTAAAATTTTTAAAAAAAGACACCACTGTAGTAATGCCTTTAACTTATGAGGAAATCTAAACTTAAGTTTAAACCAAGAATAATCAGCAATATGAAATTTCCAAGCAGTATAAATTTTAGATAGAGTGAAACTAACACAAGAATGTAATGAAAAGGCATTTCGGGTTATCACCTCTTCTATGTTCCTGGAAAGTAATGATTTCAGTCTATATGAATAACAATCTATAAATAATGCTGTCAGATGCTAAAGGAATGTGATATGGTAAAAAGGAGTTGGGGAGGGGGGACAGGACTGGACCAAGAAGAGATAACATTAATTTAAAAGTTCAGCAGGAAAAAACAAAAACAAAAACAGTATAGCAAAAAAGTTATACAAGTGAAGTTTAAGAATGCACACAATATTTAGAATTGTGATCAGTGCCTAAAAGAGTAAAATTAGATATGGTAAAAATGGGGAAAAAGAAGAGTAGAAGCACAGTTTAAGAGAGAGACTTCCATTTTTTATTTGACTCTCTTTGTTTTGTGTTAGCATTTTTATCCTCACATGCCTTGACTGCTATTTACTTTCAAATGTTTCTCATTATATATATATTTTTTTACCCTGAGTACAGATAAAAAAATGGATTTCTCCCAGAAAGTAAATATCAGCCGTTTAGCAGGTAAGATTCTTTTTTGTCTGTAACATGCTGCCTTCTGTTTGAATGAAGAGATTCCAAATGGTCATATGAATTCAGGCAGATTAAACATGAATTTTACAAACTTTCAAATGGGGATATATATATTACCCAAATCATAGGAAATTTAATGTAGATTAAATCAATGGTGGTGGTTAATTTTAGTGTCAACTTGGCTAGGCCACACACGGTACACAGATATTTGATCTCTTGGTCTAGATGTTGCTGTAAAATTACTTTTTAGATGACATTTACATCAGTAGATTCTGAGTTAAGCAAATTACCTTCCATACTGTGGGTGGGCCTCACCCAATCAATGGAAGGCCTTTAGAGAAAAAAATACTAAGGTTCCCAAAGGAAGAGGAAATTGGGCCTCCAGACTGCTTTTATAGGAACTGCAATATCACCTCTTCCCTGGGTCTCCAGCTTGCTGGCCTGAAAGGCACATTAGGTAATAAAACAAAAGTAGAGACTTGTATGACAAATCTCCATGTACCTTTCAAACCGCTTCAACATTTGTCAGCATATAATCAATATTATTGATGTCTCCTCTTCATTACTCCCCCAAACTGGATTACAGTAAAGCAATGATCAGAAATCACGCCATTTAATGCTTAAATATATCCATATGTAATTCTTACAGTTAAGGGCTCCTTTTGCTTAACACAAACACAATGCCATTCTATATCCTGTGTTTGTTTCTCTGGATGTGTAAAATTACCACATACTTAGCAGTTTAACATAATTATTTATTACCTTGCATTTTCCATGGTTTGTGATAACCATGGAAATAGAGAACTTGGTCTTCTATTCAGGGTATCATAGGCTATAATTTAGGTGTTGACAAGATCACACGTTTGCTGAGCTTATGTTCCTCTTGCAAGCTCATGTGGCGGTTGGTACAATTCACTTACTTAGAATGTTAGGACGGAAGTCATTGCTTTCTTGCTGGCTGTCATCCAGGGTGACTCTAGTCTCATATAGGACTCCTGCATTTCCTTGCCATATATCACTCTTGTACATCCTCTCAAGACATGAAATCCAAATTCTTAAAAGAAAATGGGAACTATCTTCTCTTTAGAAAGGCCCCGACCTGTTCTTAAAATCTTGTATCTGATTAATTCAGGCCCACCTGGGATAATCTCTTCATTTATTCAAAATGACTGACTGTGGGCCCTTTCCTAGTTTTCCAGATCTTCTCATCTTGCCATACTGTACACCTTAATCATGGGAGTGATAGTCCATCATAGTCACAGGTCTGACTCACACAAAAAGAAAGGAATTGCATGCACCAGGTATAGTACAGGGCAAGAATCTTGGAAGATTTTAGAATTTCTCTAAGAATTTTTTAATTCTGTCTACCACGGTCCCTAAAATAAGATTAATAACTTCTTAAGATTGTCTACTACCCAGTCAGCATTAAAATGTTTTTTTCTTTCATTTTATTTTTTAGAATCAGAACAAAGACCACAATTGGCATTTGGTTAAAATGTCTCTTGAGTCTCTTAATCTGTAGATCCTTTATACCTCCATTTATCTATTTGTTTGTTTGCTTGCTTGTTTATTATTAATTGCCATTTATTTGTCAGAAAAAAAGAATGGATCATGATTATGTATGATTTATCACATTCTGGATTTTTCTGCTCGGATGTCCATGGCATCATTTAACATGTTCCTCTATCTTATAAAGTAGTTTTAAAAACTAAATATGTTAGGTGCTTAGAAACTCACCCACTTTAGTGGCTCTATGTGTTTGTTGTTATTATGTAAAGCATCTGAGATAGGAATGGGTAACAGTGTTTCTCAATAATTTTTTTTAAAGATTTTATGTATTTATTTGTCAGGGGTGGGGAGAAGAGAACACAAGAAGGTGGAGCAGCAGGTAGAGGGAGAAGCAAGCTCTTGGCTGAGCAAGGAGCCCAATATAGGACTTGATTCCAGGACCCTGCGATCATGACCTGAGCCAAAAGCAGACACGTAACTGACTGAGCCACCCAGACATCCTGCTCAATAAATGTTTTATTCCATTCTCATCCCCCCAGGATATTTCTTCTTATTTTAAAAGATGGCGCTTGAACCTGAGTTCACAGTAGTAACTCTTTTGGACAATTAGTATTCACATTTTGCATCATCTTTTTGATATTTTAATATATTACACTAATCATTTAGGGCATTTTTAATGTATTTTGCAGCTCTACAACTGTACTTAATTGATCAGTCTATCAATAGTCACATAGTGTAATTACTTAGTCCAAATGACTCCTTCTCAAAAATAATTAATAGATAGCTCCTTTCAAATCATAAATTGGGAGGTATATTTGAGGTCATATACTTTTTAACACACAACTATGTACTGGTAGATCTGAGAATAGACTTACCCTGAGTCTACAAATATTTTGCAAAGTTACAATTATTCAGAATTGGCGATGCTTGCCCAGTACAGAATGTATTAATGAGTTAAGAATATATATAAAGTTTCACCCTGGAACAAATTATACATTATCTGTCAATTTAAAAGAAAAGAATATATATGAAGTTTTATATATAGAAAATTATTCCTCGATAGTCTTCTTCAAGTCATATGTACTGCTATTAGTTTTATTTCCCATCTTATCTGGACATATTAATTCAATTTCTTAAAATAGATTTCTCCAAAATCTATTTAGGCTCATATATAGCAGACTAAAATACTAGCAATAAAAATATGACATGCTTTAACTTATGGATATTTAATTCAATCATCAATAATTAAATAACATGATCAAAGTGCTATATGATAGGAAACTTGAAAATTAATATGGCAGTCACCTTGACAACATCCCAGCCAGGTAAAAGACAAGGAGATATTCACAAATGACCAGGTCTTGGGCAATATGCTTGTTGCTACATGACACCAAAATTTTATGAGTCTAAAGGCAACAGAAATTATGACTAAAGACTTTGTTTTTGAGATGGAAGTATAATTGAACAGTAAAATGTAAGTTTACTTTAGATGAAGAAGGAGGAAGGGAAGGCTATTCAAGTCTAAGGAGACAGTGGGAATGAAAATCCAGGAGGATCAAAATATCCAATGCAATAATGTAAGTAATGTTAATGGTAAGTAATCTAATGGAAATGAAATACAGGTTGTAAGGACAACACAAAGAAAAAGAATTAGGCCAGATAGTGGAGAGATTTAAGCAATAGGCTCTTACTTGCATTAGTGATAAATTATTAAAAATGCTATATATCTGTTTCCTCTAATGGGGCTCAGATTTCACATTCTTTTTTCTCCCTAACCCCTCACCCAAAATCCTGCCTTCAGTCCAGAAATATACAGACTGAATAATGAATTAATCTCATTCTTGCTCTGCTAATAGAGCATTTTTTTCATCACATACAGTATTATTCACACTTTATTGACTGTAAAGTCTAATTTTTTCCAATATTTTTCTTTAGGAGGTAATTCTTGGTGCCCAAAAGATTGGCTTCTGAACCAAGAGAAATGCTACAGGTTTTCAGTTTCTTCTAAAACTTGGAACGAGAGTCAACATGATTGTGCAAATCTACAGGCACATTTGCCAGTGATCCAAACTTTGAATGAGCTGGTGAGGAATTAAATACAGGATCTAAGTACCCAAGGAAGAATTGCTAGGTGCAGTTCTAAGAAGTAGGTGGTTTGGTCATTGCTTTGGAGGATTCATTATCCATAATATAATTACTACTTTGTTTGAAAAAAACCTTATTCTTTATCAAAGAAATGGTTATTAAAAATTCCATCAATGCCAGGCATAGTGCCTTATTCTATAGAGGGTATGGAATTTTTTAAACAAATTAATAAATGAATATACCATTTCCTTTATAGGAGTTCATACAAAAGACTTTAAAACCTGGAAAACCTGGTTGGATTGGACTATATAGTACATCACCAGGAAAACAATGGATGTGGATAAATAAACACCTGTTTGTGGCACAAAATGGGTAAGTAGTAATTTGAGAGGGAATAATGGCACCAGTGATGGTGTTTTATTGATAGAAAGGTATTTCAAATAAGCCTCCATGCTTTCTAGTATTTTTATCTTTCTTCCTCCTTTTTCTTTCTATTCCCTCTTTTTACTTCCCTCTCCCTTTTTCAGAATTTTCTTTCTTCTTTATTTCCCCTCATCCTTCTTCTTTCTTTTAAAGATTTTATTTATTTATTTGACAGAGAGAGATCACAAGTAGGCAGAGAGACAGGCAGAGAGAGCAGAGAAAACAGGCTCCCTGCTGAGCAGAGAGCCCAACATGACATGGCCCTCCATCTCAGGACCCTGGGATCATGACCTGAGCTGAAGGCAGAGGCTTTAACCTCCTGAGCCACCCAGATGCCCTCCTTCTTCTTTTAACTTGCACTAATAATGAGAAGTTGGGCTAGAAATTGCTCACTATTACATGTGGGAATTTTAATGGTCAAGAAATGATAATGTCTTTATAATTTTTTTATTATATATTTATTTATTTGTCAGAGAGAGAAAAAACAGGCAAAGAGAGAAGCATGCTCCCTGCTGAGCAAGGAACCCAATGTGGGACTTGATCCCAGGACTCTGGGATCATGACCAGAGCCAAAGACAGCCACTTAACCAACTGAGCCACACAGGCATCCCGTCTTTATAATTTTTAAGTCCACTTAAATCTCTACTTAAAAAACATTTTCAGCAACTATATTCTATATAGTAAATGCAAAGATAAAATTCCTCTATAAATAAAAGCATCTAGAATGTATAAAAACATCTCTTGAGCTGAACTCAGGAAGCATGAGTTTGAAATTTTGCCCCTAGAATATTCTTCTGAACTTGAGGCACTGGTGGTTCAGTCAGGTAAGCAGCCAACTCTTGATTCACCTCAGATCATGATCTTGAAGTTGTGAGATGGAGCCCCATGTTGGACTTGGTGCTCAGTGGGGAGTCTGCTTGAGATTCTCTCCCTCACCCCCTCATTCTACCCCTCCCATCTGTCTCTCTCTCTGAAATTAATAAATAAGTCTTTTTAAAAAGAAGACTATTCTAAACTTGTTGATATCAATTTCTTTATCAGTATGACAAGAATAATGAATCTTCCTTCACAATTTTCTTGTGTGAACAACATAAGGTTAATACATGTAAGAGTGTTTTAAAATGCTTAAGGGTCATATTCATTTACATGTTCTTCTTTTTGTCCTTGTTTTCTTAATACATCACTACAGCACCTGATCTGTTGAAGGTTTAAAGCAAAGGTGATGGGAGTGATAGTCCATTCAGTCTCGATATTTATCTACTTCCAGATACTTCCATTCTCCATATGATATCATGCACATAAAACTAAAGAGAGAAGTGTATTCATTCTTTGGATCCACTCTGAGAGAAATCTTAGACAAAGATTAGTAAGGAACACCTAGGCCCTCCCCCCACCACCCTTTGGAAATCCAATATATTGTTAGGGCAGCATATCTCTTTTAAAAAGCTTTCATTTGATTGTTTAAGGAAAAATGATGTGCAGATGGCTATAATAGTGTTTGATTTTTATTTTTAAATAGTAGTCAGCAACTTGGAAGAATAGTTAAGGAGACAGCTTGGTCCAAAAATTTTCTCTTCACATATTTTCCTCACTATACTATTGAAGTTAATGAAGAATCTAAGTCATCTAAACAGTTTTTTACTTTAACTTAAAAAAAAATATTCCCCTGGGTTATTGCTTTGCAATTCTCACTGGTATATCTATTAGCATGCAGTCTTTTTTTTTTTTTTTCTTTTTTAATTACCATGCAGTCTTTACCAAAAACTTACAGTTTAGGGGCATCTGGGTGGTTCAGTTGATTGAGTGTCTGACTCTTAGTTTCAGCTCAGATCATAATCTCAGGGTTATGAGATGACATGTGTCATTCCTCACCTCCCTCCCATCCCCCCTCCCTTATGGCTCTACGTCAGTCATGGAGCCTGCTTAAGATTGTCTCCCTCCCTCTGAACTTCCCCACTCTCCCTCTCTAAAAAATTTTAAACAGAGAGAAAAACTTTAATTTTAGTATCTAATTTCCTTTTATAGAAAAGTATTTTGCTGTGTGAAGAATGAATAGATGGAAAACAAATTTGAAATTGAAGTTCAGTCAAAAGGCTGGGGCCAGAGATATGGGAGAGCAGTTGCAGCCTAGGCCAGGAGTGAATGGATATAAAGACCAATCTGGAGGTAGAATACCAGAACTGGCTGATAGGTGTAATTCAAGGGTTGAGGGGGAAGGAAGAGACAGGGGTGCTTCTAGTCTTTAGGCTGGAGCTTGTGTGTCAATGTTCTTCAGATAAGAGAGACATCACAGAGGGAGGGTGTGGAAGGCAAGCAAATGAAAAGTGCTCAAAAACAATCATTGACAACAAAAGAAGAGTATATTCTAAAACCTCTGCAACATTTTGGCTGCTGAAGAATTACCTGTACAAGTTTGGCTAGAAGGAAATAAGAACAATAATCAATATTTTAAAATAAGGGCTCTAATGTTTATACTTTATCTCCTAGTTTTCTCATGATTGGACCAACAGATCACAAGAGTTGTGCTGTCATAACAGGAAATCAGGTATATTCTGAAGACTGTAACTCCAAATTTAATGCCATTTGCCAAAGAGACGCTGTCTGAACAGCAAAAACAAATCTGTGCATTTAAATAAGGACTTGGAATAAATTCATGTGGTTGTTAATAGTGTTTATCCTTTTCTTTAAGTGGAATGCAAACTTATTTCTTTTCTATATTATTAAAAAACAAAATTCAGTGGAGTAAATTTGAAGATCTAATTGGCTTTATTCAATGATTCATGAACTGAGTGTCATCCCCAACTAGCAAGTAAAAAGGAGCTCCAGTAAACTACAGAAAAGAAAAGCGTTTTAATGGCAGAGAGGGTTGAAACAAGGAAGTCATAAACAACAACAAAACAAAGCAACAATGAAAGATTATTTTGGACAAGGTCACCTTTCTTTGGGGCATAAAAGGGGGCTATCAGGTGGATTACCTCACTACCATTGACCAGAAAATTTTCAGCCAGTTAAAATTATATTCCTGGGGAGATTAAAGCTGCAATTAGATTAGGGATTAAGTTTTGGTTTGGTGACATGAGCATACCATTTTGGGCCTGTTGTCTCTTTTTTAATGATACAAATATAACATTTTCAAATATTCCATATAGGAATACTTAAAAATGAGGAAATATAACTGACTTTTAAACAAAAAAAAACATACTTTCTATTATTTCAATGTCTAAAAAATAATCAAATTTAATCTTTTTCTAAACTACCTTATCTTATTCTGTGTGTCCTTTTTCTTGGGTCCTAACTACTGAGCATCTGGTAAAGTAATAGACTTCATAGATAAAACATTTTTTTTTCTTTATGATGGGCTTTTCCCCAAAGGTAATTGTTTTCAATTTTTATCAAAAAGCGGTCAAACTTTCAACTGGTATTAAGTACTCAGATGTTGTAAGCATGAGATGTCTATTTGAGGTAATACACTACCTTCTTTTTACTGTGATTCTACAATTTATTTCCTTTTAATCAAATTTATACATCATTTACATATAAAATTATATTAAGAATGATCCCACCTTGGGGCACCTGGGTGGCTCAGTTGGTTAAGCAACTGCCTTCGGCTCAGGTCATGAACCTGGAGACCCGGGTTCGAGCCCCACATCGGGCTCCCTGCTCAGCAAGAAGCCAAGTTTCTCCCTCTCTCAGTCCCCCTGCTTGTGTTCCCTCTCTCGCTGTGTTTCTCTCTGTCAAATAAATAAATAAAATCTTTAAAAAAAGAAAAAAAAGAATGATCCCACCTCTCTTAGTTTTCTAACTGAAATTCTGTACAATATGAAGTTTCTTATTTTCCTTTCATGTATTTAAAACACACTTGTATTTCAAAATAAATGTAACCATCCACTACATAAGTAAGGTCATTACTTAACTCCTTCAAGTTGACCATAGTCAATTATAAGCCATCAGGAAATACCCTAATAACAGTGACTCAAAGACAAAAAGGGAGCATATTACTGTAAATTACTAAACAACTTACAAAATTAGTTTGTAACCATGAACCAACACTGAAAATAAACCTACCGTATGAATCAAATAAAACTTGAACTTAGCCAGAATTTAATACATCCAACTGTGATATACAATGGCATCCTAAAATACATCATTTTCATGCTTTCTTCAGATATAATTGCCCATACTTGATTACATGTTGACATTTGCTAAGTCATTTTCGTTCCCATGGAGTATCAAGGTAAACATCAACTAGTCAGCTTGCAAGAATCTTCTTTTCATTTATCAGAAAATTCCAATCATATCTAATTAAGGAAATAAGCCTCCATTAAAGATAAGCAAGAAGGACATGTTCCTATGTGTTTGTAATATAGATACTCTCTTTTCCTCCCAGCTTCTCCACCCTACTGTTTCTCTTTCGCCCACACTCACATTCCTACACTCATAGATCATGAGTAACTTATAGTTACCTAGTTACTAACAATAATTCAATTACAAATGCACCCACAGATATGTCCGAAGCCCACCCTGTTTTCTTGTCCTTACTGGGGAAATTGATTTTTTCCCCAATAATCTATTGTTTGGTCACTTTTGATATTATTATTCTAGTTTATATTCTACTGTCTAAGCTTAGTAATATTTTAAAGTGAAGTATTATTGACACATTACCCTGTTAGTTTCAGATGTGTATCATAGTTATTTGTTATTTTTATACATTACAAAATAATCCCCCATGAATCTAGTTACCATCTGTCACCATATAAAGTTATTACAATATTATACACTGTATTCCCTATGCTGTAACATTACATCCCCATGACTAATTTATTTTATCAATGGAAGTTTGTACCTCTTAATCTCCTTCACCTATCTCACCTCCCCCACCAACACCTTCCCCATTTGGCAGCCAATAGTTTGTTTCCCGCATCCATAAGTCTGTTTCTGTTTTAAAGAGTTTATTCATTTTTTTCTTTTTTTTACTCTATATATAGTTGAAATTATGTGGTATTTGTCTTTCTCTATTTGACTTATTTCACTTACCGTAATACCCTCCTGGTCCATCCCTGTTGCTTGCAATGACAAGATTTCATTTTTTAAAAAATATTTTATTTATTTATTTATTTATTTGGCAGACAGAGAGAGAGATCACAAGTAGGCAGAGAGGCAGGCAGAGACAGCATGGAGGAAACAGGCTCCCTGCTGAGCAGAGACCATGAGATCATGATCTGAGCTGAAGGCAGAGGCTTTAACCCACTGAGCTACCCAGGCACACGATTTCATTCTTTTATATGGCTCAGTAATGCTCCATTGTATATACATACCACAGCTTCATTTATTCATCCTTTGATGAACACTTAGATTCCTTCCATGTCTTGACTATCATAAATACTGCAGTTAATGTAGGGGTATGAATAACTCTTTGAATTGTGTTTTTGTTTTCTTCAGGAAAGTACCCCAAAGTGGAATTGTTAAGTTTTATGGTACTTCTATTTTTACTTTTGAGGGGAACCTCCATACTATGTTCCATAGTGGCTGCACCAAGTTACAATCACACCAGGATTATTTTTTCTCTGCATCCTCACCAACATTTATTCTCACTTGTCTTTTTGATAATAGTTAACTTGACAGATATGAGGTGATCTCTTTGTGGTTTCAGGTTGCAGTTCTCTGATGATTAGTGACATTGAGCATCTTTTCATGTGCCACTTGCCCATCTGTGTTTGGGAAAATGTCTATTCAAGTTTTCAGCCCATTTTTTAAATGCTCATTTTTAATCATTTTTTAAAATACAAGCTATATTTTCATTTGGTTCATGGTTTTCTTTATTGTGTAAAAAAACTTTAGTTTGAGTAATCTCATTTATTTTAGCTTTTATTGCCCTTGTCTGAGGAGACTGGCCAAAAAAAAAAAAAAATGTCTTCTAAGAGTTTTATGGTTTCAGGTCTTATAGTTAAGTTTTTCAGCCAGTTTGAATTTATTTTTGTATATGGTGTAAGATAGTTTTCCAGTTCCATTCTTTGGCATGTAGCTGTCCAGTTTTTCCAACACTATTTATTGAAATAACTGTCTTTCCCCCATTGCTATTTGTACCTACTTTGTCAGAGATTAATTGACCATATAAGTGTGGGTTTTATTTCTGGGCTCTGTATTCTTTTCCATGATCCATGTATCTGTGTTTGTGCCAATAAAATACTATTTTAATTACTAGAGCTTGGCAACATAGTTTGAAATCAGGGAGTGGGATGCCTCCAGCTTTGTTCCTCTTCCTCAAGATTGCTTTGGCTATTTGGAGTCTTTTGTGATTCCATACAAATTTTAAGATCCTTGGTTCTAATTTTGTGAAAATGCCATTGGTATTTTGATGAAGATTGAATTGAATCTGTAAATTGCTTTGAGTGAGCTTTATAATTTAATATATAATTCTGATCCTTTTTTTCTTGTAATTATTTTTTTTATTGTTACTTAAATTTTTTTCCAGTGTTCCAAGATTCATTCCCCATTCCCCACACTCAGTGCTCCACGCAATAGGTGCCCCCAGTACCCACCACCAGGCTCTCCCATCCCTCCACGCCCCTCCCTCCAAGTCCCTCAGTTTGTTTCTGTGTCCAAAGTCTCTGTTGTTTCGTTTTTCTCCCTGGATTACCCTACTTCCCATTTACTTTCCTTCTCCCACTGTCCTCCAGGTTACCCCTCATGCACCACAAATAAGTGAAACCATGTGATACTTGGCTTTCTCTACTTGGCTTATTTCACTCAGCATAATCTCTTCCAGTCCAGTCCATGTTGCTACAAAAGTTGGATATTCATTCTTCCTGATGGAGGCATAGTATTCCATTGTATATATGTACTGAGAAGCATGAAAAATAAAACTGGGACCATTATAACTTATACCCCTAGCAGCCACCTGGCTTCTGTACACTCACTTGCTAGACCCTGGGAAAGTGGAAAAACCCTAGCAGCACCCCCCCCCCATAGCCACCCTGTAACCACAAGGACTCTCCCCACACCTTCAGATCTAAGAATGAGAGATAATGGCCATCTGGCTCCGTGAATATGGCTACAAGAGCACTCCCTGAGCCCGGCTATCTAGCCCCAGGAATGTAGCTACGAGATCACTCCCGGAGCCTCCTACCCATCTGGCATCTTGGGCTTTGCTGGGCTGGGGGGCCAAGGCTAGTCGTAAGGCATCCAGTAAACTAGGGAGAATGTCAACCAATCATGTGCTTGTAACTGGGGAAACTCTCCAACTTCTCTGTAACTTGTTTGCCCTGACCTATAAAAGCTGCGCTAAAAGTATGCTTGGGGTCTCTGAGCGTGACCAGTAACGTCCGCACGGAGGCCCAGGTTCGAACCTGACAATAAACGACCCTTGCTGCTTGGCTTTGACTCTGGTCTCCGGTGGTCTTTTTCGGGGGTCTCACGACTTGGGTACAACATGTACCGCATCTTCTTTATCCATTCATCTGTTGATGGGCACCTTGGCTCTTTCCACAGTTTGGCAATTGTGGCCATTGCTGCGATGAACATTGGGGTACATATGGCCCTTCTTTTCACTACATCTGTATCTTTGGGGTAAATGCCCAGTAGTGCAATTGCAGGGTCATAGGGTAGCTCTATTTTTATATAATTCTGATCATTTATCAGTGATTTTTATTGATAGAGTTATGATCCTTATTGTTTGGTTTTTCCTTGTTTTTATGATGTTATTGAAGTGAGTGTCTTTACATAGGTTATTTGCTTGTAACATTTTGTTAAGCCAAAATTATTATTGCTGTATTTTGTAATATTTATATAGACAGAGCACATATATTTCTCTAACTTTTAAGCTAAGTAAATGTTGGTTGGCTGTCGGGGACGGTGTGTGATCTGCCCCTCCTGCCATGCCACGAGCCACCTGCATGGTCATTTAGGTGATTTCCCTCTGCAAGGCACAGAACACTGACCTCCCCACAAAGTGTGAGGAGTTTTCGTGGGGCAGCGGTTTCTCCACCCTGCTTGTTTGCCATTCTTTGTACGGAATGCTTGTCATTTAAAACCATGTCTGGTGTATAGCAAAATGCTTTGTTTTGTTGTTCTCTCGGCAACACTGGTATCTCTGCAACATTGTTTCTACTTACCATCATTAAAAATAGCTTAATCTTAAATATCCTGCAGCTCTGTGGAGGAGATTGTCATGGTTTTTAAATGGTTAAATAAAGGGCTTAATATAAGAAATAAAACTATGCTAACAAGGACATTGCCATGCACACAAAGGATCCATAAATAAAGAGGTCTGTACCCAGTCATGGAAAACAGGCTTGAACAAGTGCTTTTACCTTTGCAAAATTAGTTATCTCTCTCCTTGATGCCAGACAGACTAACTTTTGGTCATTGTATTAACAATGTAGTTAAAACTTTGTACACAACTCCTCTAAGCCTTTTAATTGTCTTCTTGTTTGTAAGACCTGCTTAAAAAACACCATATCATTAGTCTACCCCTTATTGTCCAGGCACCAAATGTAAGAAACTGTAAAAAACCTTACTGAGCAACACATCCTTGGTTTGGTTCAGGGAGTTAACTCTGAACTGTAGATAGGTGCACCTGCAAAAAATCTTTCACTAATCAAAGCACTATGTTTCTCTAACAAAGACACTTTGTAGAAAAAATCACCCTCTGTACTTGTTGCCTACAAATAAAGACACTGAGAGCCAGCAAGGAGGAGATGCCTGGCAAGTGATTGGAAAAGAATCTTTGGGGCTCTCTCATTTCGTATCGCCGACCCAGTCACCACCTTCAGGAAACCCTGACTATTGCCAGGCCGGCTCCCGGCAGTTGGCCTATCAATATAGATCTCTCTAAATTTGCTTTAAGTCATTATTGCAGTCTCAAGTCATCTAATTATTTACCATTACTTTATTTCCTTCTCTTTAGTACAAGTTTCCTGGCTTGTGCTTATAGTGGGCAGTTATGTGTCTTGAATTGATGAGGTTCATTTGTTACATAATTTTTAGCCCCTTTGTTTAAAATTTGCAAAATTCAAATTCAATATTCAGTGACATAAGAAGTGAGAACTATTGCTTACCTAGGCCTTCTTTTTATCTCTGAAATGCGATAGTCATTTTCCAGTTTTTTGCTCAATTAAAATTGAGGTTTGCTGCAAATCCACTTAATATCAATAAATCCCCTAGAACTATGGACTCCATCAGCATTCAGAAAAGCAAACAATCCATTCCCACTAATTTCAAACCTGAAAAGAATGATTAAAATTAGAGAACAACTCAAAGCTGTAATCAAAAATAAAATTAATATTTAAGTGATCTGAAACATTTCACACAAAACATTGAGCTCCATGCTCACTCATCACCATCCATTACACAAAAATATTTGGTACATCAAAGAAATATAAGACTGAATGTACATATTTAATTATTATAATTATTAGTATAATCTGTAATGTTATTTAGGACAATAAATAGAAAGGCAGCTATAGGTATAGATGGACACAGATAAACCATGATAGATGTAAATCAGTATCTGTCAACATTTATCTATCTATATCTATTTTCACTCATCTATCAGGAGACACTGTGTTTGCTAAATTGAAAGATCTCTGGAGTTTCTTTATGCAGTTTCCTGGCATATTTTCACCCAATGTTCCTTTTTTGAAAGTAAGGAATAAGATTATATTCATCTGATGCATTTGAAACATACTGAGATCGAGCCCCACATCACATTTGTCTCTCTGCTTGGCGGGAAACCTGCTTCTCCTTCTCCCACTCTCCCTGCTTTTGTTCCCTCTCTTGCTATGTCTCTCTTTGTCAAATAAATAAAGTCTTAAAAAAAAAAAACAAAAGGAAGGAAACAAAAGTCACATAGCCCTTGTTTCCAGTTGTAATAGTATGCAAGTGAGAAAACAACATTCACTAATAGTTACATAAATAAATAATATTGTTTACCATGGACTTATGGAAAGTTAAAGACAACTATGTGGTCACTTACTTTTAAAAACAAAGAGAACTTGTGGCATGGATTGCATGGAGCACTGGGTGTTATAGCAAGCAATGAATCATGGAACATTACATCAAAAACTAATGATGTACTGTATGGGTACTAACTTAACAGAATAAAAAAAGCAAAGAGATCTTGTATAAATATAACTAGTTTTTTTTTAAAGATTTTATTTATTTATTTGACAGAGAGAAACACATTGAGAGAGGGAACACAAGCAGAGGGACTGAAGAGGGAGAAGCAGGCTTCCCGCCAAGCAGGGAGCCCAATGTGGGACTCAATCCCGGGTCTCCAGGATCATGACTTGAGCTGAAGGCAGTTGCTTAACCAACTGAGCCATCCAGGCACCCCTAAATATAACTAGTTTTTAAAAAGGTGCAAGTAGGGGCAATTGGGTGGCTCAGCTGCTTAAGCATCTGCCTTCAGCTCAGGGAGCCTGCTTCTCCCTCTCCCTCTGCTTGCTCCCCTGCTTGTGTTCTCTCTCTCTCTCTCTCTCTCTCTCTCTCTCTCTCTCTCTCTGTCAAATAAACAAATAAAATCCTTACAAAAAGGAAGTACCAGTAATACATGTGGTTTGGCTTGGAATTTGTGAAAATTTTGAATTTGAATTAGCGAAAGAAGGGTTTATTAGCAAGACCAAGACTTTGGCAATAAAAATAAAATGAAATAAGAAACAAAAAGAGAAAAAGAAAAATTTCACTGTGTAAGTAGAAGGAAGATAAGTTGCTCTAGAGCATGTTTCTGTATGAAAGAGCACATATCACAGGGCAAAGACTAAGAAAGGTAATTGCACATAGAAAATAGAAAGATATCTTTATAATGATAAAACTTAAAATTATTTAAAGTGTTTATACACCAGAATAAAACCTTTCCTACTAAATTTGAAACTCACCAAGGATTTAATATGGTGCCATTTGTCCATTTCCAAGACTCTCCTTGTTTTCTGTTCAATCCAATCCAGTGCATAAAAGTTCCTGCATGTCTCCTCAAAAACTCCTTTCACAAAAGTCAGGGCATTATCCATTACTTATTATTTTAGAACACATTGCTAAACATGCTTCTCACCCCAACCTTCCCATCTTTTATGATTCACATCCTAATCTGCATGCCCTAATGTTTCTTTAACAATAGGTAGGGATATTAGATTAGTTTATCAGAAAGATTTTCACTCTGCTCTTTGACTTCTTTTTTTTTTTTTTTTTTTTAAAGATTTTATTTATTTGACAGAGAGAAACACAGCCAGAGAGGGAACACAAGCAGGGGGAGTGAGAGAGGGAGAAGCAGGCTTCCCGCCGAGCAAGGAGCCCGATGTGGGACTCGATCCCGGGTCTCTGGGATCAGGACCTGAGCCGAAGGCAGTCGCTTAACCAACTGAGCCACCCAGGTGCCCCTGCTCTTTCACTTCTTAAATATCTGTAAGCAATAGAGTGACTTTTCACCAAGTTATTGCAATTTTCTGAGCTACACTGTCTCAAATTATCTTTAGAGGTAATTTTCATCTCTCAAACGAGAAACTGATGAGGAAAACATATTTGAATTAATTTCCTCCAAACTAACCATTGGTATGTTTTAGTCACAGAGTGAATGACAGAGAACGTAAACTGAAATGATGTTATGGGTTTTTAGTTGTTTGGATGACAAAATTGGGAGCTGAGCATTTTCTATAGGAACTGATACAGAATGTTCTGTAAGAATAACAGAGAGCTAATGTTTCCATTTTGTTTTGTGCCAGGTCCTTTCTCAAAAATCATAGGAGGGATTTCAGGGGGAAAGATTTAATAGTATAAATACTGCTCAAAGGGGAAAATTCAGTCATAAACTACATTTGATCCTTGAACAATGCTGCCATGCAGTCAAAAACCCAAACTCTTGATTCCCCCCAAATTCAACTAATAGCTTACTGTTGACAGAAAGCATTATTGCTAAGATAAACAACACATATGCTGTATGCTGTATAGATTTCATACAACTTTTTTACAATAAAGTAAACTAGAGAAACAAAATGTTATTCAGAAAATCATTAGGAGGGGCGCCTGGGTGGCTCAGTTGGTTAAGCGACTGCCTTTGGCTCAGGTCATGATCCCGGAGTCCCAGGATCGAGTCCTACATCGGGCTCCCTGATCGGCGGGAAGCCTGCTTCTCCCTCTCTCACTCCCCCTGCTTGTGTTCCCTCTCTAGCTGTGTTTCCCTCTGTCAAATAAATAAAATCTTAAAAAAAAAAAGAAAATAATTAGAAAGAGAAAATATACTTACAGTGCTATACTATTACTGAAAACAATCTGCATGTAAGTGGACCTGTCCAGTTCAAACCTATATTGCTCAAGGGTCAACTAACTGTCCTCTGAGTAGATACCAGAATAGGAATCTTATTGTTGCTGTATGTTTTCTCATATAATCAGAAACCAAACTAACTTCTGGATGATTATGATTTATTACGATAAAATATGTTAAGTAATGGATTTCATTTCTCTTCTCTTGGCTCCTTGCTATGTATTGTTTAGTCAGATTTCTTTACAAACAAACCTCTTCCCTCCAGTGTTCCTGTAGCCCAAGTTTATCTTCCTTTGCCCTCTTTCACTTCTGTTCATGATCTCATGTTCTTCAAATTATTATTTCCCTCAGATTCTCATCCTAAATTCTAAGTCATATCTATTTTTTGGTTTTAGTTTTTTCCAGGCTATTCTTGGCAGAATAAAAAATGTAAAGGTATTAAAAATCTATTTAATAATTTAAGAACATTAAATAAATGCATTTAGCTATATAAACAGCATGCATTGTTATTAAGGATATAAGCATCACCAGCTAATTTGACTAAGTTCAAATCCCAGTTCAAAAGTGCTTGCTGTGTGACAATGACTATGTTACACAATATCTCTGTGCCTCAGTGTCTCCATATATAAAATACAGGTATTTTCATATGTACTTCATAGGCACTGGTTGGAGATTATGTGATTTTTTATAGTTATACTTAGAACACTGTCTCACATATATATTATTTACTTTTATCATTTTTATTCTCTCTTTATATAAACTTAAGCTCTGAAATGATTAAGAACTTTCCCCTTTTCTTACCATATCCTCTTGTGTATCAATATGAACAAGTTCTGATCCCTGTGAATGGCAAAATTGTTCACTGGCTGTCCAATTTTTGGTATCACTGGAAAAATAGAAACACTTCTTTCTTATTCCGATCCATTCACCTGAGCATTCCATAGTTTGGGGACATTTTGAAAGTACTGAAAAAATTGAAAAAAAGAAATTATCAAATAAGAAATAAGTTAAAGAGTATTTCTCTCATTCTGATAAATCAGTTATACTTTTACTCTTTTGGTTTGAAGTCTGTAAAATTAATGTCACTCATGGGATGATAGATAAATTCAGTTCAGCTGTCTGTAAGGAAAACCACTTAATGGTCAAACAGTCCATAGTTTATCCAATTTCCCAGGCTACTTTGAAGAATGGAACTACTGGCCTCTCAAATTCTATATTGACATCCTCCCCAAAACAATGTATAAAATTTAACAATTGACAAAGAGTCTTAGAGACATGAATACAAATTAGGCCTCATGGACTAGGGTAAGAAAGGTAGGCTTAACTTAACCTTGAGAAATGAAATGCTCATAGACAAGAAAGGACATCCAATCTGGGGAAGTAAAACTCACCATACATGACAACAAATCACTGGAATATGAGTTAGTAAAAACATTTGTTCAACTTCACCAATATTCAGTGCCAAAGAAGTAGAATCATGATGAATTGATTTATGCATACAGTGTTTTGACAATTTTCCGTTCCAGGTTTTATTTTTTCATTTTTTAAAAAAGATTTTATTTATTTATTTGATAGAGAGAAACACAGCTAGAGAGGGAACAGAAGCAGGGGGAGTGAGAAAGGGAGAAGCAGGCATCCGGTGGAGCAGGGAGCCTGATGGGGGGCTCAATCCCACACTCCGGAATCATGACCTGAGCTGAAGGCAGACACTTAATGACTGAGCCACCCAGTTTCAAGATTTTAGTTAGGTGTTGAGTAATTAGAATAAGACAAAGTCCTTATGCTCCAAATGTTTGAGTAAGTTAATGTAAGTAGCAAAGCACCAAGGAAACGTTCAACTGTCAGGCCAACTCCAAAGCGTAGGTCCAGGCTACTATACATAGGTAATGAAATATATTGTGCTTCAATTTTTTAAATGAATGAATGAATTAATATAAAAGCTTCTTATAGAAACTCTTCTTTATAAATATTTAAATGCTGGGATATCTGTTGACTCAGTCCAAAGGAGCTTGGGACTCCTGATCTCAGAGTCATGAGTTCCCACCCCACATTGGATATAGAGATTACTAAAATAATAATATAAATATTTAACTGCCATATTTAAATGTCACTACCATTGAGCTCCAAGAATGCTATGATGATAGAAAAAGCTATACGCAAGAAGAATATTAGTACTCTGTGAATGACAAAGAAAACAAGAATCAATGGGGCTAAATATTACTTTAATGTAAGTGCTAACTTAAGTGTTGTATTAAGTGAAGCATGCATATAAAAAAACAAATTCTGAGACTATTAAGTCATGGCTCAGGAATTTAAAAATCTACTTTTGAATTATTTTTACAAAATGAGCCATTAATGTCCAAAAGAAAATTGATATCTTCATTTTTACATACCTACTCCAATAAACAAAATCTTGTGACAAATCACTTGTGGTTTTATTTCATTTTTTTTCTTTTAACATAATAAATATTTAATAGAACAACTATTAGTAATATAACTTAACTTCAATACAGAAGAAATAAGAGCAAAGAAGCACTGCATTTATATAGGCAGTATTGTATGGTGGTTAAAATATCAGGAATTAGAGCCAGCCAGACAAGAAGAGTCTCAATTCTGGCTCTGGAATTTTTATTTGTGAGAGGCAACTTATTCACTCTGGCTGTTTCTTTGCCTGTAAATGGATTTCATAATTATATTTGTTTCATGGTCTTGTGAGAATTAAATATAAATAATAAATATAGTGTATTTAATATTGGTTCTTTAACCGGCACAAAGTACTCTCAATTAAAAAAACACAGCTATTGTTGTTATCTGGTGGTCATTTGAGAATTTATTATTATTTTATGCAAAGATTAAGAACTTTTATTAATTTGAGAAGATAACTATATTGTGAGATTTAGAATATTTAGTTTTTGGTTTTTGTTAAGTGATCTCTTCACCCAATGTGGGGTTCAAACTCATGGCTCCGCGATCAAGTTGCTTACTCTACTGACTGAGTCAGCCAATGTTGGTTTTTAATTAAATTGAAGCATAGATATATTAGTTCCAGGTATACAACATAAGGATTTGTCAATTTTATATATTATAAAATGCTCAAGATGATAAATGTAGGTACCATCTATCACCTTACAAAGTTATTGTATTCTTGACTATATTTCTTATGCTGTATTTTTAATCTCTGTGGCTTATTTATTTTATAACTAGAAATTTGTACCTCTTAATGCATTCCACCTATTTTGCTCATTCCCTCAACCCCCTCCCTCTTGCAACCATCAGTGTGTCCTCTGTATTTTTGAGTCTGAGTCTGTTTTTTTTGTTGTTGTTTATTTTATTTTACTTGTTAGATTCTACATATAAATGAAGTAATATGATCTATTTCTTTGTCTTACTTCACTTTACACAATACCCTCTAGGTCCATCCATGTTGTCGCAATCACAAGATTTCATTCTTTTAGTGTCTGTATAGTAGTCCATTATGTTTATATACTGCATCTTCTTTATGTATCCATTATAAATGATATATCCAATAAGGAGTTAATATCCAAAATATATAAATAACATAACACAAAAACTCAAATACTCCAATTAAAAAATGAATAGGGGACCTGAATAGACATTTTAAAAGAAGACATGCAGATGGCTAATAGACAATTTAAAAAAATGCTCACATGACTAATCATTAGGGAAACTCAAATCAAAACCATAAAGAAATATCACCTCATCCCAGTCAAAATGGCTGGTATCAAGAAAAGACTGAAGAACACTTTTGAAAGGGGCGACTGTGTGGCTCAGTTGATTAAGCCTCTGCCTTCAGCTCAGGTCTAGGTCCTAGGGTCCTGGGATCAAGCTCTGCATTGGACTCCCTCTTCAGTGGGGAGCCTGCTTCACCCTCTCTCTCTCTACTGCTTCCCCTGCTTGTGTTCTCTCTCTGTTCAAATAAATAAATGAATAAATTTTTTTGAACAAAGTACTTTTGAAAGAGACAAAGAGTATGGTAAAACTTGTCAAACTGATAGGAACCTGAGAACTAGTCTCTCTTAGACCTTTTTATTACTTCAGAATCCAGAGATCCAGGATTAACTTTGACATGTAATTGGCCCTAACTAGGCATAAAGAACCACAGGAAGTTTATGAGATCAGCCACTCACCTGCTATCACAGGAATGACCACTATGAGAAGTATGATACACATACAAAGGTATATCATCCAGTATTTTTTCAACTTCTGAACTGCAAAATAAATAAATAAAATTTTCAGAGAAATACTGCCTCAATATTTTCCCTTATTTCCTTTCATAATAATCAATTTTAAAACTCTCGTTAAAATCATTTATAGCATATGGGCCCCTGGGTAGCTCAGTGGGTTAATGCCTCTGCCTTTGGCTCAGGTCATGATCTCAGGGTCCTGGGATTGAGGCCCGTGTCCAGCTCTCTGCTCAGCGGGGAGCCTGTTTCCTTCACTCTCTCTGCCTACTTGTGATCTCTCTCTCTGTCAAATAAACAAATATTTTTTAAAAAATCATCTATATCATAAAGTAATAAAGGATACAATGATGCCGCAGACCTGCAGCCTGATCACTCATATGGCTCCCTCAGCAAGGCATGGAGAGCCATGATCCTCCCTCAAAGTGAGGGAGTTGTGTTAATGTTGTGGTCATCAACACCATCTTTACTTGCCTTTTGTTCTTGCCTGCTCAACTATCAAACTAAGTCTATTCACAAACTTCCCTTTTTTCTTGACCTTCACTCATACTGTGTTTACAGCTCTTTCCTTTATAGCCGAAATCAGTAGTTGATAATTATAGCCTGTATAGATACTCTTTGATGGAGACTATATAAATACCAATATACTTAATAGTTTAGATGTAGTATACTTAATAGTTTAAATGTAGTTACTTTAAGTTTCCACGACCACCCATTCATCTTTTGCCTTCGTGACCACTCTCTGCCTTGCACACCAGGGGATAAAACACTCCATTGAGATGATAAGACAGAACCAATTGTTTGCCTAAAGCTAGATTGATATGACTGCTGGTGGACCAGGGCCTGTTTCAGCCCACAGTTAGGGATGCTCTGTCCTAAGTTTATGGCAACTGAATGGCGCCGATGCCATGGAGAATTTATGATTGGAAACCTGAAAGAAGTCTGTAATCTCTTACAAATCTATTTTATCATACAGCCTTCCTTCGAGATGATCTGTAACTAAAAAGCTTTAAATAAAGAACCCTGAAACACAGTTTTCAGGAGATCCCCACACCACTCCTCCAGTCTGATCTCCTCATATAGCTGACTCTGTCACCACCTTCTGGAAACCCAGACTGTTGCCAGGGTTGGCTTCTGGCACAGTGACCTTATAAAATGCAAAGAAGGGAAGCACGGATGACCAGTGTAGCTGTTCAGATAGGGCATCAGTGATGCAGAGATCACTTCGACTTGTTGGAAAGAGGGAGGAAAGGTATGGCTATTTCAAAGATAGAAATAATGTGAATGGTGGATTGTAGTCAAGAAAGTATAATGTTCAACAAAAGAACTATGCTCAGAGAAATGGGTACAAAAGATATACAAATCAACAGATCGAAGATTGGGGAAAAAGGAAAGTTATTAAGTCATGTGAACTTGTTTTAAAATTGTGATTAACTTTGTTTTATGATTGAATGAATGAAGTTGACATTGTGGAAAGACACAACTAATGTATGCACCTTCATAGCACGCTCATGACAAAAACTCCATAACTAAAAGGAGAGAAGATGCCACATCAAAAAAGGTAGGAGATGGGTTTTAGAAGAGAAACAGATCATGAGTGCTATGGAGAGGAGAGAGCTGTGACTGTGAAGAAGGGCAAAAAGAGAGGGGAACACACAGGGGAATGCATAAGAACATTTACCCCAAAGATACTGGCTTGCAAAATGAGACAGGCTGGATTTCATGAGTTTTAGCAATGTGAAGCTTAAAGCCTGGGGTTTTAAAGGTCAGCAGGCTTGGCTGGAATGCAGCCCAGGACACCAAGGTGTTCCTAGAGAGAAGGTAGGCAAACAATCTGGGGGCATGGAAACTGATATCAAGAACTCAAGGCCAAAATTAACAAGTTGGAAACAAGTGCTGGAGAGCTGCAGAGAAAGGGGAACCCTCTTACACTGTTGGTAGGAATGCAAGATGGTGCAGCCTCTTTGGAAAACAGTGTGGAGATTTCTTAAAAAATTAAAAATAGAACTACTCTATGACCCTGCAATTGCACTATTAGGTATTTACCCCAAAGATACAGATGTAGTGAAAATAAGGGCCATATGTACCCCAGTGTTCATCGCAGCAATGGCCACAATCGCCAAACTGTGGAAAGAGCCAAGGTCCCCTTCAACAGATGAATGGATAAAGAAGATGTGGTACATATATACAATGGAGTACTACTCCTCCATCAGAAAGGATGAATATCCAACTTTTGTAGCAACATGGACTGGATTGGAAGAGATTATGCTGAGTGAAATAAACCAAGTAGAGAAAGTCTAGCATCACATGGTTTCACTTACTTGTGGTGCATAAGGAGTAACATAGAGGACAGTGGGAGAAGGAAAGGAAATGGGAAGTAGGGTAATTCAGGGAGAGAAATGAAACATGAGAGACTTTGGACACAGAAACAAACTGAGGGACTTGATAGGAGGGGGGTGGGGGAATGGGAGAACCTGGTGGTGGGTACTGAGGGCACCTATTGCATGGAGCACTGGGTGTGGAACATGGGCAATGAATCTTGGATCACTGAAAAAATAAAATAAATTTAAAGTAAAAAAAAAAAAAAGAACTCAAGGGGCACACAAAGGAGACATCAGTCACATTTCTTGGAACTCATCCCTAGGAGGCAACATTCATGGAAATGCTCCAGGAATAAAGGGATTGGCTGGTGCCATTTCCCTCCCCCACACCTTAATATAAACACAGAGCCACCTCAAGAAGCAATGCATTACCAAGACCTGTTGCCTAACTTCCTTACACCAAGCCCCACACCCCTATACTCTGGTGGAACGGCCCTTTTTCAGTCACACTTGCCTCAGTCCCAGTGCAGTGGGCTCCTCCTACAGAAGATGAGTACAAACCCCACCTACACCATGTCTCCCAACAAAAGAGTTCTGCACGGCTTCAGTTTTGGTGGAGTTGGCATCAGGTGTCATTTCAGAAGCAGACCAGAACATAGCTAGTTAAAACACACTGCATTTTTGTATTTTTGCTTGATTCTACTTTCTGTGAATTTCTTTTAGAGGTCTATGAGTAAAAATTATTTTAAATTTTTACATCTGAAACTTTTCTCCAACATCTGATAGACCTATTAAAAGCCTGAATTTAAACATTTTCTCTTTTACAAGTGTGAAGAATTTGTTCTATTCTCTTTATGCAGCTGTTGCTGATGAGAGACCTACCTTCCAGAGAAGGATTTTTATTATCTTGAAGTTCATTTGGCTTGGGTGTTTTCCATCTCTTTGAGGGCTTTCAAGATTTTCTCTTTATTCTTGATGTTTTGAAATTTAGTATCAATCATCAAATTATGATAAACTCTTTTAACTTTTCTGTTCATCATTCTGTACTTTTTTTCAAATTTTAGACTCATATTTTTCTTCAGTTAAGATACTTTTTCTTCTGCTACTGCTAATAGTATATCCATCCCCTTATACTTCACTCTTTTCCAGGATTTCTTTATACACCACACCTCTAACCTTTTTAAACACATACATTTATTGTTTTATTTTTCAATGATATCAAAGAAACTTATTCAGTGGCATGATGATACAAATTCTATCTGATATAAAAAAATTAGTCATTCTATTAACAATTCATCCTTGAACAAGTTCCTTAGTGTCCAAAAAAAAATTTAAATTACAGTCCACAGATAACAGCTTCCACCCTAACAAAAAAAAAGAAAACAAAAAACAAAAAAAAACCCACCACCACCACCACAACAACAACAAACAAAAACCTAGGGAAAGTATAAAAAAGAAGAAAAGACACACAGACTTGAGAAATTACACAAAACACTGCTAGACCCCTTTGGAGATCCAAGACTACTCTATGTGCATGTGAATGTATGTGTGTGCATAAACGGTAAGTGAGTGGTAAGGCTCAGGGCTTGCAGTTGGGAGATGCAGCAGTGTAAGGATACAAAATACAAAATGCATTCGAGGACACTTATTGCTATTCGCTTTTGCTTTCTTCTAGCTGGTCTTTGGACAATTATTACATGTTCTAGAGCCCAAAAACCACCCAGGTCTCCTGAGTGTATGTGATGAGTACTCAAAATCATGATGGAGAGAAAGACTGAATTTACTTTATTGTGGTAAAAAATAAAACTTAGCACTTGAACCACTCTTAAGTGAATAATCTCTGGCATTATATATATTTACCAAAGAAAGATTCCTCCAATTAAAATTTCTCAAAATTTAAATTGACTGCCTTGTCAAACAGAGATATTATCACTAACAAATATTCTAGTATAGAAATTTCTGCTAGACTCAGTCAATCTTTACACTTCTTCAAAAGCCCTTTTCAGCCTCTTTATCCTCAAGCCACCTTCTAGATTTTCTATATTTCTATTTACTATAATGACAAGATGATGTTGGGGAGACAACAAAAGTCCCTGGACACCTAATGATTCTGAAAGTCAGCCTGACCCAAGCACAGACATTTAGAAACATCTTCACTCACTACAGCAAGATATTAGCTATTTCTATCCATCCTTGGTCTATGCTGGTTAAGACAGAAAAAAACAATCTTGGTTACAGGATTGGGTAAAACTGTTCTAAGTAACTTCTCTTTGTTGTAAAAGTACATTTAAAAAACCTTTTTATTGGGATGTAATGCACACACCATAAAAGTCATTGCAAATATCTTCATACATACAAGCTTATACTCTCACAGAGACAAAATTCCATACATTCTTCTAAATTTCTCATTGTTTTACAGAAGTGCTTCCTCTGCATCAAAACTTCAGTAGTTTTCCTCCTTACAAGGTCAGCATTTTTATGCTGTCCTGTATTTTTTTTCTTTTCCTCTTCATTCTCCCTCACCCAATGAAACTTACTTGTCCTGTGTTTCCAGCTATCATGCCTGCCATCATGCCACTCTGGGGTGATGATCATGGCAACCATGGTGCTTGATCCAGATGGAAGAAGAGAACTAGAAGGACTTGTATATATGGATCACAAAATGCCGAGCAAGATTTTATGTCTAATAGTAGTGAATCAGTTGACAATCATCAGACGCATTAAATTGAAGGCGAAGCGGTGAGTAATCACTTCTACCAGTTCAGATCAGAGATAAAAGTCGACAGATCATTAAAAATAGAAAACTGGCTGATCCATAAGCATGATACATAAGAATCTCATAAGATTGGCAAAATATTTTTGTCCTCAAATAATAAAAATGTCCTGTGTGGCATATTGAGTGGAACACATAGACAATAATGTTCATCTTTTTATAGCACTTCTTACTGTTTCTTGGAATTATCTCCAAGTCAGATCATTAATACTGATTACATACACCCACCCACCCACCCCCCACACACACATTATTCCGTCTTTATAGATTCAAATGCAGTTATTATGTGACTTTGAGAAAGTTACTTAAGCTCTAGTGCTTAGTTCTGTAAAATTGAGAGCAAAATTATACTTACCTGTAGGAATGTTGCAATGATCAAAGGAGATACTACATGGAAAATATTTAGAATAATGATGCCTGGCATTTCTGCCAAGTATATCTATTTCAATCTCTCTACCTGGGTACCAAGTATCATGTATCGATCATCTATCTTCTATTTATCCATCCACACACATGCACACACACACATATTCTGGCACATCTATCATTTTAAAATCTCCTTATGAATTTTACAGCATACATGTGAACTGAAATAGAACTGTGTATTCCTTGAAGATTTTGTGTATGAAGCTGTATTATGTTTTTAAAAATTTACATCTTTAAGTCACTTATGATTAGATCACTGATCCACTTTAATGGTAAGAGTCAGCATTTCTCTCTGGATTTATTATATAAAGATATGCAGTTATGACAAGTTCTATGCATACCTCAGCTTTCTGTGCAGAGCCAGTCCTCTTTCACTTCTGTAAAATTGAGGTACTTATATGCAGACACTAGCAAACATCCCCTAAGTTTTATTTAATCATGCTAGGACAGTTGGTCCATGCTTTGTGGACTTTTGGAAAGAGCCACTTTTTAAAACTAATTAATTAATAATTAGGTTTATTTAATTTTTTATTATTTGCTTCAAGTTCTGTGAATCATGAGTCCTCAACAATTCACAGCATTCACTATAGCACATACTCTCCCCATTGTCCATGACCCAGCCACCCTATCCCTTACCTCCAAACCCCCAGAAACCCCCAGTTAGTTTCCTGAGATTAAGAGTCTCTTATGTTTTTTTCTCTCTCCCTAGTCTCATCTTGTTTCATTTTTCCCCTCCTTCCCTCCCTCCCACAACCCCCCACTCTGCCTCTCAAATTCCTCATGTCAGATCATATGTCTTTCTCTGATTAACTTATTTTGCTTAGCATAATACCCTCTGGTTCCACTCACGTCATTGCAAATGGCAGGATTTCGTTTTTGGTGGTTGCACAGTATTCCATTGTGTGTGTGTGTGTGTGTGTGTGTGTGTGTGTGTGTGTGTGTACGTACCACATCTTCTTTATCCATCCATCTGTTGATGGACATCTAGGTTCTTTCCATAGTTTGGCTATTGTGGACATTGTTGCTATAAACATTCAGATATAGAGCCCCTTCAGATCACTACATTTGTATCTTGAGGGTAAATACCAGTACTGCAATTTGTGGGTCATAGGGTAGATCTATTTTCAACTTTTTGAGGAATCTCCATACTGTTTTCCAGAGTTGCACAAGCTTGCATTCCCACCAACAATGTAGGAGGATTCCCCTTTCTCTGCATCCTTGCCAACATCTGTCATTTCCTGACTTATTTTAGCCATTCTGAAAGGCTAAATTTTAGCCTCAGACCTCTGGTGTGAGGTGGTATCTCACTGTGGTTTTGATTTCTATTTCCCTGATGCTGAATGATGTTGAGCACTTTTTCATGTGTCCATTGGCTATTTGGATGCCTTCTTAGCAGAAATGTCTGCTCACGACTTCTGCCCATTTCTTGATTAGATTATTTGTTCTTTGGGTGTTGAGTTTGATAAGATTTTGGATACTAGCCCTTTATCCGATATGTCATTTGCAAATATCTTCTCCCATTCTATCAGTTGTCTTTGGTTTTGTTGACTGTTTCCTTTGCCTTGCAAAAGCTTTTGATCTTGATGAAGTCCCAATAGTTCATTTTTGTCCTTGCTTCTTCCCTTTGGTGATGTTTCTAAGAAGAAGTTTCTGTGGCTGAGGTGGAAGAAGTTACTGCCTATGTTCTCCTCAAGGATTTTGAGGGATTCCTGACTCACAGGACTGACTCACTGAGGTCTTTCATTCATTTTGAGTTTATTTTTGTACATGGGTAAAGAAATGGTCCAGTTTCATTCTTCTGTGTGTGACTATCCAATTTTCCCAACACCATTTGTTGAAGAGACTGTCTTTTTTCCATTGGATAGTCTTTCCTGCTTTGTCAAAGATTAGTTGGCCATAGAGTTGAGGGTCCATGCCTGGGCTCTCTATTATGTTCCATTGATCTATGTGTCTGTTTTTGTGCCAGTACCATACTGCCTTAATGACTGCAGCTTTGTAATAGAGCTTGAGGTCTGGACTTGTGATGCTGTCAACTTGTTTTTCTTTTTCAACATTCCTCTGGCTATTTGGGATCTTTCCTGGTTCCATATAAATTTTAGGATTGTTCCATTTCTTTGAAAAAAATTGATTGAATTTGGATAGGGATTGCATTAAACGTGTAGATCGCTTTAGGTAGCATAGACATTTTCACAATATTTGTTCTTCCAATCCATGAACATGGAACATTTTTCCATTTCTTTGTGTCTTCCTCAATTTCTTTCATGAGTTCAGATTCTTTGCCTCTTTAGTTAGGCTTATTCCTAGGTACCTTACAGCATTGGGTGCAATTGTAAATGGGATTGACTCTTTAACTTCTCTTTCTTCTGTCTTGCTGTTGGTGTATAGACATGAAACTGATTTCTGTGCATTGATATTATATCCTAACACTTTACTGAATTCTTGTATGAGTTCTAGCAGTTTTGGAGTGGAGTCTTTTGGATTTTCCACATAAAGAATTATATCATTTGCAAAGAGTGAGAGTTGGACTTCTTTGCTGATTCAGATGCCTTTTATTTCTTTTCATTGTCTGATTGCTGAAGCTAGGACTTCTAGTACTATCTTGAATGGCAGTGGTGATAGTGGACATCCCTGCCGTGTTCCGGACCTTAGGGGAAAAGTTCTGTTTTTCCCCAAATATCATTGAGAATGATATTTGCTGTGGGTTTTTCATACACAGCTTTTATGATACTGAGGTATGTACCCTCTATCCCTACACTGTGAAGAGTTTTGCTCAAGAAAAGAGTTGTGCTTTGTCAAATGTTTTTTCAGCATCTATTGAGAGTATCATATGGTTCTTGTTCTTTCTTTTATTAATGTACTGTATCACATTGATCAATTTGTGCATGTTGAACCAACCTTGCAGTCTAGGAATAAATGTCACTTGGTCATGGTGAATAATTCTTTTAATGTACTGTTGGATTCTATTGGCTAATATTTCAGGGAGAATTTTTTGCATCCCCATTCATCATGGATATAGGTCTATAATCTTTTTGATGGGGTCTTTGTCTGGTTTGGGGATCAAGGTAATGCTGGCCTCATAAAATGAGGTTGGAAGCTTTCCTTCCATTTCTATTTTTTGGAACAGTTTCTTTAAATGTTTGGTAGAATTCACCTGGGAAGGGGCTCCTGGGTGGCTCAGTTGGTTAAGCGACTGCCTTTGGCTCAGGTCATGATCCCGGAGACCCGGGATCGAGCCCCACATCGGGCTCCCTGCTCGGCGGGAAACCTGCTTCTCCCTCTCTCACTCCCCCTGCTTGTGTTCCCTCTCTGGCTATGTTTCTATCTGTCAAATAAATAAAAATCTTAAAAAAAAATTCACCTTGCAAGGTGTCTGGCCCTGGGCTCTTATTTGTTGGGATATTTTTGATGACGCTTCAATCTCCTTACTGGTTATGAGTCTGTTACATAGTTGTTCACATGTTCTTATAATTGTTTGTATTTCTTTAGTGTTGGTTGTGATCTCTCCACTTTCACTCATGAGTAATTTGGGTCCTTTCTCTTTTCTTTTTGGTAAGTCTGGCCAGGGGTTTATCAATCTTATTAATTCAGAAAGAGCCACTTCTGGAATCAGAGAGAACTGATTCTAATCTTGGGTCTAGAATTTTTTTTTTTTTTTTTGGACTTCTGGAAAGTTATATGAACTCTCTTCATTGGATATTCTTTATTGGTCTTGTAGAAACACATTTCTCCTCATTCTATTTGGAAACCTGTCAAATGAGATGCCAAAGTATACTGGACACAGAAAGGGTACAAGATGTGTTCAGTGAACTTGAAGAACTTCTCTTCCCTTACATGCTTTTACAATCTTGCATACTCAGATATTAAAACACTTCACATTTTGCATTACAAGTACTTTTCCCCCCCAAGCTCAACAGGGACAATCAGATAGTTTAGCAAAGCCTAAAATAATCTTCCATTTGCTCATTATTTAAGAAAAATTGAAATTAGTCTCAAAGAGAATTATTGTTTGTAAATGTAAAAAAGAAAATATAGACTAAAATATTAAGTATTAAATTGTGCACATATTTTTAATGAAAACTAGATGTTGACTCTCACACTTGGTCCCTTGGATTCCTATTTAAATGCGATCTGGGATCTAAATCCCATAACTTTAGTGAAAGACCACAGAAATCTCCATGATTTCTTCAAGTTACCAGGGCTTCTTTCCTCATATTTTTTTCCTTCTCTAAATACTCATGTTCTCCTCACCATGACTCACATCCCAAAGCCTGATTCCTTCAGTGGTTTCAGCAACAACAAATCCATTTAATGTAATAATTCAGCTTAGTAGCTTGAATAAAGATCTAGGAAACTGTGCAAAATTGTATAAATTTATTTTCAGGGGATTTGGTCTTTTATGGTGATGCAAAGTAAGAAATCCTAATTAATCTCTGAATAGTTGTGGCTTTCCTATGGCTTTCCTTCCAAAGGAAAGGAGCTACATACCACTGGAGGCTGAGTGGAACACCCAGTGCTCACCTCATGCTCACCTGCCTACCGTTGTAGACAGATTTAATTGAATTTCAGACAGAGGAATCTTTCATTCCTTTCTCTTTACCCTCCAGTCTGTTCCACTGAGGCATGCTGTTGAATTTATTTTCAGGGGATTTGGTCTTTTATGGTGATGCAAAGTAAGAAATCCTAATTAATCTCTGAATAGTTGTCCTATGGCTTTCCTTCCAAAGGAAAGGAGCTACATACCACTGGAGGCTGAGTGGAACACCCAGTGCTCACCTCATGCTCACCTGCCTACCGTTGTAGACAGATTTAATTGAATTTCAGACAGAGGAATCTTTCATTCCTTTCTCTTTACCCTCCAGTCTGTTCCACTGAGGCATGCTGTTGAATCAGTTATGAACAAGACCACCGTTATACCCCTAGGCTTAGCCACACTAATTATGTGATGAAGCAACATCACGCAAAAATTTAGTTTAGTTTCTTAACTCGTAGATATGTTATTTATATGAAGATAGAAGTCATTTAAAATTTTATCAAGCAACTTAAACATACGTTTGATGGGAAGGAAAATGTATACATAAAATTTATAATGCATGAAAATGATAGTCTTTATTTTATTTACTTTATTATGAGGGACCCTTTATCTAAGGACAAAGGGATTCTCTGCTACATATATATTTTATTGCATCATCACAACTGGCACTGCTCATGCCCGTCTTAAATATGAAGGCACATGTTCCACCTCCTTCAATATTAAACCTGGAACAAAATAAGGAGGTTAATTACTTATTGAACGACATGAAAAATCACTATGCACAGCCTAAAATATGTAATTTTGATGTCGTTTCAAAATATGCAACTAAAAAGGAGTAGAGGGAGTAAAATGAACTGTTTCTCCTCTCTTCAGTTTCCAAACTTCACTTCAGGATGGTGGTGTGGGAAGAAATGTGTGCCAAGGAACTTCACTGCAGTAACAACAAAGAATCCTGGAATTTGATGCTGTTTTACACTGGAGTAAACATTGAAGATCACTTTGGGAAGGATTATATTCTACCTTCTATACATAAGAATAAAAATAAATAAATATAGTGAACCATTTGGAGATCATATGCAGGGAGAGTGTAACTGAAATTTTATTGACTCCCACACCTCATGCACACATTTTCAAAATTTGTCTAAAAGCTGAAGTAGATGTTCACTCAACCATATTTTGAAACTATTAATATAGTAACAATGAAATAGGTATTCTTCACTTGATGAACCATGGAACATGTAAATAATCACAAATAAAATATCTAGAAAGGATTTTTTAAATTCCTATTTTAGGTCATATAGAACATATGAAATTGAAAGTTCAAAATGAGGAAAAGAAAAACAGAATGTTGAGTTATGATGGATTTCTGATTATATGGCAATTAAAATGTCTTTAACACTTCATTTTAAGGGAACTTTGTAGCACTAGTGTGCACTTCCCTAACTTTTAGGGTACCTTAAAAATTTATCCAATTTCCAAAATACATGTCCGTTTCTGTGCCTAGCCTAATGCCAAATGTGATGGGCTTACTTAAGGCCCCCCCAAATTCATATGTTTAAAACTTAACCCCGAGAAGCTCAGAAAATAACCATATTAAGAGATGAAGAGTTTGAAGAGGTGATTAAGTTAAAACGAAGTCTTTAGAGCCCTAATCCAATATTATTGATGTCCTCATAAGAAAAAAATTGAGCAAGATAGGCATATGCACAGAGGGAAGACCATGTGAAAACACAGAGAGAGAAGATGACCATTTACAAGCCAAGGAGAGAGGCCACAGGGAAAATCAACCCTCCTGACATCTGACATCCTGATTTGGGATTTCTAGTCTCTAGAACTGCTGTTTACACTGTCTAGTCTGTGATGTTTGGTACAGTAGTCTTAGCAAACTAATACACCATCTTTACCCAACTTCTAGTTTTTACTTCTTCCTCATCTTTTATTTTTAAGTAGGACTATATATAATATATAATATCATGTTAAATTGCCAATAAGCTCTCTAAAGAAAATACTATTCGTATTAGGTTTGGTAGTCAGAAATTTTAATTTATGTCATACTTTTTCTTACATTTTTCAAAGTTGGCTATTTTATTATCCTCAAATCATTGCATGTTTTCACCCAATTGGTTTTCACCAATTAGATACAAATACAATAACATTAGTCTCTTTTTAGAAAGTCCTGCTATTTTTTTAAGGTTTTATTTATTTATTTGACAGAGAGAGAAAGAACACAAATAGGCAGAGAGGCAGGCAGAGAAAGACGGGCAAGCAGGCTCCCTGCTGAGCAGAGAGCCTGACATGGGACTTGATCCCAGAACCCTGAGATCATGACCTGAGCCAAAGGCAGAGGCTTAACCCTCTGAGCCACTCAGGTGCCCCAGAAAGTCCTGCTATTTCTTTATCAGATCATATGTCTCATATAATATCTAGCACCGAATTAGATGCTAAATAAATAAGATGTTAAACAAATCCCTTCACAGGGAACTCAATAGTCGTTCCTTTTCTTTCTTTTCTTTGAAGCCGGGAAAATCGAATGTTTCAAAAACAAAAAAGGAGTCGAGAGGTATAATCAGTTCTTTGAGCTAAGAACCATTAAGAAGTTCAGGAAGTTTGAAAATTTTAAATAAAGATCACCTAGAGCATATAGTTTCTCTTTCTCACTCATTCCCTTCCATTTCAATCCAACAGTGTGTGTGGTGTGCAGACTTGAGTACACTTTCTCAGATTCCCCTAGTGATGACTGTCCAAAGTAACAACAAACAAACAGATAGAGGCAAAACCCCAAGTTTGGCTCAAACTAGTTATTTCAAACTAGTTAGATTTTTATATAGTCTCAGATATGAAGAACACTGGTGGTACATATGTGATATATACAGTCCAATTTACCATATAGAAGTAGATGTTGATACATGATGACAAACCCTCACTAAGGACTATATATTTGTTTGAAAGTTCTCTTTGGCATCTATATACATTGATGGTCTTTTGGGTAGTTAATGTGGAGGGAACTATAGGGGTAGCTGATATAGACTTGGAATCCTTACCATGCTTAACACATTTAATACTAAATGCTATTAAAGCTTACCAATTGTCAAAAACATCTCCATTCGTCCACATCCAGGGTGCACTTGCATTTGGCTTCTTTAGTCCGATCCAATATGAAGAAGGTTCCAGATAGGGCATCAAAGATTCCTTTAATGAAATACAGGGTGCTGTAATGGATCTCTCCTAGTTTTCTCATTCTCACTTCTTCCAGTGCTACGGTGCTTCTTTGGGCCCATTATTCTCTTGCTAGGCACTTACCTTGTAATATGGCACTATACTTTTATATTTGCCACCCGTTAGCTCATCACAGCAAAGAAAAGGATTTTTTAAAAACACTTAAGTCAGATCATGTCTCACTTTTGTTCATAGTTCTACAATATTTCCCTATTTTACTTGGAGGAAAACCAAAGTATTTACTATAGCCTCCAAGACCCTAATCACCTTCATCTATCACTCACTCCCTCCTTGTAGGCACATTGGCTGAATTTTTTTCCTGTTCCCTGAATATTCTAGACATATACCTACCATAAGATCTATGTTCCAGATGTTTCTTCTTCCTGGGAAGTTGGTTCCCCATATATTCTCTCTTTTCTACTCAATAGTTTTGTTCAGTATCGTATTAATAAGACTGTTTTACTTGCAGCCTACTCACTTAGAACACTCAGAATATCACTTATGCAGATCTATATCATATACACATATATACACAAATCATATATATGTCTATCAAAATTTACTAACTTTTAATATACTATATAATGCACATATTTGTTATGATTATTTTTCATTCCCTGTCTCTTCCTCTGGGATGTAAGCCCCATAAAGAGAAAGATCTTTGTTTTGTTGGCTGATATATCACCCTTGAAGTGCATCCATCATATAATAGCTACTCAATAAATTAAATGCTATGTATATTGCAAAGGAGAATCTAACCACTTCATTCTTGGAGTTGAATATGGCCAGAGATCCACGAGAGGCTATGCAGTTTGCTTGGCCATCTATCCAAGTTTTTTCATGTTCAGATTGAAAGAAGCAATTATTATTGATTTGGCTCCAGCCTTGTGGACATATAGATTCATCTTCAGAGCACGTATTGTCTTTAAATATCCTTGGATTTTTAACTAAAATTAACACAGTGGTAAAAAAAAAATTAAGAAAGTATAAGAGAAAGGAAGAGTCTTACCTTCAATGTAAAGGATATATTTCAGATTGAGAAAACATATTTACTTCCATATTCAATTCAAATGATTTAACTTCAAATCTCAACTCAGAAAAAGAAAAAAAAATCAAGAACATAGCATAAAAGAAATCAGCATTGAAAAATACAGGTGTATGCATTATTTAATATAGCAATAGTAGGTCAACAAAAAAATCTTCTCTAGCCTGTTTCCTCCTGTTTTTTTATACTATTAGCATTTTCTCTATTTATCCATTTCCTTTCCTATTATTTACTAAGGTTTTTGGTACATGTATTCCTATAAATAAAACTACTGTTTGTATCCATAACCTCAGAGGGTTGGCTTCTTATTGCTGGCTTAATTGAGATTAGATTGTCTTTCAAGAACAGCTTTCCCCAGAAGCTGAAGTTGTTCATTTGTTTTTAAACACAAAACAATTCAAGGGAAAAAAAAGTGGGATTTATTGTCTTTCTTCTATCCACTTTTAACAGATGAAGTTACTTATTAAGGTACAGCCTTGAGAAAAACAAGACTCACCAAAAGGACACCTCTTCACAGTTGAAATAAATAACTAGTTCATAGTCAAGCCTAGGAATGAGAGAATCTTCAAATGATACAAGAAACCAGCAGGGTAATTAGTACAGTTTATACAGTACCAGTTTGTACAGTTAGTACAGAATTCAAGTATTTGATTCAGAACTTGGGTTACCAGAAAATTAAGTTTTGTCATTTATTTATTTATTCATTCATTCATTCATTTGGCAACCACCAGTTGAGCTTCTATCATGTGCTAGACATTTCCATAAGTCTAGAAATACAACAGTGTACATAAAATACCAAAAAAAATCTTTGTTTTTATAGGATTTGCATGTCTACTAAATTATATAGTTTGTCAGTAAGGGGGATTACGATTATTGGTAGAAAGTCTTGCAATTTTAATTCAATAGCCAGGATAGGATCAACCAGACAGTGATTTTACCAAAACCTGAAGGTGATGAACTAATGAGGGATGTGCATATATAGGGGAAGATCTTCCTTAGCAAAGAGAAGAAACAGCACAAAGGACCAAGGTGAAGTTCTTGGCTTGCTCACAAAATAGTGAGGATGCTTGTATGACTGAAGAAGACTGAGTGAAGGAACAAGTGGTAAGAGATGAGATCACAAAAGTAATTGGTGACCAGATCCAACAGAGACTTATAGACCATTGGCAAGATTTTGGCATTACTTCAGGTGAATGAATGACCATAACAGCACTTTAAACAGATCTGATTTGTTTTTTTAAAACTTGTTTAAACTATACTCTAGAAGTGTATTGTCCAGTATGGTGGACAGGGCCATTGATCATTTGAAATATGGCTAACTCAACTCCTAATATCCTGTAAGTATAAGGTACACACTGAATATCAAAAACTTAGTACAAATTTTTTAAATATCATTAATAATAAATTGATACACAGTGAAATGATAAAATATTGACTATACTGATATTTACCTAAAATTGTCAGGAGGCAATAACTAAGCAAAAGCATTTTTTAAATCAAAGAATTGCAATTCAGTGTATATAGATTTGAGTGGCAATCCAAATATCATCCCACTAGAAAGCAAAAGTCAGGAGCTTTTAAAGGCAAAAAGGGCATGTTTGTATATATTATTTATGAAGAATTTTGATTGGTGCTGGTAGCAGAAAACTAATCTTGGCTAAGCAGAATTGGTGTCTAAGGCTTTCAGTGAGCAAAAGTCTATTAGGGTAGCAAATTGCAGGAGGTCTTGCAGAATTCTTGGAATATGTAGGGTTTGGCCTGATTCAAAAGTTCAGGAGGACATGCATAATGCCCACTCTTTAATGGCCTCCTGGATACATTTTAAAACACCCTAACATAAATGACTCCATTTTGTTTTCTTTTCAACACTGGGTTAAATAAAAAATACATTGAAAACTATTTTCAGGGGCTCCTGGGTGGCTCAGTTGGTTGGGCGACTGCCTTTGGCTCAGGTCATGATCCCGGAGACCTGGGATCAAGTCCCACATCAGGCTCCCTGCTCGGCGGAAAGCCTGCTTCTCCCTCTCACTCCCCCTGCTTGTGCTCCCTCTCTGGCTGTGTTTCTCTCTATCAAATAAATAAAATCTTAAAAAAAAAAACTATTTTCAGTTGCTTTTTACTTTTTCAGTGTAGCTTCTAAAATATAAATGATGTTTGTGGCTCACTTTTTTTCACTGGACAACTGGACAACATGGTTCTAAGGTAAAGGGTGGAAGAGGGAAGAACATTTAGGAAAGAGGATGTTGGCTAGATAGAGGGAGATAATAGTAGAAGTGGTGAAAAGTACACAGATTCTATTTATATTGAAAGACCAGGAAGAATTTGATGATTAGGGGGGGAGTAAGGGGAGGGGGGGAAAGAGTCAAATATGACTATAAGGCTAGTTTGAAAATTGGAAAGACAAAGTTGCTATTTCCTGAAATAAGGAAGACCACAGATAGAAGGGGTTATGAGAGAAAGCCAGACTAAGATTTCAGCTTGGACAATGTTATGTCTGAGAAGTTTACTTGACAGTCCACTAGATGAATTTAAAAATTTAGAATTCAGAGAAGAGAACCAGATTGGAGATGTGTGTTTGGAGGTCATCAGAATTTATGTGACAAAGTTGTATGGTTCAGATTGCCAAGCGTGCAAGGGTAGATAAAGAAGGAACCTGCTCAGGGACTGAGCACCAGGGCACCCCAAAGTTAAGATATCAGGGAGAAAAGAAAGAATAAGCAAAGGAAAGCTGGAAGAAGCAACAAGTTAGGTAGAAAGCAAACCATGGGAGAATAGTGTCTTGGAAGCCAAATGAAGAGATTATTCCCAGGAGGAGAGACTGCTGAATGCTGCAAAGTGGTCAAGTAAAATGAAAACCAAGAACAGACTGAATTTAGCAACATGAAAGTTGCCAATGGACTTGAAAGACAAACTCAGTAGAAGAAAAAGGAAGTGGAGCCTCGTCAGAGTAGATTAACAGAAAATGGGAGGGTAGAAATTAGAAAAACTTAGAAAAAAATTTTTTTCCAAAATGTAGCTGTAACAAGAAAAAAGAAATTGGTAGCTGAAGAAAGAGCTAATCATTTTTTTAAAGGCATGAGAGATATCACCATAATGTACTGCTAATGGGGATGTTTAAGTTGACTATGGAAAAACCATAATGTAGAAGAGAGAGAGGAATATTATTATAGTCATATGATTGATCAGGTGAGAGGCTATAGAAACTAGTATAGAACATGAATACTCTTATCTACAGTACCAGGATTGTAGGCAAAGCGTATTACAGGCAAAGACGGAGGTAAGAAAGTAGGTGTGGTCATGAGAGTATTTGGAACTTTTTTAGTAATCATTATAAAATGTTAAATTGAAAGCAGAAATAGGGACGAGAGGAAAGATGAGGAAAGAGGCATTAAAGTTCTGGAGAAAAAGGAGAAAGTATGACCTAATCATTTATGGGAGTAAGAGAGTCAATGCACTAGGGAAAGGTTGATCCAATTGTTAGCCCTCACCCCACTTCTTTTGAACTCTATCACATTTAGACCTGGTGAAATTCCCTGACACTCCTGTTCTTTCTTTCATCTAAGACACTCTCTCATAAACGCTTACTTTAACTTAAGTTTCAGCACAGACACCTTTCCCTTCAGAAAGTTTCGCTTGACTACAACAAGCAGATTTATAATCTCCTCTTCCTCTTCAAATTGAACATATTCTATTTAGCAATTATTTTATCATTACTATTTGCTTATGTACTTGTTTCTCCCATCAAAGATTAATTCCTTTAAGGCCAAAATCCCTCCCCCTTATTTTTTTCATTTTGGTAGCATCATCACCTAGTACTATACCCAAAGATAAATTGATACTAAAAGAATAATCCTTCTATGGGGCGCCTGGCTGGCTCAGTCAATAAAGCATGTGACTCTTCATCTCAGAGTTGTGAGTTCAAGCCCCACATTGGGTGTAGAATACTTTAATAAATAAAATTTTTTAAAAAAGGTTAATCTTTCTAGAAGGCAAAGCAGGTGACTAGCTTTAAAAAGCAATTAGATGCTCAGGCTGAGAGAGCACTTTCTGATTCTAATTATTCAACATTAGGGAAGAAAAGGCTAGTCATTGGTATCAGACTGAAGCAATGATGATACAATTAACATATTTTTAGCAGAAATTACTCACATTTCCTAGGAAATCCTAACACTGCCCAAAGAAGAAAAGCGATGCCTCCACATATCATACTTGACATGACTAGCATTTTCTTCGTTACTATACCTAAGGAAGATGCATATCATCGTTTATATTCTAGAGAAAAAACAAACAGCAAGCAAACCGTAAACTCAAGTAAGGTTTACCTTTTTCTCTATCTTCTATGTGTTCTACTCTTCACAACACAGCAATTAATATCAGGAAAATGAGAAAGCGTACTCAGAGCTAACTTCTCAGCAGCAAGGGTCTCAAAAGTGCTTTGGCTCTACTTTTTAGTGCCATTTCTGACAACTATTTTACTTACTCAGTTTTCTTGCCTTGTGTCCAAAATAGAAAACCAAGCTTCCTCCTGGGACTTTTTTATTGCTGCCTCTTCCAAGGGAGGAAAGTCTGGTGGAGAGGGGTGAATCCACCATTTCTTTGAAGTCTTTGTTTTATTGATGAATACTGCTTTTATTTAAGGGCAGATTATGGACAATTAAAAACAAAAATGCTGAGGGCACAAACTGGGATCAAGAAAGGATGCTAGGATAATCACGGGAGGCTCAGTTTTTACCCGAGGACAATCTCTGTGCGCCCCCGCCCCCACGTTACCTCGTCTCTTGACCTTCTGCTCCACCACCTCCATCCCATCCTTATTCTCAATCCCTTCATCCTGCATCTCCAAAGCTCATGGACAAGGCTCTTCTGTTACGAGGCTGAAACAGTAATGGCTTTCAGGCAAGCACCAACGGCTACCCTTGTTCCAAGAGTGTGGGCTCAAGAGCTTAGGATTGGCTGGACCACAGAGACAGTTCTGAAAATTCAGTCTCTGATTGGCTCCTTACCCCCAACCTGCGAACTCCTCAAAGCTGGGTGGAGAGAGGCCCATACTCCTCACTTTGGGCATCTTATTGTGTGACCTGTAATATGGAGCTAGTATCTTTTTCATGCTTTCTTAAGCTTTCATACTTCTAAGTTTGAATGAGCTTTCAACATTTTATTTTATTTTATTTTATTTGTGTTTGGAATGTCATGAAATATCTCTGAGAATTCCTTTTATGTAAATTTTTTGTGGATATAATTTCTCTGGGACATTGCCATCCTTTTCATCACAACGACAACCCTTATTTTTATTGATGATTGCCTTCAAAATTCCTCTGGCTGCATATCTTTCTCCAAAAGTAGAAGTCTCAATATAGTTATGATGAGTTATTTCTTTCTACTTATCTATTTTCTCTTTCTTTTAAAGATTTTATGTATTCATTTGAGAGAGAGTCAGAAAGACAGAGAGAGCATGAGCAGAGGGAGAGGCAGAGGGAAGGGGAGAAGCAGACTCCCTGCTGAGCTAGGAGCCCAACATGGGGCTCAATCCCAGGTCCCTGAGATCATGACTTGAGCAGAAGGCAGATGCTTAACCATTGGAGCCATCCAGGTGCCCCTCTACTTGTCTATTTTCTATTTGACTTTTACTTTCAGCATTACTGCTTTTGGTTTCTTTGCTGCATTTTAATCATTATTGATTAATAGTAATTACTAATTGATTAATAATAATTACTCTTCTAATTACTTATTTTTGTAAAATATCACATAAATGTATCACTGTGAGATGAAGAGGTAACGTAACTTTACACTTAATTGTCTATGTGCTAACTACAGGCAGATGCACACGAATCAGTCATTGACAGACTTATGAGTACATGACATGACTTGTCATTGATCACAATGCATATATGTTTAATATATAGTGACCTGTAGGCTAAAAAACTAGCAGTGAAGTTTGTACTTTATACAATTCAATATACTGTACATATATTATAAATATGCATAAGTATTCTGTAAAACTAAAGTTTGAGACACATAGCTGGAGCATGATGTCATTTAATTAAACCAGGGAAAATGAAATTTGTGCAATCAGACCATAAGAAATAATGCACCATCACCCCCACATAAACATTCATTCTTTTGTAAAAGTACATATAAATATAAAAATATATATACACACATACATGTAAACATCTATCATGTACATGTATACTTACACATATGTTAGGCTGTCTGTGTCCTTACAAAATTCATATGTTGAAATGCCCCAGTGTGATGGTATGAGAGGATGAGACCTCTGAGAGGTAATTGGGTTTAGATGTGATAATGGGGGTAGAGCTCCCATAATGGAGAGAGAGAGAGAGAGAGAGAGAGAGTGTATTTCTTATCCATGCTTATTTTTGTCTACTCAATCTGATGATTAGGGCAAAGTGAGGGTTCATGGCTACAATGTAGACATGATGCTAAGTACTGGTGGGAATATAAAATGGTGCAGCTACTATGGAAAACAGTATGGTGGCTCTCCAAAAAATTTAACATCAAATTGTTGTATGATCCAGTAATTCTATTTCTGGGTATATATATTTCTCATAGAATTAAATGCAGTATTTTGAAGAGATATTTATGAATCTCATGTTCATAACAACACTATTCACAATAGCCAAGAGGTGAAAGCTTCCCATTGATGGATGAATGAAGAAAATGTGATCTTTACACACAATGGAATATTCCTCAGCTTTAAAAAGGAAGAACATTCTGATAGGATGGATGAATCTTGATGACACAATTCTAAGTGAAAAAAGCCAGCCACAGAAGAACAAACACTGTATGACTCCATTTATATGAGGGTCCTGACTAGTCAAATTCATAGAGACAAAAGAAGAATGATAGTTGCCGGGGGTAAGAGGAATTGTTGTTTAAAGGGCAAAAAGTTTCAGTTTTGCAACTTGAGAAGAGTTCCAGAGACTGGTCACACAACAATGTGAATGTACTTAACACCACTAAACTGTACTCTTCAAAATAGTTGTGACAGGAAATTTTATACTATGTATCTTTAGCCACATTTTTTTAAAGAATAGTACCCAAAAGGACTCTAGGCAATGAAGCCCTAATAAGCGAGAATCTATAGAATCCCCAAAAATGAGGAGTAAAAGAAGCATCTTCCAACTCAAGACAAATATCTCTGATGGGAAGTAAGAAGCATTTAAATAAGGTGATTTCTAAAAACAAAACACACAAAAAAACAAAACAAAACACAAATCCACACAGTAAGGAAGCCATCAGTCGCACACAGCTGTGCTGCTTTTTCTTCAGTTTTCTCTCCCCAATGTGGGTTCAGAAAAAAACAGCACATCCCATTTTCTGTAGCTACCAAGTCTGAAATAGTATGGGCTAGAGGAGGGTTGTGGCTTCAAACTGAGTTTTAAGTTTTAATAGAAGAGTTTGGAGTTTTGGGGCGCCTGGGTGGCTCAGTGGGTTAAAGCCTCTGCTTTCAGCTTAGGTCATGATCTCAGGGTCCTGGGATTGAGGCCCACATGGGGCTCTCTGCTCAGCGGGGAGCCTGCTTCTCCTCCTCTCTCTATGTCTGCCTCTCTGCCTACCTGTGATCTATCTCTCTGTCAAATAAATAAATAAAATGTTTTTTTTTTTTTTTAAAAAGAAGAGTTTGGAATTTTGAGATTATGCTGGACATAATAGTTTCTGAAATGAGACTATTCCTATTACTGAAAAGAACCACAAAATCTATGAGACCGACCCCAAACTCTCCAGGTATGGGGAATTAAAAGTCTCAGAGAGTTTAATGGAATGAAATAAGAAAGTTAAGTTCTGTGTGTACATAACAGAGTTATAGTCCTTACAAAACCCCAGATCTACCTGTTTCCCTGTCCTCTGATCCCTACCTGTGGGTTCTTTGCATTTTCATAAACATGACTGAAGGTTGAGGGTTAATGGTTCTTCCTTGACAAAAAACGGGATCCGTTCCTATTAGGTGGAAAAGAAGGGACATAGAACCTTAAGAAATATCCCAGCCATACAAATTACTTTTTAAATAAATAGTTTTCCAGGAATCTCATGGCTGACTTTTTCTTTTATTTATTTCATTGACTCTCCCTTAAGGGAGTGATTTCAGATTTTTTCAGAATGTATCGTATATTTTAAATATTTTTCCTCATTTTGTTCATGTTTCTAGTATTTGATTTTGTGATGAGTTACTTCAGGATGAGTATTTAAATGTTTTAGACATAAAATAGAAAACATAAAGCAATTATTACTATAATATTGTGTGAAATTTGGAATCCAGTTGCTTTGAAGTGTGGTGACCAAGAATATGGCAGTGCAGCAGGTGCTGGAGTGAGATTGGTAAAGAGAATGTTGCTAGGCAACAAACCCCACCAGTGTCTAGAGAGTAAGCATCTAAATAAGGTCTGGGCTTGATTTTGTTGCCTGGCAACATTTCCTTGGCCAATCTCACCTCCAGCAAGCACTGCACTGAGTTTATGGCATGCTTGTTCCCCACCAGATCTCCAGTTGCCTTGAGAAATAAAGGTGGAGATGTTCACCACTGGATAAAAGATTCTGGTACATAAGTACATATGCTTCAGTTTTGTACTATTTTATTCCACTTGTTGCAGCAAACTGGTTTAGAAGCTTGTGTTATGAAGCTTCTTTTCCTAGCAAACTGACTTGGCAGACCCATCAGGGTCTGTGCCTGCTTCCTTCTGTCAGCTTTCTGTGACTTATGAAGCCCAGGGTCTAAAGCAGAAGGAAGCCATTCCATAAACACAATGGCTTTGCTGAGGCTTTTCGGTCATTTGAAAAATATTGGTTGGGCACCCAAATACTTGATTAAATATGATGAAAAAGCATCAGGAATGATGTTTGAGGAATGAATGGGCAGGTCAACTGATATGTGTGCAGAGAGGTGGTGAGAACATACTTCAGGGTGGGTGGTTCGAATTAACCTTCCTTCTCACTGAAAGAATTTTTGCTACCAATACTTATTTGTCTCCATTTTTCTAGCCAGTCCACTCCTTGGGCTTATAAGGTGACCAGATTTAGCTTAGAATTTCAGATCAGCAGCAAATATTGCAAAGACAACAAATGCAAACATTGTGTGAGGCATACTTAGGCTGAAAACAAACTATTTTTAATCCAAATTTAAATTTAACTAGAGATCTTGCATTTTATCTGACAACCCTACTTGGGTCAGAACAGTTTTTTTCTTATTTTTAAATCGGTAAGGCTCTCCAGGGCTTGGTTTGGGTTTTTTCTCGATTCCTGCTTCCACCTTCTGTGAACCCTTAGGTAGCGATACAGCCCAGGGACAGAGAATAGGAGAGGATCAGGCAACAAAGGAAAGATAGATTGCTGCACTTTCATGGACAGAAAGGACTAAAGAAAGGAAAAATGGAAAAAGACAGCATGAGACCTGAAGAATCTAGAGCAGGCTGTTTATTTGGAAGGTGAAAGAAACAGCAAAGAAACATTCATGAAATGAGACAAGATGTGTATCAGGCAAGTAGCCACTGGGAATAATCAGTTTCTTTTAATAGAGCACCTCTTGGCAACCAACCTAAATATCATCAGTACCCTTTCCAGTCTTTCTCCCAGGAGTGTAGAAACATTTCTGTTTCATTTCCAGCTGTAATGAGTCCACCAGTGGCCTGAGAGGGAGACTTTTGTTCCTTAAAGGAGACATTTCCAGATGGGACTTCTTGTCATTGGCACAGTGACTTCTGTTCCTCTCCTCCGATCCTTCATCCCTTTCAGACTTTCAGCACCCAGTGACATCTATAACATGTGGGAGTGATATCCTCTTGTGTTTGCAACAATCGGGGTTGTATGCTCTTATATAAACCCACAATCTACCGTTAGCAACTTGATAAAAACTTTACCCTAATTCTTTGTAATAGTTTATATGAGTTGAGTATTTACCCCAAGTAAGCAAGCCCTTGGAAGTTAGCTTAGTTGGCTGCCATGTGACCTCAGATCTCTTGAGGAGTTTCAGAAAAGTTACGAATTTGCAGATGAATAAAAGCAGGAGTGAATTATTTTCTCTATTTTTTATTTTATATTTCTTTTTTTTTATTGTCACTTAAATTTTTTTTCCAGTGTTCCAAGATTCATTCCCCATTCCCCACACCCAGTGCTCCATGCAATAGGTGCCCCCAGTACCCACCACCAGGCTCTCCCATCCCTCCACCCCCATCCCTCCAAGTCCCTCAGTTTGTTTCTGTGTCCAAAGTCTCTGTTGTTTCGTTTTTCTTCCTGTATTACCCTGCTTCCCATTTACTATTTTCTCTCTCCAAACGTATAGCCTTTACAGGTTGAAGTGTTGGCTCAACTGCTGTGGAAAAAATGTCAGCCACACTTTAGAGTCAAGACTAGAAAGAGAGGAGAGGATTAACTCATCCAATACAGATATGCTACAGGTTTAGCCCCTGTAAGTCTACAAGGAACTAGCTATGGCTCAACACTTAGGACAGTCAATTTGGATAACGTGCCCAAGGGAGGATTCACATGCCAGGTTATGACGCATTTTCTGGTTACAAACTCAAAGACTGAGCTGGTGGTTTCTGTGTGAAAATACTGAGGCAGCAGCACAAGGGAGAAGTAAGATTTCCCGGTGTTACAACATCATGACTAACATGTTTAGAATACAGCCCTTCATAATGCCAACAAAGAAGCTTTTCCTTTCCCAGCCATGCACCTAACACACCCCTGTACAGCATCAGAGTCTCCTACCTGGAGGGAAGCCTGGGAGTCTCAGTCAGTTAAGCATTCTGGCTTCTGCTGGGGTCATGATCTCAGGGGTCCTGAGATTGAGGATTGAGCCCTGCCTGCAGCCTGCCTAGACCTGGCCTTGAGCCCCAGGTCTGGCTCCATGCTCAGCAAGGGGTCTGCTTGAGATTCTCTCCCTCTCCCTCTGCACTTATGCCGCTCATGCTCTCTGTTTCTCTCCCAAATAAATAAATAAGTCTTAAAAAAAAAAAAATCTCCTACTTAGAGTCTGACACTCAGACCTGATCAATTCCTGTGCATTACCCCATAGTGTTATTGCCTCTGCATTGATGATACACTGGTGTAGATGTATTGTTTGACCATTAACACTTGTACCTATGCTCAGTAGGTTTTATATGATGAACAGCTGGGAGATCTCCAGTTCTGGCCATGGAACTGTGGCCAGTATCACATGAAGCCTCCTAAAAAAAAGATTGGTATAAAGCTTGAACAAAATTTATTTTTAAAAAAACTCAGCAAGGTGAAACTTGAGGGATTACAACTGATTGAGGTTTACTGCTTTAATTATACCTGCCTGCCAGGGAAACAAAAACAACATTGTTATAGAAAGGTATCATTGATAATCTCAAATGTTTTTACATACAATGTCCGGCATTTGATAAAAAATAATGAGGCATCCTCAAAATAATGATAAATAAATGACCAAACAGAAACTGACAAGCCAAATTAAAACAAACAAACAAAAACTGAGCTGCAAATGCTTTCAGATACTGCTGATATTGGGCAAGAAAGTTCAAATAAAAGTGGTTAGTGTTTTCAAGTAAAGAGAAAAAAGTATAAAGAGTTTCAGCAGCATGGAAACAATTCAAGAGTCAGATGAAAACTCTAGAACTGAAATAAATAATAACTGAAATTCAAAAATCATTGAATTAAGGATTAAGTGAGACCAAGATGGAATCTGCGAAGTAAGTGTTTTAAAAGGAAGGAGTAGGGGTGCTTGAGCGGCTCTATTGGTTAAGCGTCTGCCCTTGGCTCAGGTCATGATCCCAGGGTCCTGCTCAGCAGGGAGACCGGTTCTCTCTCTGCCCCTCTCCTCTGCTCATTTCCTTTCCCTCTCTTTCTCTCTCTCTCAAATAAATAAAATCTTAAAAAAAAAAAAAAAAAAAAAAAAAAAAAAAAAAAAAAAAAAAAAAAAGGAAAGGAGTAGCCACTGGCTTCAAATACTTCTAACAAATGAAAATTAAGGAATTGCTATTGCTTCTGCTACATGGTACTGTCCCCTAGTAAATGTTGTGCCAGATAAACTACTCACTTACTGGCAAGTTACATTAATAGATGAGAAATATTCAATGGATATAGTGAAAATATAATCTTTATTGAACTTAATGAGATCCTTTTTGCTGTTTTGTTAAATGATCTCATCAGATTGGATTGAAGAGACCCTAGCAGAAGTAGTTATTCTGTGCATTATGCATCAGAGCTCATGTAATGAATTTTGCTGCTCGTTTGTTAAATGAAGTTGGTGTATAGTGTTCAGAGATTCATTAGTTGCATATAACACCTGGTGCTTATCACCACAAGTGTCATTGTTAGTATCCATCACCCAATTACCTCCTCCCTTTACCTCCCCTCCATTTTGTAACCTTCAGTTTGTTTCCCGGAGTCCAGAGTCTCTCATGGTTGGTCTCCCTCTCCGATTTCTTCTCATTCAGTTTTTCCTCCCTTTGCCTGTGGTCCTCCACACTATTTCTTATGTTCCAAATATGAGTGAAACCATATCATAATTGTCTCTGTCTGCTTGACTTACTTCACTTAGCATAATCCCCTCCAGTTCCATCAATGTTGATGCAAATGGTAGGTATTCATCGTTTCTGATGGCTGAGGAATATTCCACTGTGTATATGAACCACATCTTCTTTATCCATTTGTCTGTTGAAGGGCATCTCGGCTCCACCACAGTTTGGCTATTGTATACATGGCTGCTATGAACATTGGGGTACATATGGCCTTCTTTTCACTACATCTGTATCTTTGAGTATATAGTTCCTTGAACCTATCCACATCGTATAAATTGTCCCTTTATTTTATTCTTTTCGAATTCTCCTTTTAATGTATATACTTGTTTTTTTCTCTTTTGCTCATTGTGGGTCTCTTTTTTGAACCTGAGTATGTCACCATCACTGTGGTCTTTCAACTCTTCAACTATATGACTCAATGTATGAGTTTTACTAATAAGAATTAGGAAGGAGCTTAATCAAAAACAATCATTCCTAAGCTCCCATCTTCACTTTATACCCTTGATTAGTAAATGAATAGATCCCAGCCTCTTAAGAATGCTGAGTGGACTTTATAAAACCCTGGCTTGCATGATCCCTTTGGTGTACTTTAGATGGGAGCTGGTTCAAAAAGACCGAGGCAGTCTGAAGAGAGACAGCAAGACTGGTCTCAGCTTTCCTGGATGACAAAGCAATTTCTAGGGCTTTTCGTATACCCACCTTGGCCATCAGTATGCGTACTCCCTAGTGTGGTTCCTAGGCCCCAGACCTCTGGGGTCTTTCTTGCTACTAGAGAAACTAGATGTTCCCTAACTCGTCTTAGGTTTACTTACCCTCACTAACAGAGTTAGAGAGGAAGGCTTATCCTCTGTCTCTCTCTAGGAGTACGTGGGGTATGTGTGGTCTCCCAGCAAAGGCAAATCATCTCTGTCAGGACCTTTGTCATATCACATACAGGACGTCTGCGCCGGACCACTGCTGTGAAAGTGAGTGTTTGGGGATTGTGTCCTTCTGTTCTTTCTCTGCTGAAAGGTGTTTGCCCAACCGATTCTATGCTGTATCTGCACATGTGTTGCTAGTGATCTGTGCCTTCTTGCCTGGAACTAACCAAAACAATTTTTAGAACTGCTTTCTCTTGTTGAGAAATGACAAAAAGGAAGAGATAAGAGGAAGAAAAATTTTCAGTGTTGCAACTGTGTCTGTACTTATTTGAAGCTTCGGATAGGCTGTAGCTCCTTTGTCTACACACAGGATTGGGATGTGAAAAAGAGAAGTTAATGCTTAAACGTTTAAGCTTTGGTTTATAAACAGAAGTCTAAAATCACAATTTCTGTTTAAATTCAACTCTGTTAGTTTGACTTCATCATTTTTTTTTTTTTTTAGTTTGTTGGCCTTTCTTTTCATAGCCATCAATGTCTGAAGAAATTACTTATGCAGATCTAAAATTTCAGGACTCCAGTAGAAGGGAAAATATCCATGACCTTGACACAATTGGGATTAAAGGTAAGATCTTGAGCTTTAGATGTGTTATATGTTGTGTCTCCCATTTTACTAAAATGATTATAATGATCTTTCTTTTTTGAAAGGTGCTGATGAGTGCATTGAGCACTCAATCTTTTACAATGATTCTGTTTTAATATCACAGTCAAGATAATTAGGTTAGGATGCAATGATTACATGCTGTGCTTGAACGTTACATGCATGTGTGTGGACTGGAAAAGACTCTCTACTTTACTGACCTGTCAGAATTATGGAGGAGAGGGTTTGGAATCTATCAGAGTGCAAAGGATATTTAAATACATCATTTGACCTTCTGAAGTCTCTGTACTCTCACCTATGGAATGGAGATAGCAGGGCCTATTTCATTATGAGATTGCAGCCATCATTTAGTGTATGATGTTTGTGCCATTTTGAAAAAAGGCCAATATATTTAATGACTATTTTGTGAGGTTTAAATTAAAAATAGATGAATATGAGAAATATACCAATAAAATATGTTTTTTAATTGGTCAGGATTTTACTAATCATTTTTGTTGTTGTTGTGCATTCACTTAGTCTAGTAGGTATTTCTTTAATATTTAAAATTGACCATACTTTTCAGTTCTGGGTACCACAAATAAAATGAGAGGATATCAAAAAGAATGACAATAATAAATAAGTTTGAGAATATTTTTCAGAAAGAGATATTAGAAGGAATTAAAATTCTGCTACCATTACTATCAAACAAATCAAATTTTGTTCAGAGAAAGATACTGAGCAATCCTCTATTAGCATATATGACTAAGTGGAAGAATATGAACTTAAAACTAAACAGCAAGAATTGTATTTTAATATTAAACTCTAACTAGAGATAAAGAGTGAGATAATAGTATTCAGACCTATAAGTGGGAATTTTTTGAATGAATATGTTACTATGCTGTTTGACATATTATTCATTCACTTACATAAAATCAGATTATATCACTTCTCTTTAGCTTGTTGTTAGGTCTATACACTCTTTGAATGATTAGAAAATAATAGCTCAGAGACTATTATGGTTGAATGGGGATATAGCTCTTTTTAATAAATCTTTAATTAATTTAGTTTCCCTAGGTATGAGATATACTTTGAACTAAATTTATTCATCTTAAATATGACATTTAAGAAGTGACTGCTTTGGTTGAACTGTTGAGGAGAACTTAGTAGTTTGACATTTTATTTTAAAATGATTTTTGCAGTCATATGATGGGATTAATGTTTCTCATTATTTAGAAAAGGAAAAAAATGTTTGGAGGCCATTAAATACTTATATAAATACATATACCATAATTCCCATATGTTGAGCCTAGATATAGGAAAGAAAGAATGAGACAGAGAGAGAGAGAGCAAGAGAGAGAAAGGGAGAGAGGGTGAGAGGGCAGGGGGGAAAGAAGGGAGGAAAGAGAAAAGTCAAGAAAGAAAAGAAAAAAAAGAAATGAAGTGTGTGTGAAAGAGAAACAGAGACAGAGAGACCAAGAGAACTTTAAAAAATGTCATTTAATATTCTACCAAATCAAGCATATATATCTCCAAATTTCTCTTATTTTTTTGGAGGTTAAGTTAAAGGAAAAGACACATAGAGGACTAAAGGAAGAAAAACGGTAAAGAAATATTGGAAGATATAACATTCAAAACCACACTATACTTGAAAGTTTTATATATTTTTTTATTTTTTTTATTTTTTTTATTGTTACTAAAATGTTTTTTTCCAGTGTTCCAAGGTTCATTCCCCATTCCCCACACCCAGTGCTCCACGCTTTAGGTGTCCCCAGTACCCACCACCAGGCTCACCTATCCCTCTACCCCCTTCCCTTCTATAACCCTCTGTTTGTTCCTCAGAGTGCACAGTCTCTCCTGCAACATCTCCCTCTATGATTTACTCCAGTTCACATTTCCTTGCCTACTCTTAATATCCTCCATGTTACTCCTTATGTTCCACAAGTAAGTGAAACCATGATACTTGACTTTCTCTACTTGGATTATTTCACTCAACATAATTTCCTCCCATCCCGCCCATGTTGATACAAAAGTTGGATATTCATCTTAAAAAGGTATTTTAAAAGTCCTTCAGTTTATAACAAAACACATTCCTTACCAGAGACATGTTAGGAAAGAAATGAAGGCAAAAATGGATGAGTGAGTGAATGAACGAATGAATGAATGATTCAAACTAAGATGTATACCATTTCCAGGCCTGCCTGCTAATTTTGCTTTCCACAGCACCACCCGTTCCTTCCCATGGATGGCGTCAGAGAGCCTTGGTTCTGACTCTTCTGTGCCTTCTGCTGCTGATTGGACTAGGAGTCTTAGGAAGCTTATGTATGTATTTCTTGTGTTTGGACCGAAAGGGAAAACACCTAGAATTACACGAATTTTACAAGAAAGTTTATTCTTGAATTGAAGCTTTGGAATGATTATAGGTGATATAACCCAAAAGGTATGGATAACTAGATACTTAAACATGGTAATCTCTTTCCCTCACTCCCATGAAGGGACTGCTTCTCTAGACCTTTAATGTTTGTAATACTAGTTCAGCAGAAAGGAGATAATGGTTGGGTTGAAGAATTAAAATTTTTTATCATTTCTTTTTTTAAATCTGGAGTTTATACCACTTTGAATATAGAAATGGAAAAATTGAATAAACTACAAAATTTCAAAGAAGAACTTCAGAGAAATATTTCTCTACAACTGATACAGAACACAAATAGTTCCAAGATGATCAGGAACCTGTCAATGACACTGCAAGAATTAGCCACCAAATTATGCCAGGAGCTCTATGTAAGAACACCAGGTAATCCTACATTCCTCTCTAGGCTCTTTCATAGACAATGAACAAAACCTAGGTGTCACTTGAAAATCATTCATTCATCAGTAGCTAGCAGCCTTTCCCTAGGATGACATTATTAGGAGAAAAGAATTAAATGTGGTTAACAGAGGACTCTGATATTTCTGTGCACTTAGAAGTTTCTCTAATCTGACATTTAACTACTGTTAGCTTTGGCACTGAGGTCAAAAGAAGATAGGGAGGAGAGGATAGGTCACCTCTTTATAGGTGACCTTGGTCTTACATTTCAGTTAATGTTTTATGAGAGTCAGTAGAAAATAGGCCTTGCCTATAGAATTAAGAGGAATTGGTTTTTCTATCATCTCTAACAGTATCTATAGCTATTATAACTAAAACATGTTCTTTGTGTTCTTGAGAACTCTCCTAATATTCAGAGTCAGGCAGCAAGAAACACCATAGTTGGAGAAGGCAAGGTTGATGCAGGTTTGGGGAGTTGATTCTTACCACACAATGTTTTTGTGATTAATATTTATTGCCATGTAGTCGTATAAAAACATGAAAAAAGAGAGAAAAATAAGTTAATTAATCATTATTCAGGACTGCTGAAGTAAGAAAACACACTGGAATACACTGGACATTTAATTCAAGGTGTGTTGTTCAGATTATGTCTTGGACAACTTGTGGTGGTATATAGGGACCTGGAACACAGGATGGAACACAGGATGCATTTTCTTCACCTTTCTTGTAAAAAGAAGAAAGACAAGTTGGGGCTCCTGGGTGGCTCAGTTGGTTAAGCGACTGCCTTTAGCTCAGGTCATGATCCTGGAGACCCGAGATCGAGTCCCACATCGAGCTCCCTGCTCAGCAGAAACCCCGCTTCTCCTGTCTCACTCCCCCTACTTGTGTTCCCTCTCTTGCTGTGTTTCTCTCTGTCAAATCAATAAATAAAATCGTTTAAAAAATTTAAAAAAAAGAAGAAAGACAAGTAAATTTGGTTAACTTATTACAGAGAACAATGGGAATACTATGAATAATGAAGATTATCAACACCGTCAAAATGAAACTGTTTTTCTTCCAGAGCACCAGTGTAAACCCTGTCCAAAGACATGGATGTGGCATGAGGACAGCTGTTACATACTAAGTAGAAAGTATGAAACATGGCAAAAGAGTGTCATGCTCTGTTCTGCTCAAAATGCCAGCCTGCTGACCATTAAGAACAAAAGCGTATTGGTAAGGTGCCATGGATCTCTGCTGATGAAGAAAGAATCGCATCATAGATTAAAGAGGAATGAGGCATGCTGGGGAAGATTAGTACTAATGCAGATATGAGGTTATTTTAGTTAGGGTATGAGGTGACTGAGAGTTAGTACTTTTACCATATGGTAGGATAGCCAAGGTGTCATCTAAAAACTTAGGTTAGGCCCTTAACGTTGGTGGAATCTCAAAGGCTGGGCAGGTGGGTAGACATGAAGTACCCAGGATCTTTAGGTCAGTGAGCATTTCCAAACTGAAACTTTAGGATCAACTCTCAGAACACAATTTCTGGGAATTTATCTAAAAGCAGAAGATCTGGAAATCATTTCTGAGGGTTATCAATTCTGTAAAATCTATATAAGAGAATATTCTTTGTTTCTATCATTTTGTCTTTTTTTAAGAGAAAGATATACTAGAGTAAAAAAATAGGTTAGATAAAATATGCATAAAAAAGTAAGGATGTCAAAGGCAAGTGCCAAGCAAATGTATTATACTGACTTCCTGGGTCCCAGGAAAATGAGTTATCTGGAAGATTTACTTATGTGTATATGTATTTATTTATTTTCTTTTTCCTAATATTTAAGTAGCACCTGTATATTTTACTCATTCTTCTGCATTTCTGATATCTAAGAGAGTATTCCCATATTATTTAAGGAAAAAAATTCATTTTCACAAAAGTGTCAGCTTCCCTACCGTAAAAATCTGGTTCCTCCTTCATAGCTGCAGGGAAAATCAAACCATAGTCTCATCCTCCTGTGATCATTGTCATTTGATCCATTCTTAGTTATTTACTCAAAAAAAAAAAATTCTGGAATATGAGGGAAAACCTAAATACTTAGGTTATAAAATTTTGGACTGGATCTAAACTTTATTCTCTAACCAGTTCTCATCTGACTTTGCTGCATTTTTCTCCTACATTTTTGGTTTCTTTTAACTTGTCTGCATAGTAATTAACCACCTCCTTTGCTCCTGAACTGACTTACTGCTGGATACTTGAATCTTGAAGTTTGTGACCTTCATTGGCCCTAAGTTAAAGCAGTGCTGGATTGGTAGATACTTTTCCTTGTGAAACAGTAATTGATAAATAAGTGTTAGAGGAAATCTTACAGTAAGGAGTACTTTGTTTCGATTTTTTTCTAATGGCATCAAAAACAGTGTAATGTCAAAAATGTTACCTTAAAACAGTAATTTGTAAGAAATTATGTTGTGAGGTAATGTACAGAAATGAGAGATAGTTATTATTTTGGGGTGGGGGAGACAGTGTTTTTTAAACATCTCTATTTCTTGTAGGAATTTATAAAATCCAAGAAGTTACGCAACTACTGGCTGGGTTTATCTCTGGGAGAACAGCAAAGTGATTACCAGAATCTGGATGAGACAATTATCTCCTCCAACTGGCAAGTCTTTATTCTTATCGAATTTTTCTGGTTGGTTTGAGTAAAGGTGTTATTCCCAGGAGCAATATTGATTACAATTAAAACTAGCTTCAATTAAAATTGCACGCTTAAATAACTCTTTTCTATCAAGCTTCTTTAATGATTAATAATGCAAAAAACTACCACAAATGTCTTCTCATTAACTTGACAAGTCACTAATGAATTTCTTTCTAGTAGCCAAATAGGGGGGGATTTCTGTGAGACTTCTATTTCAGAAAATTATAAAAGCCAACAAAATTCACTGGGTTCTAGCACTATGCTTAAAACTTTGTTAGGAGCTGGGATTCAAAGACAAATGAAAGATTGATTCTTCTCTTTTTTACTTATTGATTGTATGTGCAGACTGGTTAAACAATTCTACATATAAAAATATAATGTGATAAATCCTTCAGTAAGAATACTGGAATAATCAAAGAGAAAGTTTAGCTGTGAAATTTATTTTGTGACTGATATTTGAAAAGACCATTTTGAATGAAAAATGTAGAGATAGACTAGAAATTTTTCAGTATAGAGAATAAGATAAGGGCATGGTATATTGCATATATGGTATAGATAAAACAATTTGTTGTGCAATATATTAAGAAATATGGTTACAAATATAGCATTATGAATAGATTCATGTTACATATGTGCTACCTGACATGGGGGAGAGTAGACAGGCAAGAAGTACATAAGCATAATGCCAAAATTCCATTTGTATTTTATTATCCCTTCAGTTTAGGAAGCAGACAGTATTAGACTAAAGAAAGAAACCAGAACCTCAGCCTGCCTGCAAATTTATACATACTTATTGGTTGAGGGCACATCAAGCAGGAGTGAGTTCAAAGCAGTTGTGTGGGGAGTCAGCCACACTAAATCTAACCCTGAGATTCCTGCTCATCCTCCACTGTAGGCGAGAAGCAAACAAGTTTTGATTGTTTGTTTTGTTTACATTTTACTTCAGACAGAAAGAGTAGATGTAAGAATATGGGTCCAAAATACAAAGCAGCTTTGTCTTTGCAGTTTATAATGATGAGACAGAACAGGGGATAATATGTCTACAGAGAGAGGACAAAAGGAAATATATCTTAAAGATCTTACTTAGAGTGAAGGGACTAGAAGGGTAGTGTGGGCATCACGGGAGAGTACAGATGGAATCTTATCTTGAAAAAGTAGAATTTCCATGTGTTTCTTTGTAATTATTGCTAATGGGAAGGTAATCTATAGTGGAATAGGAAACAGTATCTATTTCAAACTATTAAAAAATACCAAAAAATATATAGTAATATATATGTACATATAATACATTATGTATGTGTAAAATATGTAATTATATATGTATTGCCTTTTGTTTTTATTCTTAATGTTATTTTGGGATTTGTTTCTCAAAAGGTACTGTGATCAATGACATCTGTATTATGTCACTTCAAATAGGAAATCTCACTTTTGAAAATTGAATTGATAAACTTATTAATGATCATTATTTATTGACCAAAATAGTTAATACCACATTTTCCCAAAAGATCATGTTTTCAATTTATAAGTTTGCCTTTTTTTTTTTAAGATTTTGTTTATTTATTTGACAGAGAGAAACACAGTGAGAGAGGGAACACAAGCAGGGGGAGTGAGAGAGGGAGAAGCAGGCTTCCCGCAAAGCAGGGAGCCTGATGTGGAGCTCCAACCCCAACCCCGGTCTCCAGGATCATGACCTGAGCCAAAGGCAGTTGCTTAATCAACTGAACCACCCAGGCACCCCTAAGTTTGTCTTTGATACCTAGTCCTTGCTCAGTAATCTTGTTTTAGGGCTGGTAATTATTCAGAATTTAAGAATAAAATCTTTGAAAAGTGGTTTGAAGGAAATGTTACTTGGAATTGATGTCGAACTGAAGGTGTCATATATTAGGTTAATTCCTGGATTGGGTGAATATGAAAAATATCTGAAGAGATGGTGTCAAAGATTTCCTACCGGACCCAGACTGAAGAATTTAATAGAATTGTATTATTTGAACTCATGTTAGCTATTGGGGAAAGGAGGTGATTCATCTGAGAATAAAGGACAGCATATAGTTCAAATCTGAAAAAGTGGAAAAGGCAGATTGAAGTAAGGCAGTGTTTGATGTTCCATATTTGTTGGTAAATATAAGTAACTTGGACTCTCTTGAGACTCCAAATAACAATTAAATTTTATTTTAGACAATGCAGACCCAGGAGCAATGATATATTGGAAAAGTATCTCTTTTTTCTTGAGGATGTGTTTGAATATTTAACCTGCTAATTGTAATTCTTTATTTTCTCTTTCAGGCTTATAAGAAACAGAGATGATGTAAATGATAGGACGTACTGTGGGTATCTAGAAACATCGTATGTCTACTACACAGACTGCACTTCTCTAAAGTATTTCATATGCGAGAAGCTGGCTAACCCAGTGAAGATTAAGAACACAGTGATGAATGAAACACCAGATGGAAAATCTAGTTAGTGCAGGTATTTCTCTATTTTCCCGAGATTAAGGCGACTTTAGGGAGCATACATTGTATAAACCACACAAAAGGAATAAAGATACTATGAGACTAAATCTCTATCTCTTATGTACGTTTTTAGACTTTTGTATCTCTTTCTTCTCATTGCTGAGTGAAAGGAACCCACAGTTTTACCTTACCATCTAGATACAGTCCAGATACTATGGAGCATAGATACAGAGTGTTGGGTGAACATACAGAAAAATGAAGGTGACTTTTCCAGGAATAAACAAGGAAAATGCCAACTTTATAGAACACCAGGGAAAATGAAATCTAAGAATATATAGAAAAAATAATACATCATGACCAACTGAGATTTATTTTAGTAATACAAATTGATTTATGTTTTAGGAAAAAAAGTAAGAAAGAGAGAGAAAAAATCTATTATTATTTTAATAGATGTAGAAAAACATTTGATAAAATTTAACAGCTAATTGCTAAGAAAACTAGAAACAGAAGGTTTCCTTAATCTGATAAACATCAATATTAAAAAAGAGAAAAAAAAAAACAAAAGACTACCAACAACAACAAACACTAAAGCTAACAAATTGCCTTTGGTAAAAAAGTGAATTTTTTTTTCTTTTGAGCTCTGGAACAAGATGAGACTGGTCTTTATCAATTATTTTATTCAGTAACCTCTACTGTCTATTATTTCAGAATCTGCTTCCTGAAAAACAAAGCCTGAAAGTGTTGCTGACAAAATAAAAGAAAATCTTAGTAAGTGGAGAGTTAACCCTGTACTTGAATTGGGACACTCTATATTCTTGGAGTCCCAAATCTACCTACAGAGTAAATACATCTGAGTATATCAGATGATCTTTTTGAAGAATGATATGCTAATTATAAAATTAGCATAGAAGTGGATAAGATTTAGAATAGCCAAGACAACATTGGAAAGAAGAATCTTTGGAGAAATTACAGTTCTGAATATCAAGATTTACTTTAAAGCCATAATCATAAAACAGTTTGATTCCATACCAGAATAGATATACATCCACAAGACCAGATGTAGTACCAAAAAAAAAAAAAAAGACATGCATACAGTTGCCTTATTTATATAAAGTGATGGTCTTTTCAATCAATGGAGCTGAATCAATTGGTTATCTGCATAGAAATAAGTGAAACTTCATATCTACCCTATATCATACATAAACATTAATTTAAAATGGATCATAGAACTAAAAATGAGAGTTCCAAATATAAAGCTTCTAGTTAGGGGCGCCTGGGTGGTGCACTCAGTTACGCATCCAACTTGCGATCTCAGCTCAGAATGTGATCTTAGGGTCATGGGATACAGCCCCAGGTTAAGCCTCACGAGGAGCCCCATGTAAGGGCCCATACACCTCTTCTGGGGGCTCTGAGCTCAGGGAGTCTGCTTGGGATTCTCTCTCTCCCTCTGCTTCTCCCTTCACTTGTTCTCTCTCTCTCTTTCTCAAACAAACAAATCTATATTTGAGAGAGTGAAAGAGAGAGAGGGAGAAGCAGACTCCCCACTGAGCAGGGAGCCCAACCTGGGGCTGGATCTCAGGTATCCCTCAAGTAAATAAATCTTTAAACAAATATAAAGTTCCTAGTTAAAACAAAACAGAATACCTTTATGGCTTTATGGCAGGCAAAGATTTTCATAAAGAGGATGAAATAAACACTAGCAATAAAAAACGAGGAAATTGGACTTCATTCAAAATAAGAATAGTGTTTAGAGAGCAAAGATGCAAGTTGTAGCCTTTGAAAACCTCGGTTTGAATTTCAATTAGTATAATGCACACATCCTGATTTATACAGGACAAGTAGTCAGGTTAGAATTAACTCCTTCAAATCAATAATAAAGAGCTTTAATTAAAAAATGGGCAGAAAGACTTGAAGTGGCACTTCATGAAAGAAAATATTTAAATGGCCATAAAAGCATATGAAAGGTACTGAACATCATTATTCACCAGGAAAAAAAATGCTGAAAATAAAAATACAGTGAGGTACTAGTATGCCTACCAAAATGGCTGAAATTAAAGGCTGGCAATACGACATGTCAGTGGAAATGGGGAATATGCTGGATTTTTCTGTGGTCAAACTAGCGCCAAAATTCCTGTCTGGGAAATCCATTTCTCAGAATCGCTTTAGCCCCATTTAGGTCCTTGTCAGAACTGGGCAATGAGGAGAATTCACAGAATAACTGGAAGATAAAACCGAGGCAGAAATCATTACACTCAAAAGGATGCTGAGGTCAAACAGAATGACAGGTGGATGTTGAAGCTCAGGGTGGACCCCGCATCATTATCTATCTCCTTCTTCACATCTAGTTCCTTCATCTTTCTGACTTTTTAAAAAAGATTTTATTTATTTATTTGACAGAGAAACACAGCTAGATTGGGAACATAAACAGGGCGAGTGAGAGGGAGAAGCAGGCTTCCTGCTGAGCAGGAAGTCCGATGGGGGGCTTGATTCCCGGACTGCGGGATCATGACCTGAGCTGAAGGCAGACGCTTAATGACTGAACCACCCAGGTGCCCCAACTTTCTGACTTCTTACTCTGCCAGTCCATAGTACCTCCAGCTCTACCCATGTGGGCATGACTGTAGTCCCACAAAGCAGCAACTTGCACAAAAATGTGATTCCTGAGAGACAGTGGCCTTTGTGGAAAACCATATTCCACAGAGACAGCCGCTTCGTCACAGACAGCAATTCCATCCTAGCGGCTACCACAAAGAGGTAGGTTATTGCCTTCTCCTAAAGCTCCCTTTTTATAGTTCTATTGTGGAATCCAGATGAACAGGATCCCTTGGAATTTTACCCCTCCCAAATTGTGGTAGAATGAAAAACAAGAAACCAAAGGTATTAGGTCCTAATCCCTAGAACACACATATGTTAATTTATAAGGAAAAAGGATCCATGCTGGTATGATTCAGTTAGGGATCTTGGGGATTATGCTGGTTTATCTGGGTAGGCCCCAAACCTAAGCACACCATTTGAGAGCTTCCATCATCTGAAATAGTACTGCTCCCAACTCTCTGCTCCTCCCTCTTAAGAATATCATATTACCCCACCACAGCTGAGCTAACTTGGAGTAGACTCAGCCCAATGTCAGTCTAAGCTGTGTGGCTTGAGTTAGTCAATGAATTCTGAGCAGATCTAGTATATGCTGTGTCAATCAGAAATTTTAAATGTCCTTATATATTTTGCTTTACTTTTTGCTTCTGCCTTTGCCAGTGGAAATGGGGAATATGCTGGGTTTTTCTGCGGTCAAACTAGCGCCAAAATTCCTGTCTGGGAAATCCATTTCTCAGAATCGCTTTAGCCCCATTTAGGTCCTTGTCAGAACTGGGCAATGAGGAGAACTCACAGAATAACTGGAAGATAAAACCAAGGCAGAAATCATTACACTCAAAAAGATGCTGAGGTCAAACAGAATGACAGGTGGAAGTTCAGGGTGAACCCCGCATCATTATCTATCTCCTTCTTCACATCTAGTTCCTTCATCTTTCTGACTTTTTAAAAAAGATTTTATTTATTTATTTGACAGAGTGCCTTTAGGGACTCACTGATCTTTCAGTCTGGACCCTAAAATAGAAAGACAGAATCAAAGCTAGCAGAGCTTAGCAGAGGCGTGCAGAACCCACAGCCAAGAATAGGGAAGATGTGATTCTAAAATATTGTAATATTAAGATTGTTACTACAGAAAAAAAATTAATAAACACGTTATTCTGTTAAAGTTTAGCTGTCAGTGTTACTGATGTTATTTTTAAAGACAATAAATCTCGTCTTCTGTGGACACCTGTTAAGACTTCTTTGTCTTTGCTTTCAGCAGTCTTACTGATATACATTGGTCTGGTTTTCTTGTTTTTTTGTTTGTTTGTTTGTTTGTTTGTTTCCTGCTTAAGATTTACAAAGTTTCTTTAATCTGGATTTTTTTAAATGCTTTTAGAAAATTCTTAGACCGTTTCTATTCTAATAATATTTCTACAACACATTCTTACTCTACCTCTTATAAGATTCCATTAAATGCCTGTTAAAATTTATTATTCTATTTCATAGATTTCTTACATTCTTCTAAGTTGTTTAATCTTTTTTTGCTTTCTTTTCTTTTATCCATATGAATGATTTTCGTTGACTTGTCTAAGTCAATAGAAACTAATTCTATCTATCTTTTTCACCCTTTGATTGAGTTTTTTATTTGTTTTTATACTTCTTAGTTTCAGAATTTCTATTTGATCCCTTCGTAGAGTTTCTTTAGTAATGTTCCCCATCTTGGAAACTGATATTGTTGCACATGTAAATAAGAAAAGAAATTTAAAGTTTGCCTAATAACACCAATATCTATTTATCTCCTGGGTCTCTTCCTATTATCTTTTTTTCTCTTGTTCTTCTATCATTTGGATCTGAAGCCTGGATATTTTTCACTCAATTATTGTCCTATAGAATAAAAATCTATAGAAGTTATGGGTGATGCTATCTTTCTTCAAAATGGATTTTATTCTGTTTTGACACAGATTTCTCACAGGGGAGGATCAGTGCCCTAATCAGGAATTGAAATGTATAAGATTGCATTTAAGTCATTGTAAAAGTAGTATCTCTCTGATTTTTACTTCAAAAGGTACCTCTTCTAAAGTGTCATTGTTATGGGTCTCAGCTTTAGGACTCTATTTTCATTGTTACTGCCACATTACGAGACTAATAAGCTCTAGGTGTTTTTCTTTTTTGAAGAATGATTGATTGATTGATTGATTTAAGATAGCATGAGTAGAGGGGGAAAAGAATCTCAAGGACTCCCTGATGAGTGTAGAGCTCAATGTGGGTCACGATTCCAGGACCCTGAGATCATGGCCTGAGCCGAAATCAAGAACCGGCCACTCAACCCACTAAACCACCCAGGCACCCTGCTCTATGTATTTCTTAAGGTTTTTTTGCTGTTTTTTTCACTTGGCTTCTTGATCCTATGCCCTGTAGATGATGGATTTGAAGAGAAACACTCTGAGAAGAAAAGTGGTTCAGAATATCAGACCCACTTCTCTGTAATTCATTTTCTTTCTGTTATTTTGCCTCCTTAAATCCTGATCATCTTGTTTTTTTACTGGGCTGCAGCTTCATTTCTCTACACCCATTGAGACTACCTAAAACTTTGAGCTGTTTGTTTCTCCTTGGTATTTAGTTAGTCCTGAGCAAAAACAGAATCAGGTTTGTGGAAATATGAATGTCAGAGTGTTCCCTTTATATGCATTATCTTGAACACCATAAAGTGTTCCCTTTATATGCATTATCTTGATACCCATAAAGTCTGGCTAAATCAGTTGATACTCAGTGTCTCTACTCAGCTATTTTAGTATTTGGTCTATCTCTTAGAGTTGTTTTTGTTGAGAGATCTAATATAATGTAACCTACTCTGTAGTTGAAAGGGAAAACCTATCAAGATTTCTATTGAACTTTAGCAGCACTTTATCAATAACTGTGTAAACTACATAGTACAATTTTGATGCCTATTATTATATCACATTTTAAGTAAATTTCAGAATTGACCACTTTGTATGTTTAGTATTCTAATTCAAGAACGTGGTATAGCTTCCCTTTTCTTTAAGACTTTTAAATAACTCTCAATAAACTAATTTAATAACCTGCAAAAAATTCAGGCAGAAATAGTTTTATTGAGTTATAATTAATAAAAATAGACTGAACATATTTAAAGTTAACAATTTATTAAGATTTAACATATGTATAAACTCTTAAAATCATTATCATGTTCAAAACAGTGAACATATCCATCCCCTTAAAAGTTTGCTTGTGTTGGTGTGTATTCTCTCCTCATCAACCTTCTCTGCCACTCTATCTCCTTGTAACCACTGACTTCTTTTCTGTCACTATAGGTTAGTTTGAATTTTCCAAAATTCCGAGTAATAGAATTATAGAGTATATGCACTTTTGGGAGGCTTCCTTTCATCAGAATAAATTCTTTGTGATTATTATAAGTTGTTTATATCACCAGTTAATTCCTTTTATTGCTGAATACTCTCCCATTGTTAGGATATGTTTATCCATTCACTTACTGATGGCCATTTAGGTAATTTCTGGTTATAACAATTAATACTACTATGGGCATTTGTACATATGTCTTTCATGGGCATGTTTTCCTTTATCTATGGTGAATATCTAGGAGTGCAGTAAATGATCAGATGGTAAGTGTAGGCCTAACAATTTAAGAAACTATCACTTTTCTGAATTCATTGTATAATTTGACATCCTCATTTTCAGTGTGTAAGAGTTCCATTTGCACATCAGTGATTATTAGGGAAATGGAACTCGAAAGCACAATGAGATATCACCTCATGCCTTTTAGAATGTTTATCATAAAAAGATGAGAGATAACAAATGCTGACAAGGTTGTGAAGAAAAGGAAATACTTGTGCACTGCTCATAGGATTGAAAATTGGTACAACTCCTGCTGAAAACAACTTGGAGTTCCCTCAAAAAATTAAAAATAGACTACCATATAATCTAGCAATTCCACTTCTAAGAATGTACTAGAATGAAATGAAAGCACTATTTCAAAAAATACATATCCCCATGTACATTGAAGCATTATGTGCAATAGTCCAAATATTGAAACAACCCAAGTGTCCACCGACAGTGGGATAAAGAAGTTTGATGTGTGTGTGTGTGTGTGTGTGTGTGTGTGTGTGTGTGTGTACAATGGAATGTTACGGACCATAAAAAATTAGGATAACCTTCCAGCTATGACAACATGGATGGACCTTGAGAGCATTAGACTAAGTGAAATAAGTCAGACAGAGAAAGACAAGATAAATAATTTATGATCTCACACGTGGAACCTTTATACATATATATCTATATATCTATATCTATATCTATATCTATATATATATATGTATGCATGTTTGTGTACACACACACAACACACACACACACACACACACACACACACACACACAAAGAGATCAGATTAGTGGTTACCAGAGATAGGGTTGGGGAAGAAGATATTGGAGGAAGCGGCCTAAAGCCACAAGCTTGCAGCTATTAGATAAATAAATACTAGGGATCTAATAATGACTGACGTTAAAATGACTGTATGGTATATTTGAAAGTTTTGAAAAGAGTAAATCTTAAGAGTTCTCATAACAAGCAAAACCCATTTTATTCTTTCTTTTTTTTTTTGTATCTATATGAGGTGATGGATGTTAACTAAACTTATTGCGGCACTCACAATATATGTAAGTCAAATTATTATAGTACACTTTAAACTTACAGTTCTATAGTTAATTATATCTCAAAAACCTGGAAAACAAGAATTCTATTTATACATCTCATTTTCATCAAGACTTAATACGGTTTGTTTCAAAACCATTCTCCGGGCACCTGGATGGCTCAGTTGGTTAAGCGACTGCCTTCGGCTCAGGTCATGATCCCGGAGACCAGGGATCGAGTCCCACATCGGGCTCCCTGCTCGGCAGGAAGCCTGCTTCTCCCCCTCTCACTCCCCCTGTTTATGTTCCCTCTAGCTGTGTTTCTCTCTGTCAAATAAATAAAATCTTTAAAAAAAAAATTCTAACAGGAAGGTCCCGATTCAAGACAGTGACATAGGAACACTCCGATACCACCTCCTCCACAGAACACACAAAAATGTGCCCATTAATAGAACAATTCCTCTTGAAGAACTGAAGGCTGACCAACAACTACTGAACAACCAAAGATAGATAGAAGGGCAATGGAAGAGCAAGAGAGACAGAGACATGGGACCAAAGGGAACCGCACCCCTGAGGCTGCAAACATGGAAGGGAGGGACAGCCTGGGAACAGATCCCTCTGTCCTTGGGTACAGAAGAAAAAAAAAAAAAGCTGCTATTTAAAAGAACATATATCGAGAAAACACTAGAATTCTACCAAGTTGTGGAGTAGCTGAGGGGATACTCTTCAGGGACTGCACAACACACAGTCTAAGTTCACACCCATCTTAAAAGCCTAGAGCACAGCGGGATCTGGACACCATAATGGGCAGGTCCAGTTATATCACTGAGTTCGTGCGTGGTCCACACGCCCTAGTTGTGCTGGGGCACAGAAGAAGCTGCAATTTCAAAGGGCCAAGGAACTGTGGGAAAGCTCTCCTCCTCCTCTTCCATCTCAAAAACCCAGACTGGAGCAGGGTTTGGACATCAGAAGGAGTGGGGTGGAGTGCCATAATTAATGGGTCCTAACACTATAATTGCTGGCTCACATAGGCACAGAAACTTAGGGTCTCAGCAAGCCCAGGGTCCCCATGGCCATACTAGTCCTAGATGCACTGAGACACAGAAAAACCATGCTTAGAAGGGACGAGGGACTCAAGGAACTTTGTCTCCCCTTTCTCCTTTAAAGCACAGACCAGAGCAGGGTCCAGCTCAGAAAGTTTGTGGTCTCCAAGAACACAATGTCCACAAGTCCACACCAGCTATCCTGGTACTAAGGCATGGAAAACAAAGCATGATTTTAGTGTGTATGTGAGTGTGTGTTTTAATTTTAATTTTTTTTTAATTTTTGAGATGTGTAAATAATAATTTTTTCCCAGTGTTTGTCTTGTTTTTGTTTTTCATGTGCTCACACATCTTTTGCAAAGACAGAAGTTCTTAATTTTCATCAACTCCAATTTTTTATTTATTTTGTGATTTCATGGATCACACTTTTGGTATTTTAACTAGGAAATCTTTGCCTAACCTAAAATAATAAAGATTTTCTCCTTGCATTCTTCTTGATGTTTTATAGTTTTAGGTTTTATATTTAGGTCTATGATCAATATTTTTGTTGTTCATTATTTTCTGCAGTACAAAATGTGGATAAAAATCTAACTTTTTTTCACAATAATATCCAACTTTTGAAATGAGTATGTCTTCTTCACCAAACTGCCTTTGTATCTTGGTAAAAATAATTAATTGACCAAATATATATGGGTCTGTTATGGGCTTCAATATCTTTCATTCACCTGTTTATCTAAAGCAACAATAATATCACATTGTCTTACGTATTGTTGCTTTATAAAAAGTCTTCGGTAGAGTAAATTTTCCAACTTGTCTTTCTTTTTCTTTTTTTTTTTTAAGATTTTATTTATTTAACACAGAGAGAGATCACAAGTAGGCAGAGAGAGCAGAGGAAACAGGCTCTCTGAGAGCCAGATGCGGGCCTTGATCCCAGGACTCTGGGATCATGTCCTGAGCCAATGGCAGAGGCTTTAATCCACTGAGCCACCCAGGTACCCTTGTCTTTCTTTTTCAGTGTGCTTTTCAGTATATTCACTATTGACTATTGTCATTTGTTCTATAGATGTCAATCAAGTCAAGTTGGTTGATAGATTTATTCAAGTCTACCATATACTTGCCGATTTTCTGTCAAATCATGTGGCTCATCCCAAAGAAGCATAACAACCTGTTCCATTTAATTGCTTCTGTCATGGTCTCTTTTGTTAAAATAGTTCTCAAATGTCAAATATTAGAATGAGAGCAGGATGCAGGGGATAGGTTGGATCAGAAAGTACACATCACTTAAGGATATGTTTCTAATAAAATGCTCATGTTTAAATGTTATTCGTTCTGTAATAACATTTGTATTTTTATGAATCTATATTAATTATTTCAATTAAATTTAAATATGTACAGCTTCCTATATAAAAAAGAAATAAAACATATATAAACTTAAAATCTATGTCCATACTTCACTGTATAAAGTACTATATACTAATCAATGAGTTTTAGAGTGAGGGCTGCATCAATAGTAAAGAAATCAGTTGGGACAGGGCTGAATGAAGGCAAATCACGAAGCTGGAGAGAGAAACTTGATTAATAGCCATGAATGTATACTACATGAATAACCATGAATAGTACAGTTATTATTATTTTCATTTTTCAAAATAACATGTACACATATAAACAAAATAGTTCAGTAAAAAAATCTCTCCTCAAATGATTGTCTTGCTCCTTTGAGGCAATTTTTTTTCAATTCTTTGTTTTTATTTCTTATGATGATCATATATATATATATAGTTTATGCTACTTCATATGTATTGATCAACTTCAGAAATTATCTATCACCTATACCTTTTTTGTTAAATGATTTAAAGCTACTCTCTCTCTTCCTTTCCTTCACCTCTTAATACAAACATTTACTTCTAATCTAAAAAACCACAAGTGTATCTCTAATTTCTCCACTGTATAGAAGGTATAGATGGGTATTGTCACCCTTCCTTCTGTTTCTCCTGCCCTCCACCCTTCTGTCTTCATTTGCTGAATTGTCATTATTTTCTCAGCTAGTGCTTTGTGATTTGATCAGTGTGGGTATAAGCAGTGATGAAAGGGCTCTGATTCATGGTTTCAGGATAAAGTCTTATTGGTAGTGAAACACACCCAAGAAGTCTACGTGTATCAATTTACTGAGATTAGACTAGTGGGTCCATAGATGGAGAACTGAATTAATTCCTATTCAAATCATATGAGGACACAGTAGTTGACATATTTCCTTCCTTGGTTAGATTTGACAAAGGATCAAGCTTGTCCCAGAAGTTGAAAAGAGGGAACATATTATGATGAAACTGGAAAAAAAGGGAAATTTAAAAACCCTAAAACCTCTGAAATTGAAAGAACAAATAATTCACTTTAAAAAATTATTCTGACTCCTGATTTCAGTAACTAAAACTGATAGTAAATATTATAGTAGTAAATTAGCATATTTTGTACAATGATATTTTTGTCGTTACTATTCTCTGTGTCAAATGACACCTCCACAGAGAGGCCTTCCAGGATTCCTCCATTTAACATAAAAGTCTCCTCTCCTTCCTCTGCCACCCTATTTTTCCCTGCTTTATTCCTATCTATAACACCACTGTTACTTTACATTGTATTACTTATCCAAGAATAAATAACATAAAAATTAACATATGAGGATATGTACAAACAAATATAAGAATTATAGAATATAAACTACATTAAGGAAGAAAATGTGCTTATTATTTGCTCTGGAATAATGCATAGCACATAGTAAATATTTGATTAATTTGCAGAATAAAGAAATGAATCCATAAATAAGTTAATGCTCATGAACTTCCAAGCAAAAGTGTTCTTTTTATTTTTAAAAGTTAAGTAAGTAGAATCCACCTATGAAATAAACTGCACTGCATTTATATTTATGGAGGCAAAGTATATTATGATAGGACTGGGGTGGAGTGAAAATTTTAACCTGTGAGAAGATGGCTGATCCTGAAAGATTTAGGAAATACGTTAATACTTAAGGTTTCAGAAGGAAGAGTAGAGTGAACTATTCCACCCCCCCCCCACACACACACACACTCCCAGGTAGTTCCTCACTAATAAAAGCCCATTTATGAGGATGGGAGAAACATCTGTTCCTCCAGAGCAATTAAAGCCAGTGACAATTCTGAGCTTCATGGCAGAAGTCTTTAGTCTTTCTCATTCCTTCAAGGTTTATATATCAGAACGTGGTTTTCCTTAAATAAATATATATATCCTCTAGGATTTTGACAGCAGCAATGGCCACAATCACCAAACTGTGGAAAGAGTCAATATGCCCTTCAACTGATGAATGGATAAAGAAGATATGGTCCATATATACAATGGAATACTACACCTCCATCAGAAGGGATGAATACCCAACTTTTGTAGCAACATGGACAGGATTGGAGGAGATTATGCTGAGTGAAATAAGCCAAACAGAGAAAGTCAAGTATCACATGGTTTCACTTACTTGTGGAGCATAAGGAGTAACATGGAGGACAGTAGGAGAAGGAAAGGAAATGGGAAGTGGGGTAAATTGGGGAGGGAGACGAAACATAAGAGACTTTGGACTCAGAAACAAACTGAGGGTCTTGGAGGGGAGAGGGTGGGGTGATGGGTAAGCCTGGTGGTGGGTATTGAGGGCACGTATTGCATGGAGCACTGGGTTTGGGGCATAAACAATGAATCTTGGAACACTGAAAAATAAATTAAAAAATAAATTATATATATATAATTTATTTATTTCTCAATACCATGTTAAATATTCCTTGATTTCTACCTTTGTAGTGTTGTGATTTTGCCCCATTTTTGTCCACTGTGCCTCCTGCACAATGTCCTAGTCTTTCTTAAAAGTCAATAAAGGTGTTCTTATTAATAACAGTATTTAACAGGTGCTTCTTACTGAGCAATACTACAATTAGTTCTGAATGAGTTAATAACTTATCTGTTTAAAGATACTGACTGAACACGTGGAACACATTTGCCACCACTATGTAAGATCTAATTCAGGATGCAGAGTATATTCTCTGCAGACTAATCTTTGCTGGAATATTACTAAGGCCCTTGGGCTCCCTGAACTTCATAACCCCCCAGTCTATAAAACAGGTTAATGCACATATATACCTTACTTTCCTCCCCAAATTCAAGTTATTAGAATTCAGATCCTAACCTGATGGAGACACTCAAAATAAAGAGCTTCTACTTCTAAAATGTATCTCCCTCCTTTTCAGGGGCTGTTCTGTGTGGAGGGTAAGGGTGAGAAGGGGAAAAAAAAATCTCTATTTTTATAGCTCAAATGTAGCTTTTTCCGCTCTTTCTCTTACTATCACTTTTTGATTTTGTATTGATCTATTAATATTCTCCCTTTTTTTAGGATTTATTTATTTATCTTGGAGAGAGAGAGTGGGAGGACCAGAGGGAGAAAATCCCAAACAGACACCTCCCCCCCCCAAATACACACCAGCTGAGCAGGGAGCCTAACACAGGGCTTGATCTTACAACCCCGACTGTGCCACGCAGGTGCCCCAATATTCTTCTTTTAACTTCTAAAGACTTTTTTCAATCCACAAAAATAGGAAGGAAGAAGAAAGAGAACAATATTTTGGTGAGAACTAACATAACACCCTTGTGGTTTTTCTGGGAGTTACTAGTGGGTTAAGTGTTTTCGATTACAACACTATTCTAGCAGGCACATGCTGATTAACAACTTTATATATGCAGAAATAGTGATACTTTTATTTGTATTTCTTTCACGGGGACTTCTCAAATCAGGAGCTCACTGCCATTTTCCACAAATTAAAAAAAAAAGAGTATCTATATTTAAAACCACATTTTTCTCTCAGGACCGTTTCCTCACTTGGTGTTTACTAGAGGAAGTTAAGAAAAGAAGATAAATGTGTGTGGAGATGAGAATAAAGCAGTTTTGAAATTCTCAGTGGATCAGTTCTGTTTTCTGACACTATATTTTTACAAAGGTAGGCCACTGAACTTAGTCTCCACGTGCATAGATCACCCCCCAGGAGCAGCTTCTGTGAAGTTCAGGAGACATGCACCACACTCAGTGACGGACTACACTTTTATTTGTTCAGTATGCCTGAAGAAGTGACTTATGCTACTCTCAAATTTCCAAATGCTTCCCAGGTGAAGGCATCCCCGGAAAGCTGCAGTCTCAAGAGAGCAGGTAAGAGCCTCTATGTAGGATCAGACACACAAGAAAAGAGAACTGTTTAACTACACTGGTGAGTTCTCCTGGCCTTCAACTCAAGGCTGCTGAACTTCTGAGATTTTTAGTTATGGAGAGACCATAGACCATACTATGCCAGAACTCAGTGTTGTCTGTCTTATTTAGTTTGTAAGATCATAGTTTGTGGAAAACAAAACAAAAAAAGCAAAAACAAAACAAACAAAACAAGACCAAAACCAAACCAAACCAAAACAAAACACGGTGGTCTAAGTCTCTGGAAACCCAGATCTCTGGTGTCACAAAAATAGCATTTCTTATGTCTTTTTAGACATTTTAGGATGATCTCACATACAGGCAATTATGGGAAAGATAAACAGTAATAGAATGAACATAACTATCTAGAATTTTTATTTAACTGCTAAAAGATATAAAATAGACATATACTATGAGATTTATAGGACCCTGGGATTCTAGTCAGTGATGATGCAGTGAACCTTTCTTTCTTTCTGAGAAGGAACAAAACTGAAGGTTCCTTAGGTCTACATAATATCATTCCAGGCCATAAAATTCCAATCTGTTTTATCCAGGAACTCAATTCCTAGAAAGTTACAAGTAACAACAAAACAGTAGGAAGATGATTTGGGGGAACATCAAAATTGTATTTATTGAAATTTTTGTATTGCTGTTGGATACATGGTTTCTTGTGTGTTCTCTGGGATAATGTTTTGTTATTTATATTTTATTATTTACATTATTTTTATTCCTTTGTATTTTTTAAGGTTTTTTTTATTTTTCATAAAATTCTGCTATATATATGTATGTATATATTTATATATGTATATATATGTATATGTATATATATATGTATATATATATGGAATTTTTACTTTATAAATTTACCCCAATACCCCAAAGTATTTTATATTCAAATGAGGAAGAAAAATCACTTCTAAGAACATGTCTCTTGTTATATAATTTGAGGCATCAGGTTGGTGGACAATGTTTTAGGGACCAGTTCCCCCATATAGAGCCCTCTTCTCTGCATCTACAATATTAGCAAAGGCACTGTGTGTACTGGGAAGAAGTATTACATATTTGCCATCCATAGGCAACTGAGTTAGGGAAAGACATTTTATATTCTGTTACATACTGTCCAATACATGTTTTCCTATGAAATAATTTTATTTTTTCATACAGCAGGGTAGGTTGTTTGAATTTTATTTTTGTAAAAGATCAGTGTTTTTCAATTAATTAATTAATTAATTAAAGAGAAAGGGAGAGAGAGAAAGCATGTGAACATGGGGCTGGAGGGAGAGGGAGAGAGAGAATCTCAAGTAGGCTCTGTCCCAGCAGAGAAATCCACAGGGGGATTGATCTCGCCATCCTGAGATCATGACCCGAGCTGAAATCAAGAGTCCAATGCTTAAATGAATGAGCCACCCAGACCCCCCAGTGTTTGTCTATTTAAAATATCATACCAGGAACACTGGTAATATCTGGATATTTAGAAAGTAAAGAAGACAAGAGAAAACTGACCTCTTTTTAAACACTTTTTAAAGACAATCATGAAGTGCCTGAAATGGAGACAGATGGTGAAACTGAAAATACAGCAGGGAGAGCAGAGAGCACAGCTGAGGTGGTGGAGAGCAGAGCTGTGGCAGGTAAGCCCTATGTGAATAAATGCAGCCGCAAGGGCATTGTGGGAGACACGGGGAATTACAATCAGAGATTATCTTTAAAGAAAAATGGAAAACTTTTGAGAAGGGAAATAAGAAGAAAAAAGAAAAGGTGATAAAACTCATATCTTATGGGAAATCATTTCCTTTTTATTTTATTCATCCATCCCCAGTGTTTTCATATTTTTCTAGATTTTTTTTCTATTTTACAATATTATTTCATTCTACTTTTATTTATTAAAGACTTACTTATTGGGGTGCCTGGGTGGCTCAGTTGGTTAAGCGACTGCCTTCGGCTCAGGTCATGATCCTGGAGACCCAGGATTGAGCCCCACATTGGATTCCCTGCTCGGCGGGAAGCCTGCTTCTCCCTCTCTCACTCCCCCTGCTTGTGCTCCCTCTCTGGCTGTGTTTCTCTCTGTCAAATAAATAAATAAAATCTTAAAAAAAAAAAGATTTACTTATTTTAGAGAGAGAGAGAGAAAGGTGGGGCAGAGGGAGAGAGAGAGACAAACTTCAGCAGACTCTCACTAAAAATGGAGTCCAACAGGGGGCTTGATCTCAGTACCCAGATTACTACCTGAGCCAAAATGAAAAGTAGGTTGCTTAATCACCTGTACCACTAGGGGCTCCATATTTCCTCCCATTTTTCATCATTTCATCCCTCTGTTCAGTTTTACATATGATTTTCTTTTCTATTTTTAATATTCTTTTGCTTATTTGTCAGAGAGAGAGAGAGAGAGAGAGAGAGAGAGAGAGAGATTACAATCAGGGAACAAGTATAGAGGAAGAAACAGACTCTAACATGGACTTTTTCCCTGTGAGTCTCTTTTACTATTTACACAGAACACTTCACTTTTGATACTTCTGTCATCAAATGTGTCGAGGTTTTTCCCACATCAAGTAATTCTCTGTGACAGCAGCTTCATGTCCTACAATTCAACTCCGTTCTAAATACTGTTTACCTGGAAATAGTGTCAAGTTTGACAGGGTAAAGTGTCAGTCTCAAAAGATGGCACCCACCATACTTAAAATGCCAATGGCAAGAAGTATGTCCCCAGATTACCCACAACTACAGTCAGATTTGGCTACAAAACAGATTTTCCCATAATCCCCTCTTCAGGTACAATTAATCTGCCTGAGCGGGTCATAAAACTCAGGGAACTGCTTAGCATTTACCACATTATTAAAGGATTATGGTAAAGAGCCAGATAAAGAAATATGTGAGGTGAGGTCTGGGAGGGTCCTGAGCAGGGGTGTATTGTGGGATTTTTATGGATGGTGCATTACATAGGCATGATTGATGGAATTGATGACTCCATTTTCAGCCCTTTCCCTGCTCAAGAGAACTGGAGGGGGCTGAAAATTCCAAGCTTCTTGTCACAGCTTGGCCTTTCCAGGGACGAGCTCTCATCCAGGAGCCCATCCACAAGCCCACTCAGATTCACTTCGTTAAAACAAAAGATGCTCTTGGGCACCAGGGTGGTTCAGCTAGTGAAGCATTAGACTCTTGGTTTCAGCTCATGAAAGTCATGATTTCAGGATCCTGAAACCCAGCCCCTTCTCAGTCTCCTCCTTCAGATTAAAGATTAAAGATTCTGCTTAAAGATCCTCTCCTTCTATCCCTCCCACCACCTATGTTGATTCTCTTTCTCTCTCTTTCAAATAAATAATCTTAAAAAAAAAAAAAAAGCAAAGATGTTCCTGCGGCTCTTATCACTTAGGAATGTATAAGGCTTTAGGATTGTTGTGTCAGGAGCTGGGTCAAAGATCAAATATTAGAAGAAGAGATGCTCCTAGTGATCTTATCACTTAGGAAAATATCATGGTTTTAGAAGCTCTGTGACAGGAAGCAGAGAAGGTAGATGGATATTCATACAGACACAGATACAGATATAGAAATATATCCTATTTTCTCATAGAGGCTAACTTGTATGAAATGGGAGAGAAAATATGGGGTGAGAGGAGTCTATCTGAATCATATGTAAACGTTCAGTTACTTACTCAGTTTTCAGGCTTTCCCACACCTCCACTTGGAATGATAAAGTAGGAGGTTATCACCAATTTACAGAACTTTTGGGATTCTTTTTTTTAAGATTTTATTCATTTATTTGAGAGACAAAGTATTCATGTTGGCTAATTGAAATAATAAAAAAATGAAATGAGTAAAACAAAAAATTATTTTAAAAAGTATTTATTTATTTGAAAGACAGAGTGAGCAAGTGAGAGAGACAGAGAGAGAGAGAAAGAAAGAGCAGGGATAGAGGGAGAGGGAGAAAGAGACTCCTCGCTGAGCAAGAGCCCAGTGAAGGGCTTGATCCCAGGACCACAGAATCATGACCTGAGCTGAACACAGATGCTTAACCAACTGAGGCACCCAAGTACCCCAACTTTGGGGATTTTTAAATGAGAATTTTGACTTTGGTTCACTTTCTCAGGGCCCACAAAGTTAGTAGCAACTTTTGTTTTCTACCTGCCAAATGCAATTTCTGCATTTTCCTTTCTCCTCATTATTTTGAATTGATGTCTTCTTTATCCTCCTTTTATATTTTATCAGAATTTTTAGAAAAAAAAAAGGTAAAAGGATGAGATCTATCTATAAGATTAATTCCAGACTGGTTTTTAATCAACACTTCAGTCAGTCCAAATGCAATTTTTGTCTGCCCTTTCTTCCCATTTTCTACCAATAAGTGCCTTTCCTAAATGAAACTAGAAATGGGAAAGACATAGGAAATGTGTGTCCATGTCCAAAACTCTTATGGAATTCCAATGAAGAGAAGAGGTGGTGCACTTGTTTACTTCTGTGTTAATTAAGAGCCTGGAGATTCACAGAAAAAAAAAAAAGAGAGAGAGAGAAGAGCTTAGGGGAGTATTTAGGCCTCTCTCATCCTTGGAAAGGTCCTATCTCTCAAGATTAGTACCAACCTTCTTGTGTGGTCCTACAGACACTTGCTTGCTCATCTCTCTGGTCTTGGATGATTCATATGTAAATTGAACGGACAGGCAAAAAAATGTCCTCTGTAATTCCAAACCAGAGAGAGTACTAGACTTTGTATCCAAGAAGACCCTGGACCAGGTTTCTCCCTTTTTATGGAACATGGAATTAACAGCTTGTCACCTGACATGCCATTGACATATAGGGGAAGAAACAATCATGCTTTCCATTACATGTAGACTTGATGCTTCTAAAAGTATCCCAAATCTTGATCTCAAACTGCAGAGTAAATACAACGAAGGGAAAACAAAAACAGCTGTTTATTTTAGGGGACCCAGAGGCCAAAGGAGAAAAAAAACCAAAGGCCCCCAACAGGTAACTATTAGTAAAATTGAATGCCTGAAAGAGACAGATAACCAAATTAAACAACCAGCATAAGATTTTTTAAGACATTAAATTATGGAATCAAAAAACTTTTAAATTGAAACATGACTTTGACTGCAATAACTTCAGCAGGTGGATTAGAAGAGTAAAGAGCATTAAGACAATAAGGTATTCTGGAAGATCTGACAGAAGAAATTATTCAAAGTTGAAGAGATAATAAAAATCATAATAGGCTTGGATAATTTATCCAAGTGATCTAATATGTAAATAAGATTTCATAAAGAGGAAAAAGAACAGATATAAAAAAGGAAATAAAGAACAATTAGACACTTTCTAGTACTGAATACATGTGGAGGGGAAAAAACTGCTATTCACTTATCTTGAATTCAGAAAAGATAATTCATCCATTCTAACTAAATAAAAATTCATCCTATACTCCATCTAAGAAAAATATTCAAGAAAATTTCCAGATAGATATACAACAAACTGATCAGACCTCAAAGTAAGGGAAAATTTAGGGGTGAGTCAAAATGTCATAGCTGATGGTGGAATAACTATCATGACAATTGTGATAATGAAAGTGGTAAATCATTTTTGCAATGAAAGTGATACACTGCAAGAGAAAGTCAATAGTAGTCTATGACAAATTTTACTAAACTGTTTCAGTAAAACCCAACATTAGGAGAGAAGAGATAAAATAATACAAGTATTATAAAAGTCTCGGTTGGAGAGCCTAAATTTATCTGTAACAAAATTACAGATATTAAGAATTTAATGCATAGGAAAACATGTCCTTTTAAAAACAGCTGAAACTATGAAAGAAAGATTTATCATCCAATTTTTTCACGATCAAAGGAGAAAAAATATAATAACCCATCTTAATACCAATATAATAAAATTACAAAAGAAGTTAAGAGAATTGGCCAATTTAAAAGCTTAAATCAATAAATAGAAAGGTTTTGAAGAGGAAAGTTAACTTGAAGACTGGTTTCATTAAAAAAAAAAAACTAATAGCCAAATTAAGGAAAAAAGGAAAAAGCAAAATGATCAGATATTAAGTCAGGGGCACCTGGGTGGCTCAGTTGGTTAGCATCGGACTGGGTTTCAGCTCAGGTTGTGATCTCAGGGTCCTGGGATCAAGCTCAATGTCAGGTTCCCCACTCAGTGGGGAGTCTACTTATGATTCTTTTTCTCTTTCCCTCTGTCTCACCACCCCAGTGTTCTCTCTCTACTCTAAAATAATAAATAAATAAATCTTTTTCTTTGGGAAAGAATATGTTTAAATAAGTAAAATGAGAGAGAATAAGCACGTGTAAGACTACAACTTCTGCAACTTCATTGCAATAAATTTGATAATCTAAAGGAAGAGGATGATTTCCTAGTAATATATTAAAGAGAAAAACTGAAAAGTTCAATCACCAGAGAATAGATTGTAAATCATATTAAATAATAGATCTTAATACTAGCATAGAAAAATTAGGAAAGAACATCCATCAGGTGGCCAACACAGACTTCCTGGAGATGGGAAGGATGAAGAAACAAGCAATATGGGGAAGGTAGGAGGCGAAAAAACACTGCCAACATATAAACAAAAGAATGTCTATGAAAGTATCCAAAATATGTCCTATGATCACATTTACTTAGAATTATGCGTTTTCAGTGTTAGCTGTAAATTTTAAAGATGTATTCAAATTGCTTAAATATTATAAGACTTTGCTTATCTTTGCAAGCCATTTTTTCATTAAAAAAATTTTCCATACTCCTATACATAAGGGGCAGGGTTGGAGAGGATTAGGGAAAAAGGAAACAACATAAAATGTGTTACTTCCTGTCATTTTTCTAAATTGGTGCTTCTTCATAGGACACAGCAGTCAGTCAAAAGTGTGGTGTACTGTTGCTTTCATTTCATTGACTGTGAACCTGGTGATGCTGGCTGGCCTGGGAACCCTGGTCCTAAGGAGTAAGTTTCCACTTTTCTCTGAGCCTGTTGATTGGTTTTATCAGACACATTGTGAATGAATCCAAGTCTTAAGACATATCCATATAATATTTCCAGATTAATAGAGAGGAAAATATGTTTCATTACCGTAGGACCATATCATATAAGTCATTGTCTAGAGGATATTTTGATAACAAATTCCCGCAGTGACAACTAAAACTAGAAAGAGAGTAAAGTAAAGCCTGTTTTTCTAGAAATTGTGAAATCAATACAACAAAAATACAATTAATTATAGCTTGAGAATTTTCATTATGATTACATATCTTTAAAGCAAATTCTCCATCCTTTGTGCATTTTCTTCCTGTCCCACTCATTCTAATAGCAAACATCCTTCAAAATGGCATTATCATACTTGATTTTTTTTCTAATTTCTTCATTAATAGCCAGTTATTTTCTCCTAAGAATCACACCAATTTCAGGTGAGTATGAGCTAGTTTCATAGTGCTGTCTGTTGAATGATAATGTCTTCCAAATGATTAATTTTTTCCTAAAATTTCTATAACTGTTCTTGACAAGAGCATAATAATTGGTGGCTGTTTTTTTTCCTCCAATATAATGCAGGCTTCATAAGGGTACAGACTATGGCTTATTCATCCTTAGTATTCTTTGAATGAATGACTGTATTAAATGAATAAATGAGTGAGTTCATGAACAAATAAATGAATAAACAGAAATGGGTAGGCTTTTGAATATCAAAGCTGAAGTATCTTTATAAGAAAAGGAAAATTTTCAATCCACCCGTATCAGCAGTTTGTTCCACATTTAAGGAGAAAGGGAATCTCAAGTGCTTTAAAATATATTTCCTCAATAAAGATCTAATGTATGTAAATTGCCAAAACTTCAAAATACAAAGAAGGAGAAGAAACTAAAAGAAATTGCTATCTGCCAACAGGAGTCATAAGCTATTAAAATATAAAAATATGCATTAAAATCTTTGGAGTCATAGAGCATATATCATTTATATCAATATTTTGTTTAATAACTTAAATACTCTTATAACATTATATTACTTATCATTTTTTAATACAATGATTTCCCAAGCTCTTCACATATAGATTATGGCTATATCTGTCCAAGACTCAAATTACAACGCATAGGCTCAAAATCTCATTCAGCCTTTAGCCAAATCATGTTCTATAATCTTGTTTACACTCAATTTCCAGATCAGAGAACCGAAAATACTCCTCCAATTCTATGTGGTTTGTAAGTGACCAGGGCGGAGTATTTGATTATACATCTATCATTTCATTTTATACTTTATGGTTTTAATGCCTCTTTCCCTTATGTAACTTCATGTTTCTTTGCTTTGCTACATTGATTGTATCTTCTATTCTTCTACTGCATTCCCAGGCCCTATAATAATTTGTTTCTTTAAATATCTATTAGTTATTTATTTAATAATTAAAAGGTTTTTTTAAACACTCCATATTTGGGGAGGGTCTCTTCTCAAGTCTGATGCTAGTGGGTGATTCTCTTCCCCCTTCTATTCCCTCCTACAAGAGTGAGTACAAAGGCATTCTGAGGAATTGGAGGAGGATTATAATAATTGTTAACATTTCAGGGTGCTTGTGTAGCTCAGTCATTCAGTGTTTGCCTTTGGCTCAGGTCATGCTCCCAGGGTCCTGGAATCAAGCCCTGCATCAGGCTCCATGCTCAGCAGGAAGCTTGCTCCCTTTCTGGCTAAGCTACCCCTGCTTGTATTCCCTCTCTCATTCTCTCTCTCTGTCAAATAAATAAATAAAATATTTTAAAAAATAATTGTTAACATTTCTTGAGCACCCATTATTTGTGATTTCATCTAATTTAATCCTCATAAAACTTAAATTAAAAATTAAGTATTCTATTATGTTGCAGGGTTCTCAGGTAAACTAACATCAGCCTATATAGAAAAACCAAAATATGTCGTAACAATCCACAAAATGAAGAAGTTATGAAGTTTTCTGAGTCTCCTGATATTCTTAGACACATAATCCCCATGTTAGAGGTTTTTTTTTTTTAATCTCGAGGTTGTCATTTACCAATTCCTCATCCTTAAATTATGGTTATATCTATCCAAGAAACTCAAAAATTAAAACAAGTAAGTTCACCAGTATGTTATGGTACCTCCTAACCTCACAAGTGTGAGATTTCTATAAACCACTTACTGAATTGCATTATCTTTTATTTTGAAATTTCTGCCTCACATGGATCTTCCTTGTTTTTTTTTTTTTTTATTTTTAAACATTTTGGGGAATTTCCTTCAACAAAGAACTAGTAACATAAAACTGAGTAACATAAAACCTTTTTATCTCAAATAAATTTTAATTTTAAAAGTACATAGTTTTTTATACATCTGTATCACTTTAATATGAGTATTCCATTAAATTGTTAAATAAGTATTGTGATATTAATATAATTTATTGGAAAACTTTGTGTTAAAGTCTTTAATCTCCTGATATGAATTATAGATTACTGGAATTTCATCTTCAACAACAGAACAGCAAATGATATTGAACAAAGCAAAATACAACAGTTGGAAGAAAATATAACACTATGCATGAATATGTATCATAATGCCTCAAATGAGCATATCATTTTCAAAAATATGACACAGAACACATTAAAAGAGGTGAAGAATTTTACCTCAGAATACTGTGAAGAGTTAAAGAAAAAGGAAAAAGGTGGGTGAAATGGTCTCTTATTTCATCTAGTCTTATCCCTGAACAGGTTCTCCATTTTTCCCTAGACATTTTATTGGGTTCAAAATCTTGAGATATATCCAAAATAAAGGAAACATGGAAATACAGTAATAATTTACAAATTCTTGTATAAAAAAACCTTTCATTTTTCTTGACTTTCTTTATGTTATGTTTAAATATTATTTTATCAAATTAATCTCTCCCTCTTCTTTTCCTCTACTATTTCTTGGGTTAGATTCTATTTATTTGTTTTTTAATTCCTTTCTTTCTTCTTCTATGCACACATTTTACTCTCATTTTAATGAAGTTCAGCTATAATGGAGTGACCTGAGTATGTGGGATATAAATGTTCTGTCTTCTTGCATGTCTGAAAAGGTCTTTATTTTGGCTAGGTATAATTTCGAAGTTAAAAATTAATTTCTTAGTGAATATTGAGAATTGCCTCACTGTTTCTAGCAAACAATGTTGTTAAGAAGTCCATTCCCAGGGTAATTTCATTCCATAAAAATGATCTGATTTTAACTTATCTTTTTTTTAAGATTTTATTTTTTTATTTGGGAGAGAGATCAAAGACAGAGAGCATGAGAAAGGTGGGAAAGGGCAGGGGGAAAGGAAAAAGTAGACTCCCCACTAAACAGGAAGCCTACCTGGGCAGAAGACAGACATTTAGCAAACTGAGCTACCCAGGGGCCCTGGACTTTAGCTTTTAAGTTATTTTATTCATTTGTGGGGGCTGAATTTTAGGATATTCCAGGTATGAGTGCTTTTTAATTGCAGTACACTCTGTAACCTTCCCAGTCTGAAAGTTTAAGTCTTTCAAATTTAGGAAAAATATACTCTATTACTTATAAGTTCTATTTCCTGTTCTTTCCATAATTTCTCTTCAAATGTTAAGATTTGCAGATTGTCTCTTTTCTCTGTATTTTTTTTCTTTTCTTTTCCTTTTTGAAAGACTCCTGGGGCTCCTGAGTGGCTCAGTCCTTAAGAGTCTGCTTTCTTCAGCTCAGGTCACAATTCAGGAGTCCTGGGATGGAGCTCTACATTGGGCTCCCTGCTCAGCAGGAAGCCTGCTTCTCCTTCTCTCACTCTCCCTGCTTCTGGTCCCCATCTAACTGTTTCTCTAGTCAAATAAATAAATGAATAATATCTTTTTAAAAAGGGATTCCTTTTTAAATATTCATACTGATTATTTCAGCAATCATATTTTTAATCTGATAAAACTTTACATGATTCTTGAGGGTTTTGGTAGAATCCTATTCTTATCTTATGCATATAATATCTTTTGGAGTTCTCTAAGTATAATAATTAGAGGGGTATTTTAAAATATCACTCTGCTCTTTCTTAAATTCATTTTTGGGGAGGAGAAGGCAGGTTTTTCCTTTCCTTTCTATCTTTTCCTTCTTCTTCTTTTTAAATATTTTTTCTTAAATATTCTTTTTCATGTGCAAGTGTTCTTATATGCACTATAATCCTTGCTAAGAGAATAGATAGTTGGCGTGGGTTGGCTCCATTGTGATTGAAAGAGATAATTTTTCTATTGGATCTCTTTGAAAGTGACAAATGTGTCTGGATGGTTTAACTATGGAAGACCAAGATGGAGTGTACGAACATGCAACTGTTTTTTTTTTCAAATGAGACTGTATATAAATGATAATCACAACAATCACAGTGGAAACCTAGGCTTTGGCAGACAGTTCATCCAATTTCTTTAGAGAGGAAATATGTCTGTTCTCCTCCCCAAAATTTTATGACTTCTCACTGATTTTTCTTCCCTCTTTTCTTCACTCTTTCCATTATTATCTTCTTTCATTAAGAAAAAGAGAGAAAGAAAGAGAGAGAGAGAGAAAATAAAGAAGGGAAGAAGGAAGGAAGGAAGGAAGAGAAAGGAAGGGAAAGGAAGGAAGGAAGGAGGAGAAGAAAGAAAAGAAAAAGAAAAAGAAAGAAAAAAGAAAGAGAGAGAGAGAAAGAAAGAAAGAAAGAAAGAAAGAAAGAAAGAAAGAAAGAAAGAAGAAAGAAATAAGAAAGAAAGAAAGAAGAAAGAAAGTCACTTTACACTATGTGTCAACACTTGGGAGACCTTCAATAATCTTATCCATAACTAATAACTATCCCTTGTCTTGAGTAACCCATAGTATGATAGAAGAAGCAGACAAGTAAACAGAATTACAATTCAGTGTAATAAGTGCTCATGAACATAAATATGTAATGCAAGAAACAATATAGTTGGAAGAAACATTTGAGATTGGGTGGGATCTCAATATTCAGTGCTGGGAGTGGAAGCATATTGCAATAAAATTGGCGAGGGATAACATGGGGTATTCAAAGTGAATGGCTGACCAGAAGCTAAACAAACTAGTAGGTAAGATTGGAATGTCATGAGTGTTCCCATATTTAATGGGGAGGGTTTGAATTTTCCCTTGAAAGCTACAGAAAAATATTGGGCCACTTAAAGCAGAATCTGATAGAAAGATCACTGGAAACAGGGAGGTGATAAAATTTCTGTAAAAAAAAAATTAGCAGACTAGAGATGGACTACAGTCTTGTTGCAACAATCCAAATATACTGAAGTTTTCTCTGAGTGTTTTTAATAATCCCTTCATCCCTTTTCTCACTATGATTTTCTTTGTCTTCAGATAATTCTAGATCCAAATCATTCTCTTCCTTCTTTCATATTATAAGCAGTCATCTCACTCAATATGTAACTCTGGTTAGTCATTTCAATAGACAATGCAAATGATTGTAAATTTTGACATATATGCTAATTTATAGTATATCTGTACATACATAGTATGCTTATTGTGTGTATCAGTATCATCTTTATAGACTTTCCTCATGTGTTTTTCAGATGTTGGATTTCACTCATGTTCAGAATCAAGGATGTGGTATGGAAATGGAAGCCAATATCATCCCCAGATGAATATGAACAATAAGACAAATTGCAACACAACCCAGGTCTGTGTTATGATTTGGGGGGCATCTCTAGAAAGTTTTTGGTGTTGTTATGATATAGGTAAGGAGAATTTGGGTGACAGCCTTAGTAACATGGGGTACATACTGATAACATTATTATTTAAAAAAAATATTTCTTTTTTTTTTTTTAAGATTTTATTTATTTGATAGAGAGAAACACAGTGAGAGAGGGAACACAAGCAGGGGGAGTAAGAGAGGGAGAAGCAGGCTTCCTGCAGAGCAGGGAACCCGATGTGGGACTCGATCCCGGGTCTCCGGGATCATGATCTGAGCCCAAGGCAGTCGTTTAACCAACTGAGCCACCTAGGCGCCCTAAAAAAATATTTCTTGTTTACTGAGATCTGTAGCATGGACTACTCAGCCCATGTAGCATGAACTACATTCTGAGGGTATAACAAAAAGCCATTATAAATCTTAGAGAACTTTATAATCTAAGGTGAATCAAGACAATAAATCAGTAATTAAGGAAATTAGTAAATTGCAATGATTCTGTTACATATACAAAAAATCATATGAAAAATTAGTGCTCAAAGGAGATAGTTAGCAATGGCTTGAAATTCAAAGGACAAAGAAACAACAAAATCAAGTTTAAACTCCAGATTTTCACTTAAGCATCTTGAATGTTAATGGATGATAAGCTATCTTTTATATTTCAAGAAAAAACTTACAGTGCCAGGGACAATTTTCAAGACATTATTACTCCTTCAGGGCGGGGCCAAAAAAGGGGAAAGATTTAAAGAGTAGGACAGAAATAGGTAAATTGAAAAAGACTGGAGGGCCTAGTTGGAAAGGCTAGTCCCAAATGAATGGGAACCCACTCTACAGTCAATGCAGAACCTCTGCAAAGGTGGCGTCTGGAGGAATGGGGATTTAACTCATCTGATGACTTCTCTTTTTGCCTATAATTTGTTCAGTGTTAGAGTGTGATGGTGTTAAGAGAAAGCTTCAGAAGAATAAAGGCTCTAAAATTCCACTGAGAGACAGGGGACAAGGGGCCATGAAATGAAATGATTATTGAGTGGAATTTTGATGATATGAATCTGATTCTGTGGCAGTTGAATTAGCTCCCAGTGGTACAAAGGAGCAGTAACTGATTTTGTTGTTGTTGTTTATAGCTGTTCTTTAGATGTTTTCCATCACCTATCCCCTGGGTGAGTTTGGATTGTCCTCTCAAGAAGACAAGTCAAGGAGAAAGTGTTTTAAAATTTTGCATCGTGACCTGTGAGTTAACCTGCCACTTGTTTCCTGTCAGTAAGAAAGGAAATCTAGTATGTTAATTTTGAAGATGTCTCTCTGACAGCTGTCCTCTGTATGTGGTCAAAATGCATCAAGAGTAGGTAAAAATTGGGGGAGCCTTTGCCTGTAGCTTGGGAAATACTTTTTTCTGCCAAAAATCTGTTCTAAATAGGAGTTCATAGAATTGAGAACACAGAAGGTAGAAAACTTCAGAAATTCTCTTATTCTTCCCTGTCCTTCTTTTCACACTCCTATGCTTGCCTAAGGCCCTAAGGAATGGAGAGAAGTTACAAAGACAATGTCAAATTAAGGTCAAGGATAATACCTTGTGCAATATAAAATAGAATGGGAATCAGGGTAACCATATGATTTATTGTCCAAACCTGAGCACTTTGAGAATAAAAGGAATCATTATTGATAATTGCACTAAGACACCAGGCATGAATCCTAAGTGTCCTGGACATACCCAGATTTTTCGATGACCTCTTGGGTGAAATTTTCAGTGAAAGACCTGGAGGTAGCTTTGGGCCCTAGACAGTTGAGGGTTCTGGTGAATTCGTGCAGTAGTGTAAGAAATCACCATAGTTATTATCACTGTGGTCTCTTTTAATTAAAATAATCTGACAAGAAAAGAGTAAATTTTGGCAATAATAGATTAAACTCATGAAGTAACTATTTTTCAAACTAAAGCACATAATTCATTTTTTTTTTCTGGTTACAGGTTTGACTTCTGCTGAAAACTGTGAAGTACAAAACAAGACAGGAAACACACCATGTAACTCTTGACCCTGGGAATCAAACAGGGTTATGGAAATAAATGGGGGTCCAGGGACGGGGTCATTCATGATGGTCATCATGATGTGATGAGCATTGGGTGTTTTACACAACTAACGAATCATTGAATATTATATCAAAAACTAATGATATACTGTATATTGGCTAATTGAATTTAAATAAAAAAAGAAAACAGTGAAATATGCAACATACAATGGAAATGAAATGATTGGAAAATCTAATAACTAGTAGTTATCATATTTATCACATTTTCAATGGTAGCTAAATGCAAACATTCCTAGTTTGCTATGTTAGTGTGCAAGATAAAGGTGACCATGTAAGTGGAAACTTTGGAAAATAGATCTCAGAATCCAAGAGAAGATATTTTGATTGTTTTGTGACTTTTAAAACTCTTTTTGTCAAAACATTAAAAAATGTCTTACTATTGGTTATAAATATGTAGGGGAGTGAAAAAGTAAATATTACTTAATACATTATAATTTGAAATATTAGAAACTTTGAAGATTAAAGTGATTTCTCCCATTTATCAAGAGAAGCAAAAGTGCTACAACTCCGTCTTGTGACACAACTTACTATACAGATTGAATATCTTTTTCATTCCTTGGCAATTTGTCATATTTCTTTCAAGTTAGGATCAGCTTTTAACAGTTTAGCCTTTGTGATATCAAGACATGAAGGATTTCCAACAGTTCCTTAAATATGAAGGTTTTTGCTGGCATCACTTCTTTGCAGGCAGCTTCACCTCCATTTCATTTATGCCAAGAAATTATCTTCAGCTAGTTCCTCAGTTTTTCAGGAATTTTAGAGTTCTCCTTGATTCTGAGATGATGACAGTATCAATATTCTCACAGTCAGCTATTTCTTCTTTTTTATTATGATCCATTATTTAAAAAAATATTTTTGTTATTGAAGTATCATTGAACGGCTGTTTTGTCTTTAACTCTGTTTTGATCTAATTCACTTTCTGCAAAGTTATTCGCATGGTGTGTAAAAGCCCTTGTCTATTATAAGGATAGCCTATTTTCTCCCGCCAAGACATTTACATATTTTCAGCTGCATGCTTTCTATACTATTTCTTCTAAAACTCAGCTAAAGAAATTGCATGATCTCCAGCTACAGTGTCAACTCTACAAAGTTTTTAAAGCTTTAACAACGCCTTAAATTAATGAAATTGTATTGGTTGTAAAAAGCAAATTTTTACTTTTTTTTTTCTCAAGATCTTATATAAATCAGGTTGATCTAGAGTATTTTGTAATAGTAGAAGTGTTTTAAAAGTTAAATGACCTTCCTAAAGTATGTCTACAACTTAGAAGCAAAGAGGGAAAACAAGCATATGCTTTGCTATCAATATGTAAATGAAATAAGAGGTTTTCAGTGACCAATCATGGAGAGACCTTGAATGAAGTGACAAGAGTGTTCATTTATCATAATGAACACCTGTTACTTATGTAGCAGGGATGTTTGTACTTTATGCAATTACTCACTATATATTGTAGTAAATAAAAACTGAGCTGTGGTGTTGGGGAACTGGTGTTATTTAAATGAACCATGATCACTGAAATCGGTATATGGGAACCATGCAAAGCAAGAACTCTCTGCTCTTCCAATATATTCTGTACTGCATAAACTGAGTACCTTCATTGACTCCTGTATGTTATAGCAATATTTAAATTCAATTAATGTCTACCTTAATCTCACTGCAATGTTTGTATGGAATACTAGATATGGAAGTAATAACCTCATCTCTTCCCTCAAGCTGCTCAGTGTGCATCTATAAGATATTAATAAAAATTATTCTTACTTTTAACTCAGATATCATGCAATTTGGCTAAAAATGTTTGTGTTTTTTGTTTAAAAACTATTTGATTTCTCTTCAGCCTTCCTTTTAGTAGTATTCATTCTTTGTGCTATTGCAAACTTCATATAAATTTCAGAAAATTTATGTTCCTGGGAACTTAGGCAAACAATTCATGACACTGAGGACTTCCAACATTTACTACATAATCATACATCCCCTCCCTGTCTTATTATACTAGCACCTATTCATTTCCTGAGTGTTCCTTTCTGGATAATTATATCTGGCATCTTCATAGATAAAGAAAAAAATTTGATATACTTAAATAACTACTTTTAATTTAAGAAGAAGCCAGAAAAGGTGGTGGAAGAAGAGAAAAGGGGAAAATTCTAAGTGAATTAGAATGGTAAAATATTTCCTTAACATGTTAATGATTATGTATTTAAAATTGCCACCAATATGAAACAAAATAATGATTCTATATATTTTGTAATCATCAAAATGAGTTTATCACCATTATTACTTAACATTGCTCCAGAAGTCTAGCAAGTGAAACAGAGAAAAATTAAAAGATTAGTGACAACTGATTATAAATAATCAAATATTAATTGTGAATTTGTAGAAAATGTGATGCTGAAAAAAGTGGCTAAAAGTTATGACATAAAATCATCAAATTGGCCACTCCCATGACAAATATCCAAGACATATTCCTTATTATATACAAGTAAAAAACTGTTAGAATAGCAAATTGTTCTAATAAGAGAAAAAGCATTGCCCAACAGAACAACAGACATATAAAACCCATATGAAAAAATTAATAATGAATCTGAAATGATGAAGATTTTAAACTATAATAAAAGATACCAAAATAACTTGAACAGAAAAAGTAATATAATTTGTTCTTGGATAGAAATTTCAAATTTCTAAATATATTAGACCTCTCATATTCACCAACAAATGCAATCAAAATATATATTCTGGAAAAATCCATAAAATTAATATTGCTTTTTCCATTTTTTACTGGAGAACATGCTTAAGAATCCACTATGATGGAAAACATTTCATTCTTTTTTTTTTTTTAAGATTTTATTTATTTGACAGAGAGAAAGACAGCCAGAGAGGGAACACAAGCAGGGGGAGTGAGAGAGGGAGAAGCAGGCTTCCTGCCGAGCAGGGAGCCCAATGTGGGACTCGTGGGGATCATGACCTTAGCCAAAGGCAGTCGCTTAAACAACTGAGCCACCCAGGCACCCGGAAAACATTTCATTCTTAAAAAAAATTTCTCTTTTTCCTCTTACTGGTGGTTCTGAACATTAGATATCTTTTTCCCATGGGGTCAAAGGTACCTAAGTATATGATTGCAAGAGGAAATATAAGGAACAGAAATCAGGTATTGGCAGTTTTTCCATTTTCATTTGTGTGTGAATTTTTAATATTACTGCAGGGGTATAAGTCAAAATGTTTCAGTGAACACATTTCAGCAGTTCAACTTTATAACAATTATAAATAAACCTGTTAAATTTTTCTGGAAAATGCCAGCATTTGGATTTTTTTAAAACAAGTAAATTTCCTATTGACAGCAACCAAATGATGTTTGAAGAATTTTTATCATGCAGTAGATTCCATCCACTCATTATATTTTTCTAACTGACTTGTCCTATATGCAAATGTTTCTAATGGTGTCTGGCTTCTGTGCAATTCCTGTACATTTGCTATTAAAATACATAAAACTATTTTAAAAAGTAAGAAAATTGAATTCTTTTTGGATGTAATACTGTGCTGATTCTGGCTAGAAAGCAACCTAGTTTCATCAAGATCACATGTATAGCCTACATTTTTCTAGAGTAAACATGTGTTATTTCTGATATTTAAAAATAAGTTCAAATAATAAATAAAAGTCAACATCTGAGATGTTCTCTGTTTTGTAATCATGTCATCCTTTTTTCTCCAGACCATTACATATTTGTGTGTGTAAATCTATGAAGACTTTTTCAAGAAGAATGATACTTAAGGAATTCATGATCGAGCCCTAATCTTCTTTCTTATTACTCTTATGGTAAAAATATCCTCACTCATTCATTAAAATTAAGTTTTACATATGAAAAAATTCAGTTGCACACTTACTAAGAAAAATGCATATAACAAATATTTTGAGTGTGACAAATATCCTACTGGTGAGGTTGTGGAGGAAATGGAACTCATGCATGACTGAAGGAAGTGAAGGATGATGAAGTCCTAAGTGAGAATTTTGCAAAATGACATATGCATTTACTCTTTGAGCCCGAAATTCTACTTTTAGGAAACTATACTCAAAGTAGAATGACAAGCAGACCAAGAAAGAAGAAGAAGAAAGAAGAAGAAGAAGAAGAAGAAGAAGAAGAAGAAGAAGAAGAAGAAGAAGAAGAAAAGAAAGATAAAGAAAGAAAGAAAAGGAAGGAAGGAAGGAAGGAGAAAGAAAAGAAAGAAGAAAGAGGGGTGCCTGGGTGGCTCAGTTGGTTGAGCAATTGCCTTCGGCTCAGGTCATGATCCTGGAGACCCGGGATTGAGTCCCACATCAGGCTCCTGGCAGGAAGCCTGCATCTCCCTCTCTCACTCCCTCTGCTTGTGTTCCCTCTCTGACTGTGTTTCTCTCTGTCAAATAAATAAAATCTTTTAAAAAAAAAGAAGAAGAAAGAAGAAAGAAAGAAAGAAAGAAAGAAAGAAAGAAAGAAAGAAAGAAAGAAAGAAAGAAAGAAAGAAAGAAAGAAGGGAGGGAGGGAGGGAGGAAAAAAGAAAGAGAGGGAGGAAGAAATTGACTATACGTATAAGGCTGTTCCTAAGAGCATTGTTGGTTCTTCGCAATAAGGAAAGTGGCAATAACTCAAATGTACATCAATAGCTGACTAGTTGAAAAAACTTTGTAAATTCATACAATGTAGTAATATGTCACTTAAAAGCAATGAAGAAGAGCCCATTGCTTATGTGGTTATAGGTTATCTTCAAGAGATAATATTAAACGAAAGCAGAAAGGAGAACAATGTTTATAGTATGCTTAGGAAAGTGTGAGGAGGACTACAATTTAAATACAGACATACATACACACATACATATGGCTACTTTTCTTATATTTTCTTAAAAGAAATAATTATAGGATAAAGCACAACTAATAAAAATGAAGGGAAGGAGAATATCATGAAAGCTAGATTTGCATTAATGTTTTGATTGTAGACCTATAAATGTTTTATATGTCAAAATTGAAAAGGTAATTCCTTAAAAAAAAGGACCAAATTGAAGTAAATAATCTTAAACTCATAACAATTTTGAGGCATAAGCACCCAGACAAGAATTACTTTAAGTTATATTAAAATAGCGTGTTTGACTATAACTCCCTGGTAAGATAGATCATAATGAAAAAATGAGAAAATTGTTTATTATGGAATATTTGTCAATGAAAGGTAAGATGAGAAAAGCCCAGATATACTTTGATTTATCTGGCAAATTGGCATGATTGAATTTTCTGGGTATTTTAGGGGAATCAGAACTTGAAAGTTAAGTCAAATTATAGAAAGATGTTTTCACACATAATATTTTCTTCCCATGAAAATTTTATTCTGCTGCATTTGCAAATGCAATCCTTCAGAATAGTAAAAGACTAAGATAATATTACCACATGTGCTTCATTCTAGTCCTGCTAGGATAATTTCTTTTTTTTTTTTTAAGATTTTATTTATTTATTTGACAAAGCGAAAGACAGCTAGAGAAGGAACACAAGCAAGGAGAATGAGAGAGGGAGAAGCAGGCTTCCTTCCAAGTAGGAAGCCTGATGCAGGGCTTGAACTCAGGACTCTGGGATCATGACCTGAGCCGAAGGCAGCCGCTTAACGACTGAGCCACCTAGGTGCCCCTAGGAGAATTTCTTATTAGGAAATATATTCATAGAAATTATTCTACTACAAGACTTGTGATAGAATAAGACACTCTATTATCTTCAGGACTACTGAAGTGCCCTTCAGAATAGCAATAACCACAAAAAATATGACATATTTATTGCAACTGTGCTCATCAATGTAGTGGGTTTTTCCCCACACCCCTGAAGGATTGGATACCAAGTTGGTGTCCTTCAGTTCAACTCAATTCTGACACTACCTGTCCTGAGATATTGTGAGATCCCACAGGTTAAAGGCTCAGTCCCACAAGGTTGCCTCCACTCCAGATGCTAATCCCAAATCCAAATTGTTACCTATGCTTCTCATTGACTTGCTGTAAGTCAAAGGTTACCTTGATCCCTTTCTTGGGTTCCATTAACTTGTTAGAGTGCTTCACAGAACTCAGAAAATCAGTTTACTTATGAGATCCCTATTTATTACAAAGGGCATTAAAGGATACAGGTCAACAGTCAGATGAAGAGATACATATGGTGAGGTCCAGAACAAATGACCTTCTATTCCTGTGGCATTTGATGTTTAGGGCCAGGCACAGCAGCAGGTGGAAGCTTTACGATTTACCACCCTGGAAGTTCTGGAACGCCTTCCTTTTGAGCTTTTACAGAGACTTCACTGCTTAGGCATGCTTGATTAAATCACTGACAGTAGGTAGATTCAACCTCCGGACTGTCACCCACCCCGGAAATCATGGGGTAGGACTGAAAGTTCTTACCTTCATTTCACCAGTTGGTTCCCCTAGCAACCACTGCCACCACCCCCAATCCCAGCAGAGGGGATTTCCAAATATCACTTCATTAACATAAACTCTTGTCTTGCAAGTCCTGGTTGAAAGAGACTTATTGTGAGTAACAGACACACATTTCACTTCTCTGGCTCTGAGGTGACTTGATTTCAGGAAGTGAGGACAGGAGATCAAATGTTTTAACAAAAGGTGTTCCCATTGCATTTATCACTTAAGAAATTCCAAGGAATTTAGGAGTTGTAAGCCGGAAACTGTAGATGAAAGACCAAAATATATATTTATTATAAACCACAGTTTCACACTTGAAAATAATATCCATGAAAAATGTGCTTTAAAAAGTCTGGAAGTGTCTAGTTTACTAGATACTTCCAGTTTCTAGTAATAACTGGTTACTCTAGTCATAAAACTCTGCAAAATATTAAAAGCTAACTAAAAATTGTACAATTCTTTTTTTTTCGATTTTATTTATTTATTCAACAGAGAGATAGGTCACAGGTAGGCAGAGAGGCAGGCAGAGAGAGAGAGGGCCACAGGCTCTCTGCTGAGCAGAGAGCCCAATGTGGGGCTCGATCCCAGGACCCTGAGATCATGACCTGAGCCGAAGGCAGAGGCTTTAACCCACTGAGCCACCCAGGCACCCTAAAAATTGTAAAATTCTTAAAAGTAACAGTAAGGGAACTTCAGTCATACTTAAGATCACCATTGATCATAAAATTGTCAATGAAGTAAGCAATTTTCAGTCCTAGAGCATTTCACACTGTAGATAACAACAGATAACTCATGCCTCCTTGAAATTTTCATTTTTAACCTCACTCGTGGTAGTATTGCTTTACTCACTACTTCTCTATCTGTTTTGGACATCTCTCTCTCTCTGGTCTTTCCTTGAAATTCTATTTAGACTTTCTTCTTTTTACAAATGTTGTTTCCTTAAAATGCCAAATTTATTAATATTTATTTAAATGTGGATAAAGCTCACATCATTATCTCAAGCAGTCCTCTCTCCTAATATCCAGAACAAGCTTTTTTTTCAATTTTTATTTTTTCCATAGCCCAGGTACCCTATCCCTGCCCTCCACCCCAGCAACCCTCACTTTGTTTCCTGAGATTAAGAGTCTCTTATGGTTTGTTTCCCTCCCCAGTCCCATCTTGTTTCATTTTTTCCCTCCCTATCCCCCATGGCCCCCCACCCTACTTCTCCAATTCCTCATATCAGAGAGATCATATGATAATTGTCTTTCTCTGATCAACTTATTTTGCTCAGTATAATACCCTCCAGTTCCTCCATGTCATTGCAAATGGCAGGATTTCATTCTTTTTGATGGCTACATAATATTCCAGTGTGTATATGTGTATGTGTGTGTGTGTGTGTGTGTGTGTGTGTTTACCACATCTTCTTTATCTATTCATCTGTTGATGTACATCTAGTATCTTTCCATAGTGTGGCTATTATGGACATTGCTGCTATAAACATTCAGGTGCATGTGCCCCTTTGGATCACTACATTTGTATTTTTAGGGTAAATACCCAGTACTGCAATTGCTGGGTTGTAGGGTAGCCCTATTTTCAACTTTTTGAGAAATCTCCATACTGTTTTCCAGTGGTTGCACCAGAAGAGCAAGCTTTTTATCTACCCAATTAGATAGTTTTCTCTGATTAATCCAAAGGAACACCAAACCAAATAAAGACAAGTTTATCATACCAACTCCTAATTTTTCAGTGTAAAAATATGAGAAGTCCTACCTCACTTTTACCCCCTCTTTCAGGAAGCCAAATGCTATCTAATTTAGGAACTTTATTCTATTCTTGTGTATCTTACACATTCTCCACTTTAGCTTATTCTAATTGCTAAACATCTCTCACGATTAATAATGCAGTTTTGCATGTCTCCTCCATCCTAACTTGCATTTATTACATTAATTTTTCTTTAAAAATTCAGAAAATTTCAGATCCCTAATTAAGGTATTTAATTGGATATAGCTTAATTTCTAGCAAGTTTTATAAGGAGTTTAATTATGTATGATGACATCAATACACATAGAATTATGCCCAAATATATTAAATTATATAAATGTCCATGATATGGACACAGGATCCTATTACTTTTAATGTCTTTATGCTATTTGCATAGTAAACCATCAGTCTGAGATAACTCACACCTCTGTAATAATTTCAGGTATTCCCTATTTTCCATCTTATATACAATTCTAGTGTAAAACAGTTTTGATTTTGAGGTTCCAGGCTAATGCATTTTAAGAGCATGTGACTCTAGATTCAGGGTTGTGAATTTGAGCCCCACATTAGGTGTAGAGATTACTTAAAAAATAAATTTAAAAAGTAGTTTTGTTGTCTTCCACCCTTTTGTCTCCTCTTCTAGAACATTCTGCATATCTGGCATATGAAGTTCTCAATCATATGGGAAAGAAACAAATCCCCAGGGCCTGTTGTTTCCTTAAAATGCCAAATTTCGGGGTGCCTGGGTGGCTCAGTTGGTTAAGCGACTGCCTTCACCTCAGGTCATGATCCTGGAGACCCGGGTTCGAGCCCCACATCGGGCTCCCTGATCAGCGGGAAGCCTGCTTCTCCCTCTCTCACTCCCCCTGCTTGTGTTCCCTCTCTGGCTGTGTTTCTCTCTGTCAAATAAACAAAAAAATCTTAAAAAAAATTTAAAAATGCCAAATTTATTAATATTTATTTAAATGTGGATAAAGCTCACATCATTATCTCAAGTAGTTCTCTCTCCTAATATCCAGAACAAGCACTTTTTTTTTAATTTTTATTTTTTCCATGACCCACGCACCCTATCCCTCCCCTGTTTCATAAAATAAGTTCCTATCATGGATATCTTACCTCCAAGCCTTTGCTTATGCTGCTCCTTGCAACTTTAATACTATATTTATATTTGCCCGATTAATTCCTAATCATCCTTCCAAACCTGGTGAAGGTGATTTAATATTAATGGAACATATCAAAATCATGTGGCTAATCAAAATAAAGTTACATTAATTAATGTTTGAGAAAAGATACCTGGTGAAGGTGATTTAATATTAATGGAACATATCAAAATCATGTGGCTAATCAAATAAAGTCACATTAATTAATGTTTGAGAAAAGATACAGAGTGATGATCTCTTACAACAACAGAACAAAAAAACCCGCTTTTTTTGTTTTTAATTTTAAATAAAGAAGATTTTAAAAATATTTTAATTTTACATATCTACCTTCCAGCCATCCTAATTCAGGCAAGCTGTTTGTTGATTACAAACAAATATATAAATACAATTTTGTTGTTATTACTTGAATTCTTAAGAATATGAAATAAAGAACATGCATTTAAGTTCAGTTCAAAAATGGTATATGTTTGCCGTACTCAGATCTAGTAGAGTCCTTTAGAAATACTTGTTTCTCAAAGAATGTTTTTAAAGACAGAAGAAAGACACAGACTCAAGGTATTATGAAATTTGGGGAAATTAGCACAGAGGATGTCTTTGATGACTCAATCTTTTTCTCACACCAAATACTTTCATTTTGTCTGAGGAAATTCCCTTACAGTATGCATACACTTCAGAATAAGCAGAGAGAAAAATGAATATTTAAGCTTAGATTAAAGGGACATAGGAAAACAAATTTTTACAAATAAATTTTTATTGCTTTCAAATAAAGTAAGTGAACAAAATATTTTTTCATTGGGGTATTAAAATGTAAAATTTTAATATAAAAGATTGGAAAGAACAGCTTTTTTTTTTTACAGATTAGAAATATTTATATTAAGTTTTCTACTTAACATCTCATTCTCAATAGGTCAAATATTCTACCATGGATATAGTTTACAGAAAAATTTTGCACAGTTGTTCCCTAAAAGCTATGCTTATAATCTTCATTTCTTTCTTTACAACTATTGTAATTCAAACTCTACCTTTCCTAAGTAACATCTTCTGCTGTACACTCTTTAGTCCTAATGTTAAGAGTCATGGGCTTCACATATATACAAAATCCAAGGATTCTATCCTATTCATGACTTTAGCAGAGCTTGGAAATTTTTTTCAGCATAAGAAATAGTATTTTTTTCTAAGGAGTTGGGTGATGATAGAATTTTTTAATGATACTAAGTTTTAGTGAAGTGATAAATCAAAACTGACCTCAGAGAAAGTAGAAAAATGTATTCCCCATGATTAGCTTTTATTTTAGACTTTAGTCTTTGTCCTTAAATCAAGACTATACTTCCTATTTTCATAAAGAATAGAAAAAAAAGAAAAAAGTGGAAGAAGACAAAGTGTGAAGAATTACTGATGAGAAAGGTGATTACAAGACCAACCCAAAATTTAAATCACAACTAAGGATGGAAACATAAGAAGTGGAGTTTCTGAACTTTGCTGAAGACTTGCAAAGGTAAGAAATAAGATCTGAAAAAATTCTGTAATACAATAGTAAATTAAATGAACAAAAATTACCACTCTGTATCTTTAAACATTAAACATAGATTCTCCCAGCTTATCAATCATGTATTAATTATTTTCTATGGTGTTCTTTGAAAAGAAATGCTTTAAAAAAAAGAAATGCTTAATGTTGCATCTTCTCTGACATTAATTTTCTTATTTAGATTTGAATGTAAAGTTTAGCTTTGTCTATAATGCAAAACTAAGAACTACCTCTAATTTTACACCTTTATTACTATAATTCTATGTGTGTTGTAATTCTTAACCATTACATCAAAGGGTGGAGTAGCAGGTGATGGTAATGAAAAGATTTCATTTGTATAACACGTGACATTAAGAATGGAGTTTTAGGGGTGCCTGGGTGGCTCAGACAGTTAAGCCTTTGCCTTCGTCTCATCGTGATCTCAGGGTCCTGGGATGAGTCCCACATCGGGCTCTCTGCTCAGCAGGGAGCCTACTTCCCCCTCTTTCTCTGCCTGCCTCTCTGCCTGCTTATGATCTCTCTCTGTCAAATAAATAAATGAAATCTTTAAAAAAAAAAAGAATGGAGTTTTAGATATTTTCTTCTTGGAAGTCTTATGTCACTGACTCTTATAATTGCATAGATTAACATAATTGTTCTCACAGTTAAAGGGAAGAAATTGAATTTCACCATTTAGGTTTTATGCTTACGATTATGTTTAATAAACGATGAAGCCAAGATATGTCTTATGATTCAATGTTCTGTCTTTTCCCCCACTTTAGTATATTACTATAGAATTTACAAAATGGGAGTTACTGGAGCATAGTAACTACATACCATTCCCTGTTTCCATTTATTCAATAGTGGTGAGGATGGTTTTAAGGGGGAGTAAAAGCTTTGTTAAGAAAATAGAAAAGTGAGAGGGTCAAGATGGCGGAAGGCATTTCAGGGAGTTCCCTGAAGAGAGCTGAATTCCAACAAAAAAACCACTACAAGACCACCGTGAACACCCATGAAACCAGCCTGAAATGTGATATTTCCCACTTCTGGACCGCCACGAGAGACAAAGAACATCGGCAAAAAGGTAGAAACAAATTGGAGGGTCTGGAGGCTTGCCCCCAGAGACGGGGGAGTGGGGG